>BQMZ01000386.1:0-316902 GCA_036984285.1 Chlamydomonas sp. KOR1 | reverse complement strand
GCTACGACGACTGTACCACGCCGTTCATATAAAGACCAACATGTGTAGTAACTTCCTATACCAAGCAAATGCATGGTAAGTTTGTGCCATGTGCAGGGGGTAGGGGCTTCGGAGCACCACAACCACTATTGCGGACTCGCGGTCTCCGCACACAGCGATTAATGCTAGGCCTACATCCAAATTCTGAATATGCCGTATTTGACCGTGTTGGGTTTGAAGACTGAGAGATGGTGTACCTGGCTCACTGCATGGCAGCGACAGGACACGGAACGAAGTCTTCCTACCGCATAGGCAAACTCTTGTAGGTTGTAAGCCTCGGGCGGATTATTCTATCTGGGACATAGTCCGTTCTTCTGTTCATGTAGGCGTACACGGAAGTCCCAATGTCTTGACGAGTACCTTGCCCACAGGTTACAAACTTTAACAGCTTCGAAACACTGTCATGCACATGCGGTGGTGCTGCAATGCGAGTGCCTCGCTGGTGACCGAGCGACCTGCTGGGTGTGCCAAAACGGCAAAAGCGCACTTGCCCCACTCCCTTGCGGTAACCATAGCCCAGACAGTTATCTATCAAAGCTTCTTACAGGTGACGTAGGAAGACGCTTGCCACAGAAGCATACCGACCGAGCAGCGCTGGGCCATGCGCATGGCAACCCGACGGACAGCAGGAAAACATACCTGCTGCCACGCACGCATCCCAACCAACAGGCTTCGACTTTGGCTCTGCACTCACCAGATGCCGCTGCAAGGAAGAGCATGGTGGCTGCAAAGACGGTGGCGGCCATACGCCTTGGCCCCTTCACGGTCAACGGCATCATTGGGAGCGGGTCGCTCGTGCGTCGACCAGCGCTGCAGACAGACCGAAGCCTGCATGCAGATGGGCAATGCCACGCCCGTGAGAAGCAGCAATTAAGATAGGGTTGGAGTCTACCAATAGGCAAGTAGCTAGCGTTGCCTCGCGTTGGCCTTCACGCACTCTGCTTACCCTGCCTGCGTGCTCCAGGCGGGACTACCCGCGCGCCGCGTGCGGAAGATGACAACGCGTCCAAGCACCGACCTTGGGCCTGCTCTCCGTTTGAGCAGGTTTAAGTAGGACAGGAAACGTGACCTTGAAAACGAGGAGGGTTCTGCGTGCATGTATCAGCAACTGCGTGGAGCGTTATGCAGTTAGTTGGGGCTTGCAGTGCATCACCTGACCTGCCCTTCATTAGGATGTGCACAGTGTACGGCGCCTGCCTGCTGCTGAATGTACGGAGTGGAGGGCTACGTGTGAGAGCTCAATCTCTTACCATAGATGCTAGTACGTAGTAGCATGCAACAATGACGCAGGACGAAAGCTGTCTGGGGAAGCCTACTGCATGACCAGACTTGAAAACAGACGAAACCAGCAGGACTTCACAATAGTAATGATAATGCTACGTATTGCTTGGTTGATTATTGCAGTGGGTAAAGTAAGTCCGGAATCGATCGAGCGACGAACATCTGCACATCATCCGCAGACAAGCTTGTGACAACACATTACTGCAGTCTTGTGCTTGTCTTAAGAAACGAACAAATGCACAGGAGCTGTTAAGGCATCAACTGCGCCGGGACTGGCGGGCAGCAGGACCGTTCATTCGTTGCGTACTGGTAGCTAGTTCCGTTAAAGTCTCATCCACGCCTCGCCGCGGAGCGCATGGCAGCCGAGACTACAGAGTACATAAAGAAACGGTCCGTAAGTAGCACAAAGCGACAGCCCCTAGGCTGCCCTCACCATGTCACTGTCCCAGCACACGCAGGCCCAGTGCAGCGGCCGTGAGCGCTGCCGCAGCGCTCGTGGTGTATGTGGCTGCACCACCTGTGCTGCTGGCCCAGCCCGGCGGCAGCACGGGCCCGTCCATGCTGCGCCGCTTGCCGCTGACCATGCGCTTCCGTCAGGAACCACGAACCACACCGCACGATGCCATGGCTGCTGCTGCCGCCACCATTTCCGTGGGCGCATCAATGGAGTTCCTACTGTTGCCCGCAGCTCCCAACGTGGGCCCCACTCCCGCTGCCCATGCTCGGCAGCAGAATGCTCGACAGGTGCTTGGAGCCACTGGCCATGGCTGGCGCCGCCGTCCCAGCCTTAGCCACTGCCGCCGTCACTGCCAGCACTGACGGCCCCAGCGTCGCCAGCTCCGGAGCAATAGCGCCGCTCAGCTAGGCAGCCATGGCAGGCATGGCTGCTGCCGTGCAGCCCACCTACCGACCGGTCGTCAGCCCCACTCGCCATCTGCGCAGGGATCAGAGGAGCAAGTTGAGCGGCGCCGTGCATGCAGACATACATGTGCTGCCCGCAATGCCGGCCATTCTGCCCATGTATTCCAAGGCCTGGTTGAAATTGGACAACGGCACTTCACCACTGCGGAAGGCTGCGGGCCGCAGTGGGGATTGCACGTGGGGCTTGCCTGCCTGCTAAGCGCCTGTCCCTGCCTCCGCACGCAGCAGGGGGGTCCTGCAGCTGCCCCGGCTAGCTGACGACCCTGCACAATGCCGCTGCGCGACTGGGTGGCAGCGACTAGCTTGGCTGTAGTAGTGCAGGGAGGCCCTGCAGGGGGGGCGCAGAGCCACTTGAGAGTGCACGGTTGGGGTCGCACACCAGCGGTGCACATGCATGCGTGGTGCGGCGTTTGCACATCGTAGGCGTCTTGGCCTTTTAGGATGCGGATTGACCGACGCCAACTATGACAGCTTGCAAGGCGCAAACGAGGTCCCATGTACACAGCATGCATACTGCCCTCATGCGGAACCACCCAACACATGGACGCTATCGCCCCCATGCTAGCTCCCATAGATCTCACAAAGCCGCCACACAGCAGGGTTCTTGCCCATCTGCGTGTATCGGCGTATACACGGAACATGCATCCAATATTCCAAAATCTCTCAAATATTCCAAAATCCAATATCTCTGCGCCACAAGGTAACCCGCACGCTCTTCCTCACCAGGGCCCCCGACCCACCTGCGCGCCCTGGCCGCACCCATGACAGCCTGCATGGCGCTCTTGGTGCCCTCCGACTGCAGCCGTGGGTTCCAGTTCGACCTCGAGGACGTGGTCATGCTGGTCTCGCGCCCATTGGGCGCAAGCTCGCCGCCCAGGCTGCCGCTGGGTGCCCTGCCGCCGCCACCGCCGCCATTTTAACCTTAACTTGAGGCCCGTTCTTATTGCGGTCTACCAACCTGTTGGAGCTGTTTGGCTCCTAACCGTACAGCGAGAGGGGTGGGAAACCCCGTGTCCCTGATTGCCGGAGGCAGCCCGTCCTGCCCCGTTTTGGGACGAGGCTGCGTCCTGGAAGGGGGCCAAAACTGTAAATCCATATATACATTTTAACCGCTGCCACCAGAGGCAGTGAGGGCGGCGGCGGCAGCCCCGTACATGCGCCCTGGACCGACATCTGCCAGTCAGCGAACAAGCGCAACACTGAACGGGGACCGCGGCACCATGCGCCGTGTTGTCCATAGCAGTGGTACATGCATCGCTGACCAAGGCCATGGCGTGCCCCAACGTGCCTCCTTATGTTCATGCAATGAAGATATTAGACAACCCGTCTGCTGCGCGCCTAGCCACACACCTGCATGCGATTCTTGCTGCTGTTGGAGCGCACCAGGAAGCGACTGGGCTCCCGTATGGGCACCACTGCAGGACCGCTGGGCTGAACCAGCAGCCTGTGGCCCGGCTGCCGCCAGTAGTGACGCCGTGCATGCCCAATGACAAGGCGTCGCTGCCACACTGCCGCCGCCGGCTTGGCGCAGGACCACCATCCCCACTGCCGCTGTCATCCGCGGCCGGCTGACGGCGATGTGGCCAGAGCCGCCTGCCACTGTGCCGCCTGCTGCACCTGCCGCACCCCAGAGGCCTTGAGCATCAAGCCCCCGCCGCCTCCTGCCCCAACCCCTCCGCCAGCTAGGCACTCGTTTCCGACAGTGGCCACTGTGCTGACCCTGCCGCTCCACCCCGTGTTGCTGCTTGTGACCTCCCGCCCCGGTCTGCGATGCTCGATCGTTGTCAGGCCCATGCCCAGTACGACATCGTACTAGTCGCCGCCCGGGTCCAGGTCAGCCATTCCGTCGCAGTGCAGGGGGTCGGGCATGCCGACCATGTGTCCCGGCATGCAGGCGTTGTGGGAGTAGGTCTGGTGGTTGGTGTGTTGCTGGTCGGTGAGTGCGCCCAGCCAGGTACTGTTGAAGGGGCGCAATTGGTGCCCATAAGGGTGCCGCTGCTGCCGCAGCCAGGCCAGCAGCGGTCGCAGCGGAGGCACTGGCATTATGGAACAGGGCGTTGCTGAGGGGCGCTGGACATGGGAGTATGCATGAAGCTGCCCAGCATGGACCTGTGGGTCACTGCCGCGATGCGGGCCGCCTGTACTGGGGAGGAGGGAAGCAGGGGCGTTAGGACACTGCTCGAGGCTCGTGGCTGAGGCAGAAGTAAGGCGCCACACACGGGGCAATGGCGCCAGGCGCACGTGGATCAGGGGGCAAGATGGGCTCGTTCCACAAGGGAGTACCGCTCAAAGAATGCAAAGGCGTTGGGGCAGGCAAAAGTGCGCAAAGGGACAGGTAGCAAGAGGACGTAAAGAAAGCAGGTGCACTTTCAATTCGCATGAGGCACTAGCTAGGGAAATGCGGGGCCATGTGGGGCACCCAGTCTTAAGGTAAGGGGCAGTCCAGCACCACGGACAGCCCCAGACCCAGCAGGCGGGCTGCCACGCTGAACATGACGTCGCGTTCCAGTCCACGCCACCAGTTGTTAGCCCACTTGCATACCAGCAGCATCAGCTGCAGCAGCGGCAGTAGCAGCAATGTCCGCTTGAAATACGTCTCGCACGTCACCTTGGTCCATGAGGGGACGAGGCGCGCCAGCTTGTTGGCTCAAGTGCAGTCGCCGCTGCACGGAAGGCCCTGTGGCGCGAGTACATCCGAGAGATACCAAAACAGCGGCCATACCTAATAGCAACATGCATCTCGTCATGCATCATCGCACCATCACCAGCATAGTTCTGGTCACAGAGGCGCCTCTCGGGATACTAGCTCTCCTATGTATGGAGCTATCCTATGTAATTCTGCATTCTCTCGGGATACTCAGGACCCTTGCTTATTTGCGAGGCTTCAGTGGAAAGCGATTAACCTAAAAACATTGAGATACATTCCGAAAAGGACCAAGCCAAGGGGCCTCGAGGCTAGAGGTTGTGATCCTGCCCATTAGCCCTAATTGGCCTCAGTGTTAGTTGTTTCGACTTTCGTTGCTTTAGTTACGGCAGGCGCATTACGGGCGGGTTCTTGCCAAAAGTCAACGGGGCCTACACGTTTCGGGCTGGTTTTGGCCGAAGATCAAAGAGCACGTGGGGGCCATTCGGGGGCTCCCCTGGGGGCCCCCACGCTTCACAGAGCATCGGAACACCGAACAGCCTCGTCCAGGGGACAGAGATTTACCGCTACAAGCACACGTGTAAGTGCGTGTAAGGAGCACTGCAGACCGGCAGTTGCAATGCGTGTGAGCCTAGGTGACCCCAGACTCCAGGGCCTGGGCCTATCAGGGCTAGGCTAAGATGTGGTACCCTGCTGGAAGGCTGGGCACACCATGCTGTACCAGGCTGCAGCCGTGTGCCGTGCTTGGGAAAACGAACTGAAACCCCATACCGTAGTCCCTGCCTGGTTGCGCGGCATAGCACGCAACCAGGCAGGGACTATGGGGTTTCAGTTTGTTGAGGTATGTACCGAGCAGGGCAGAAGGAGCGGGGCAGGTAACCAGGTATCCACGGTGGCTGCGTGAGGCCAAGGATGCGTGGCAGGGCTGGCATCTTAATTAATTTTCACAATAAAATCCAGTTTCCAGCCCGCGGAGCGGAAAATTTTTGAGGGATTTAATTGCAACCGACCAAATTTCTGCCCCCGACTCATGGCTAAATAATTGCCGGTTCACTATTTATGCCACATGCCGAGGCGCGAGTTAGTCGGGCTGAGCTGGACCCCTCCCCCACGCGCTGCTCTGCGGCCATGCCCCCTTGCCGTCAACATGCGCCCGTGTTCTCCTCTCGTTCAGCACATGCCACTAGCGCACACCTGGCCGGTGTCGCCGCAAAAGGGCTACGGCGGCAGTAAGTCAAGTAACAGGGAACAGAGTATGGGGGCGTTTCCGCAGCCATGCAACGGGATACCGTAGGCGAGAAGTGCATTTTGGGGGCAGGATGCCCGTACGGCGCAGGCGGCGCTGGCAGAAAATTATTTCCCAGAGTGGCATCCGGGTGCAAATGATTAGGAGGTCACGCAGGCTTTGGGGTAGCACCCATGCACCCTGTTGTTGTCTTAGGGAGGTTTGCCCACAAGACGTGCCAGGGATGAAAGCAAGGGAGCTCCCGTGGATGCGGGCAAGCGATACTGGTAGCCTGGTACCCGAGCCCTACTGCTGCGGACGTTTCCTGCACGGGTGCCCAACATGGTGGGGTATTGAACGCCAGCAGAGCGGCAGCAAACAGCCAGGTGGCCCCGATATAACCTTCCCACGATGGAGCAGGGGAGCTCCCCTGGCGCCTGGCACGTGACAACGGTTGGTGTCGATCGCGCTTCGCCAGCTACGCGACAAGCGCCGGAGCCGACGTGAGGCAAGATAACCTCACAGTCCTTGCCTGTTCCAACAACTGCATTGTACTACTGCAAGAAACGTCGTGTTTAGCGTAGACACACCGACAGCGACGCAAACACCCCAAGCTCAGCCCAAACCGCTTGCTTTGTATGCTCAACGAGGAAGCATACGCTAGGAGCTTTATTCCATGTCGGACACTGTCGAGGGCAGAGCGAGTCGGGAAGGAGTGAGCCATCCCTGCTCTGCGCAGGAGGGCACTATCGTCGACACAGCGTCGACCATTTTAAGTGAAGAAGATGCCCTTAAATCAGCGTTTTCACGTCGGCCTGCCACGCGTTGGACCAACTTGAGTCCATTTGCGGGAGGTAAGGCCATCCCGCTGAGCGCTTGAGCACCAAAGGCAACTGTGACATGCTTTTGCTCACATGTTTTGATAACAGAGCGGACAGGCAGTCGGGCGTGACAACTCCATCATCCCCTTCCCAGCGGCCCCACCACGTCCTCCCACCCTTCCCAAACGCCCGCTCCCCCGTCCCTCCAGGCGACCATCTGCTTGTGGTTCGGGTGAAGGACGCAGTGGAACTCGAGTCCACCAGCTCGCTGGCCATCAGCAACGGCATGAACCCGTGCGTGGGGATGCGGGGGGCTAATACACATGCATCTCAGTCCACCAGCTCGCTGGCCATCAGTCATGAACCCGTGCGTGGGGATGTGGGGGGCTAATACACATGCATCTCAGTCCACCAGCTCGTTGGCCATCAGCAGCGGCATGAACCTGCGAGCGGGGGCTTATCAAAAGGCCAGGGGTCATCCTGGGTACGTGCGTGGCCTGCGCGTACAGGGCGCGGCTGACACACCTGCCATTGGCCGGGCATCCCCCGCATGGCAAGGGCACCAACATAATTCTGAGGCCATCACTCGCCTGCCCCATGACGCCGTGCTGCTGTTCGAAGCGCCGCAGCTACTGGCAGCTCCTCGTGTGGAGGCCAGGCGACGAGTATGACACTGTTGCGTGTCGGCGAACACTGGGCTTGCGCTGTCCCCCATCTCCGGTCTCCCACCGCCTCTTTGCGCAACCGGTGGACCACGAGTCACAGGACAACCTGGTTGAAAATGTAGCGCAATTTGTTCAGCTTGAATCCAAGGCAACATGCATGTGCTCATGTCCATTCACCCATTTCCTCTCACCTCTCATCCCTGTAGCCGTTCTCATCGAAAAAGAATCACAGAAACCCTCTATCCCAGCTGCCCCCAGCTCGGCGCAGCAGCTGGTGCAGGGGCTCGGAGCATGCGTCCCGAACTGTTTCCGCTGGTAGCGTTAACGCGCATGTGTTGCTGTCCCATAATTTACTCCTCCCTTCCCCACTCCCTCTCCCCGCAGCTTCGCGCAGGTTCTCGTGCGGCGGCCCGACGGCGGGGAGGTGCTGCGGGCGCACACGCGCGTGCTCAGCCGAAACCGGCACCCCATGTGGGAGGAGGCGTGAGTTTCGCAAAGTGTGTGCACGGAAAACAATTAACAGCATTTCTGTAGCAGTGGAGGGGGCAGCGGCGCTGCTTGGGGATAGCGATTGGCAAGCGTGGAACAATGTGGCGGGTGTAGGGTCGGTGGGCTTGGCGTTGAAGCACGGATGGAGAGCGGAAAAGCAGGACCATGTCGGAACTAGCACGTGCCACGGACACGATTTTACACACAGTCATGCATACCGTATGCTGGTTAGCGGAAGGGGGGTTTGAGTTAAAATGTGGGCAGGACGGGACCAAGTGCGTTGCCGTTGCATATGCTGCACAGGTTCCCCGTGCCGCTGAACGAGCTGGCGGAGGACTGCACCATTGCCGTCAAGGTGTACGACAAGGACCTCATGGGCAGCCTGGTGGACCGCGTACGGCAGAAGGGGGCCAGTACGGCAGGCGGTACGGCGAAGCTGGTGGGCGACGGCGCGCGGGCGGCGGCCAAGGGCGTGGGCCGGGCGGGGCTCAAAGGGGTTAAGGCGGTTGCGGGGTGGATGGGCGGAAAGGGCAAGCCTTCGGGTGTGGGGGATGAGAGTGGGGTGGACTCGGGTCCGGAGGTCGCAGCGGCAGCAGCAGCAGTGGAGGACGAGGAGGATGATGTGGGCAGTGAGGGGACGGCGGAGGCGGAGGTGGAGGCGGAGTCGTCGGCGGCGGTCACGGGAGGGGCGGAGGGGAGCGAGGTGGGGAGCGGCGGAGGCGGCGGCACCGCAGGTGGAGCGGCGAAGAAGGGGTCGGCGACCTTCATCGGCAGTGTAGGTGGTGCGGTGCCCTTGACAGGTGGTGTTGGCACGCAAGTGCATCTGGTTTCATGCCCTGCATGGGGTGGTCGGGGACGACGGCCGGCCTGCATGGGGAGTGGTAGGTGGTGTGGGACGCCTTCTGGCACGCGTGCAGGTCAGCACTTTGGCATGACGGTGTGGCGCTGTGTTCGGAGATAGACAGATAGACACATACCGCCAACGCACTGTACGTGTTACGGTCAGTGTGCACGCACAACATCAATCATGCGACGCTGCAGGCACGGCCATGCATTATACCGTACGTACTGATATGTACCTCTTGCATTACCCCGCAACAACCAGGTTACGTTGACTGGGCGCGAGGTGTTGCGGGAACAGATGCAGCTGGAGCGGGAGGTGGTGGTCACGTGAGTGGACAGCAGGGGGCGGTCAGGGCGACGTGTGTGTCTCAAGGGGCAAGTGGAGCGGGGAGTGCAACCATGTGCAACCATGTGCAGCCGTCTGCAAAGCGTAGGGACAACAGCTGCGCTGCAATCCCGACCAGCCGTAGTCCAGCACCTGAGCCCCACTCGCACCTGACTCACATCGGTTCTCTCCATTGCTGCTCCATCCTTTCCCTGCAGGCTGCTGCTGCTGCTCCAGGACCTGGTTTGCCCCACTCGCACGACCCACCCCACCCGTGCAACATACAGCATCCGCCACACTCCATCCTCCATGTCCAGCACACCAAACGACGGCTTTGCACACCTCCGCGCTCCCCCCAGTTCTTCATTTCCTCCCTCCCGCCGTCCCTTTCCCCGCCTCCTGCAGGCTGCCGCTGCTAGACCGGCACGGCGGGGCGCGGCGGCGGGGGCAGCTGACGCTGAGCTTCATGGTGCTGGCCCGCGGGAGGTACAGGGAGGTGAGGGGGAGGGGGCGTGGGGGGCCTTCCTAAAGGGACATGGGGTAGCCTGGTTGCCTTGGTGGGCATTGGGAAGTCCGCGAATGAGGGGCCCTCGTGGTGGGAGATACCCGAGGAGTAGATGGGTGGGAGCGGTTTTCCTCCCAGGTCCTGCGACCTGCTGGGAGGGGTGGATGCTGATCGCTACACACCGCACACGCATGCCTGTCGTGGGCATCGGAGTGCATGCCCGGGCCGCAAGGATACGGTGACAACCGAGAGCACAGCGGCGGCGCAATGAAAGCGGAAGCTAGGGGTCAGGGGGGCAACCGCACAGCGGCAAAGGGAGCGGGCTGTGGGCCGAGTAGCTGGAGGCTACGGGCGACCCACCACTGTACTACCATGCCCCGCAACGACCTGTTTTGCTGCACAAGTCCCTGTCCTTGCTGTCCGCCGGACACACATCCCCACGCCTCAACGCTTCCCCTCTCCCCCTTCTCCTTGCAGCTGTTTGGCCCGCTGTCCTGGGCGCAGTCGCCCTCCGTCCCCGCGCCCCCTCTGCTGCGCCGCCACGTGCTGCACGCCCGCCTTCACCGCCTGGCGGGGTTGGGGGGCCTTGACACCAGCAAGGAGGTGGCGCTCGAAGTGGGGTGAGTGCGGGACAGGGGCCGGGGGGAGGCGCTGGCGGGGGCGTACGGCCGCCAGGGCCTTGGGGGGGCCAGCGTGCGGGGCCGGGCAGGATTCCTGCTGCAAAGGAGCTAGCGGTGACAGCGGGCCTGAGCAGCTTTGCGTGTGGGGTTGAGTGGGGGTCGAGTGGCGGTTGAGTGGGGGCGGGTGTTGGGAGGGGCCTCCGCGGCCTGGCTGCGAGCCGGCCATGTTTGCCGCTGCCAAAGAGCCCGGCGGACTCCCAAATCCAACGGCCGTGCCGCTGTGCCCCTTCCCGCCGCCCCGATCCTGTCGTCACCTGCTGCTGCAGGCTGTGCAGCACGCGTGTGCGCCACGTGCTGGGGGCTGATGTGCTGGCGTCCTGCCCCGGGGGCTCCGCGGCCCCCGAGCTGGATGTGGTGGTGGCGCTGGAGGAAGCGCTGAGGGGGGTGGAGGGGCTCAAGGGCAAGGACAGGGTGCAGGTGCGTGGGGAGGGGCATATTGGGGGCACGTGGGTACATGGGGGATACACACATTGATGCATTTGAGGAAGACATGTGCAGCTGACTACGGGTCATTGACTTGCCGTGGATGGATTTTGCATGTGCATGCGTCCCCCAAATCCGAACTGTTGACATCCGCGCTACCCAGTGGCTGAGCCGCCGTTTTGCTCCCGCCCGCACACCCGCCCGCCTGCCCGTGCTCCCGGCCGTACGTACCGCGCAGTTCGCCGACGTGCGGCTTGAGCTGTACCAGGGCCGTACGCGGCTGGCCAAGACGCAGGTGCCGCTGTGGGTGGTGCCGTATTGGCAGGACCCGGAGGGTGAGCAGGGGCGGCGGGGAAGGGGGAGGGGGGATGCAGGGGCGGGCGGGGAAGGGGGAGGGGGGATGCAGGGGCGGGCGGGGAGGGAGGGGGGATGCAGGGGCGGGCGGGGAAGGGGAGGGGGATGCAGGGGCGGGCGGGGAAGGGGAGGGGAATGCAGGGGCGGGCGGGGAAGGGGAGGGGGATGCAGGGGCGGGCGGGGAAGGGGAGGGGGATGCAGGGGCGGGCGGGGAGGGGGAGGGATGCAGGGGCGGGCGTGGAGGGGGGAGGGGGGAGGCAGGGGAGCCAGAAGGAGCATCGGAGGGCACCGTACCTGAAGGGGCAACATGGATGCAGAGAAGGGCGGGGCTGGGGCACTGCAGGCGCGCGGTGCACTAGGGAGGTTGCGCAGCAGGTGTGGTAAAAGTACAGCACCGCCGTCGTACATGGAGGACCAACATGCATGCGTACCCTCAACCGGTACTGCCGGGGAGTAGCACTCATGGTGCGTCCTCCGGTAGCCGCCGGCAGCTGCGCACAACAGCCCGCAACCAGCAACCGGTCGCTGCATGTCAGTAAACCCACGTGCTCACCCTAGCTACTGCCGGCCACGTGCATCATCGCCCGCGTGGGGTGTTCCCTTCCTCATGCACCCCAACCCCGGCAGAGGCGGCGCGGAAGGCGGCAGCCGCCTCGGCGGCGGCGGCGGCGGCGGCGACGGCGGCGACGGCGGGCGCGTCGGCGTCGCTGCCTGTGACGGGTGCGGCGGCCGCGGGGCTGGTGGCGGCGGCGGCGGCGGGGTCGGGCGCTGCGTCCATGCCGCTGGTGCCCACGGGGGCCACCGTGACGACGGCGGCGGCGCCAGGGGCAGGCGCGGGTACGGCGTCAGGGCCAGCGGCGGCGGGTTCGGGTACTGCGGCGGCGGTGGCGGGTACCCCTCCTGCCACTCCCCCCAGGTACGGCGCAGCACGGTACGGCAGCGAGGTACTGGGGAGGGAGGGAGGGCGAAAGGGAGTTGCACTAGGCGGCTGCAGGGGAGTGCGAGTGCCTGTCCGGTGCTGCCACCCTGGGGGTAACATGGGTGCCGCCGGCTCAGCTCCAGCTCCCTGTGCTTACGACCGCTTCTCTTGCTGCCCTCTCATCCAGGCCCAAGCCCCCGTCGGACGTATCGCCCAGCTAGCGGCTCCTGCCTTACTCATCTCAGCGGAATGCGCAGGATGCAAGCAACTGCAAACCGCTCCGTTTTACTGCATTGCTTGTGTGCGTACTCGACTCCCGCACCCCCGGCCTGCCCCTAGGTTCTTCGGCCAGGTGGTCAACATGATGGCAGATGCCATGGGGAGGCAGGTGGGGCACCAGGCACACACACACTTCCGTTAACACACCTGCAGCACGACACCTTGCAGCTGGCCAACGGGCGCCTGGTCCGGTCTCCTGACGCCGAGCGGGTGCTCTCCCTCCGCACCCGTGCCCCGCACCCTTAACCCCAGCCTTAACCCCACGTCCACCCCGCCCTTGCCGCAGACCCCGCCGTCGCCGCCAGCAGCCCCAGAGGCAACACCTCCCCAGGGGCAGCCCCAATCACCGACCTCGCCTGCCGCTCTTCCGCCTCCACCCCCGCCCCCACCCCCTGCCGCCCCCCTGTGGGCCGGCCGGCGGTTTCGACGCCGCATGCAACGCTTGGAGCGGGACCTGGTGCAGCCGCCCACCCTAGAGGTGTCCATGCAGCTAGTGCCGCTGGTGGGTGTGGGGTTAGCGTGGTTAGGTGGGACTGTGCTAATACACGTGTGCATGGCGGTGCAGCACGTGGAGTGGGGCCTGGCTCTGCCGCCCTGCCTGGAGCAGTCCATGCAGCTGGTGCCGCTGGTGGGTGCATGTGTATTAGCGTGGGTTAGCGTGGGTTAGGTGTGTATGTGTGTGTGTGCCTTTCCTTGAACACAGGCTGATGGCGCAGCCGCCCACCCTGCGCGACCACCACACACTGACCTGTTGCTCACTGACCCGTAACCAGCCCCAAGTAGCTTCCCTTTCCCGGTTTTCCCTGCGCCCTCCTCCCGTAGGAAATCAGCGCCGCCGCAAACCCAACGCAGCCCAGGGACGCCACCTCCGCCTCCTCCACCCCCACAGCCGCCACCTCCTCCACCTCTGCTCCCTCACCCGCCGGCGGCGCCTTTGACGTGCACGCGCCCGACGTGGACTCCCCTGCACCCGGCCAGGCGCTGCCCCCCGGCCAGGTGCCCCCGCCGCACCCCACCGCGCTGTGCGACTTCACGGTGGGCTGCGGCCCCCACGCGCTGTTCAGGGCGCTGTTCGACGAGGGCTCCGAGGTGCTGGCGCGCATGAACGCATTGGAGGTGCGTGGGTGTTACCCGAGCGCTCAGTGTAACGCGGCACTGAATGCGTACGCTGCGTACCTTCTAATGCGAGGCGCCCCTGGAGCCCCTTTTCCGGGGAAACTTGAGTCCAACAAAGGCGCACAGTAGCTTTTTTTGGTCGTGGACTACACCATTATTCACATGGCGCTTGTTGCATCATTGGCTCACCGCAGAAGTACGCCGACATGCGTTACACGGCCTGGTCGGCCGACCCCTCGGGGTCCGCGGTGGTGCAGCGGGAGGTGACGTACAAGAGCAGGAGCGCAGTGGGCAGCATAGCCGTGACGGAGCTGCACAGGGTGAGTGAAGGGGAGGGGTGGGGGGTAGGAGAAGGGGGGCAAGAACGGCGGCATGCACAGGGCGGCTGAGGAGGGCAGGTTACGGGAAGGTGTGGGCATGGAGGGCATGGCGTCGTACGAGCATCAAGGTGGCGGAGCTGCACAGAGTGAGGGAAGGGGAGGGGTGGGGTTCAGGGGAGCGGAGTAGGCGCCCTGGATGATTCCATTGCGGTGACGGAGCTGCACAGGGTGAGGGAATGTGGGACAGGAGAAGCGGAGGAGCGAGGATGGGGGCACACGCAGCACGGCTAAGGGGGGCACGGTCACGGGGAAGGTGCGGGCAGGGAGGGCATGGCGCCGTAGGAGCACAGGGCTGGGGGAGCTGGGCAGGATGAGGGATGGCCGGGGAGTGAGGGGAGGGGAGGGGAGCAGGCCCCCTGGATAGTTCCAGGCGTAACCGTGCCGTTTGCTAGGGTAGGAGACTGTGACGGGGTGAAGTGGTGCAGGGTGCACCACCCCTAAGGGGCACAGCGTCGACCCCGGGCCCAACGGCAGGCACCCCACGTCAGCCCAAAGCACACCACGTGTGTACGCTGAGGGGCGAGGGGGAACAAAGTACTACTAATGCGAGGAGGTGGCAGTGGTAGTAGTTGAGGGGCGAGGGGCGAGGGGGCCGCAGGATGGGGGCCACGTGTCTCTCGGCACCGCGCACTTGGTTACTTAACACCAGCGGTGTATCTGTTGTTTCCCCTCTGTTCAGGTGCTGGCCAAGGCCGACGGCGGCTTCGTGTTCCACATGCGCGTGTGCCCCGCCGTGCCGCCAGTGGGGCAGTGCTGCTACGGGCACGGACTGGTGGGTGCGGCGCCGTGTTGGTTGCTTAAACACTGGCAAACACAGCTATACAGTATCCAAACCATGGCGCTCTCTCTACAAGCTTGGGCTCAGACTTGCCGTAAGCGACGGGCAGGGCGCTGTTGCTCGCGCTGCCATGGCCCCCGCGACACATGTTGGACGCACGGATGCAAAGCTTTGCAGCACCCAGCCCAGCGTACCGTACTGGTATGCACACGCTGTGGTACTGTATGGTGACTACAACGCCCCTACTTCCCTCCCCCCCGCCCCCGCATGGCCCGCCAGTTCGTGGGCCGCCACGTGGGCCCCGGCCGCACGCGCTTCACGGGGTCGCTCAAGGTGCGGTGTGGACAGCTGCTGTTATCGTAGATGCCCTGTTGGGGTTGGACTGCACCCAGTGCTGTGCAAGCCCGTTGGGAGCGAGCCGGGTGGCAATGAGTTGCGGGGTCGCTCAAAGTGCGGTGCGAGCAGCAGCTGTTGCAGTGGCCGCCCCGTTGGCGTGGGACTGCACCCCGTGCTGTGCAAGGCCCTTCTGGGCGAACTCAGTCGCAATGGGTTGCGAGGGGTTGGCGCTGGAGCAGGGCAGGGGGGGCATGCCGTGTACAGCGCAGTGCGTCCTCGCACCCCACGAGCAGCTTAGGCGCTGACCCCCAAACCCGCCTCACTTCGCTTACAAACAAAGTCCCCTCCCCGCTCACCTTGCTGCAGGTGGAGTGGCTCAAGAGCGGGTTCGCGGTCAACATGCTCAAGGGGCAGGTGGAGGGCGACATGGCCAAGGACATGAAGAGGTGGGTAGCGGTGCGGTTGCGGGGACCAGAAGGCCACCGGCGGGAACACAGAAGTAGCGTACTGCAAGGCAGGTACTAGGTACAAGCTCGAAGCAAGTTGCATGGAGACTTGTGCGTGAAGAGGTGTGCGTGAAGTGGAAGCAAGTAGAGTGAAGAGGTTTGTATGAAGGGGCAGGGGCAAGGGCAGGGTTGTGTTAGGTGTGGGGGGGTGTGGGGCGGGGGGCCTGGGCGCGTGGTGCTGGAGGGCGACATGGCCAAGGGCATGAAGAGCTGTGGGTGATGGTGTGTGCTTGTGCCTGTGCGATGGCGGGGCGCTGCGCTTACCCCGGGTACCTGATACCCGGTTTGCACGAATCACTCAATACTGCGCTTGAGACTTTGAAAGCAACATGCCTGCCTCAGCGTCAAGCGTCGGCTGCCCTCAGCACATATCTGTCTGAGAGCAGACAAGGAGCTGGACGTCGATCCTCGCTCGCTGCCATGAATGCCGGATGCAGGTACTTTGGCGGGCACGCGTTCCGGGAGCTCAAGGAGCTGTACGGCGCGGAGTTTGGGGACGGCGGTGGGCTGCCGCCGCCTGCCGTACAGGCGGGCGGAGTGGCGGGCGCGGGAGTTCGTGCCATTGCCGACGGAGGGGAGAAGAGCCTGGCGGCGGGCGCGGTGTCTGGGGCAGGGGCAGGGGTGGGGGCGCTGGGGAGTGGAGGGGTGTGGCGTTTGGGGCTGTGGGGGGCGTGCCGCTGGAGGTGTGGGTGCTGGGTGTGGGGCTGCTGGTGGGGCTGGTGGTGCTGTGGGGCGTGGGCAGCCAGGTGGGCAGGGTGGCGGCGGCGGTGGAGGAGCTGGCGGCGGTGGTGGAGGCGGCGGCGGCGGCGGGGGGCGGGGCGGGAGGAGCGGAGGCACTGGCGGCGGCTCTCAGGGGTGCGCGGCGGGGGTGATGTGGTGGGTTGGAAAACGGGGTTGAGGGGTCCGGCACTAGGTGAGGGGTGTGGTGATGCAGGGGTTGGTCGTGGAGAGGATTGTGTAGGGGTAGGGGTAGGGGTAGGGGTAGGCATTATGGACGTGTTGAATTGGGGGCACGTGGGTGCGTGGGCAAGGTACGTTGCGGGATTGAAGCAGGGGCGTTGGGGTCACGTACTTGATGCTGCTTTGGGGGTTCTTGCTTCGTTTACCGAAAACCCTTTCGGCACATATTACCTGGAAGCCAATACGGTAGGAACACAGTGGACACGTGTGCAGCTTGCTGCCAGCGCTGTGCCGGCCGCCACTCACGCAGTGCGCACCTTGGCGCACGAGCAGAGCAGGAACCGGGTGTTACCAGTGTGCAGCAGGATGGCTGCCAGCAGCTTCTCGTCGGGTCATCTTGAGTCACGGCATCTTCGTCGCAAACTCACTCATGTTACTGATGTGGGTTGACCTGCATTGGTGTCTTACGGATAGCGAGGGCCCGTGCCCGTGTCTCCGCTAGAGAGAGCAGGAAGGCGGCTGTTAAGGTGTTAGTGGCATTGATGGCGGGTGTTACGTACGACCGGACGAAGTGACCAGGAGTAGGATCCGATCGGGTGAGGCTCAGCCGCTGGTCCCCATACGCAGGTCCTGGTGCTACGAGTGAGCTGGTGGGGCCAGATGGGGCTGATCAGGATGCCAGTCAGCAGGCGGCAGGGGCCCTGAACTCGCGCATTCGTTGTTACAATGGGTCAACGTGCGTGCTCATGACCTCATTTTGTAACACTCAACAAGGTCGGCAACAAGCAGGTGCGTCAACTGGCAGCCAACGCCGTGGCTCATGCTCATTGCGCCATTTTGGGGCGGTGGGGCCCACTGCCCATGCGGCGAAGGTATGGTGCGGGACATCGGGTGGCACTGGGTGCCATGCACGAGACCAGGCGTGCACAGTTGGCCCCAGTTCCGTAACAGGTCCTGGCAGCACACCGAAGACTGACCCATGGCAGTGCAGTTAATGGAAGCAGCAGGCTCCACAAGCTTTCGTGGCAGCGCAAGCAGGAGCCTGCAGGTTGTGGGCCGTCGTGATCAAGCTCCTTTGGCCTCCAGCAGGCGCCGACATTCATGATTAACGTCAGTTCGTGTATGCACTGTACCGCATGGCCGTTTCGAGGCAGCCCGAAGGTGTAAACAAAGAAATGACCCCTCAGAACTGTAGACAACATTGAAAAGCCGTCGACCCGCTCTTGCTGCCCCCCGGCCGCACGAGCTGCTGCAGCCAAGAGAATTCCCGACAAAGGTGTCGTTCCACTGCACCTCACTCGCAGCAGCGATGCAAGCAGATGCAAGCAAGCACGCAGCATCCTGCCTCTCGCACCCAAAAGCTGCGTTACCCACAGCCCTCCTCCTCTATACCAGTCCAAGATCCTGCAGCCCTTCCTTCAAAGAAAGCCCTCCTTGTATATGTACCAGTCTAATACCAAAGCCGTGACAATGTACACGGCCGTGACGAGCACTCCTTGTATGTACGACGTTGCATGGGCTGCTCGACAGCACACTTGCCAGCGTTACGCCATATCGCACACCTGCCCCTCCTCCACCCGTCGCCCGCCACCCCCTGCCATCCCCGCTTGCCTCCGCCCCCGCCCCACCATCCTGCCGCCCTTCCCTCCCCTTCCTACCGCCGTGCTCATCACTACACTCCCAACCTGCTTCCCTGGCCCCGCCCCCGCCTTCTCCATCCCGCCTGCCACAGGCCATACCGTGCCACCGCTGGCAACCGTACTGCCCATACACGCGCCACACGCCGCGTCGGCGCCGCCGCACGTGCCCTTGGCTGCCGTACGGGTGATGTCCAGCGCGCCGTCTGGCTCTCGCCGCCACAGGTCCACCAGCCGTACCGCTGCCGTACGCGCGCCCGCCAGGTTGCCCGCCCCGGGGCCCAGCTGCAGTGCCGCGTAGGCGCCGGACACGAATACGTCCACGCCCTCCGCCCACCTGTACAGTGCACCGCAGGGCATGCGGCCCGCGGTCAGCGACATGTCATACGGCCCACACGTACACTGCGGTACACCTCGCAAGGTCAAAAGGTAGTTGGCCCAGGTACGGCCTAGCATTACAGACAGTAATGCCGCAGGTGGCAGGATAAGCCACACCTGTAGACCCGGCGACAGGCCACGCCATGGGCCATATCACCCCCACATGCACAGCTACACCGCGTTGCCCTTCCAGGTCCCAGCCCGAATCCCCGCGAGCCCACCCACCTCAGTTCCGGCGTGAGCACGGGCAGCCCCCCGCACGTGTCCCCCTTGCAGCCGCCAGCCGCCAGCGCCGCCAGCAGCGGGTCGCGCCCCGCATCCACCACGCTGCCCGTGGCGCACCACACGTGGTCCGCGCGCAGCTCGTAGCCCTCCTCCTCCTCCTCCTCCTCCTCCTGCCCCTCACTCTCCTCGCCGCCGGCACCACTGCCCCAACGCCCGCCGCCCTGCACCCTGCTGCCCCTCAGGCTCACCGGACGCGACAGGTACAACACCCAACGCCCACCGCCAGAAAGCCCGGCCTGACCAACCGCCATCCCCTCCTGCTGCGTTTGCTGCTGCTGCTGCTGCTGCAGCACCTCTCCTGCACCTACAGCTAAGCCACACCCTGCGTCGCCAGCGGCGCCGCATTCCCTTGCCCCCTCCCAGTCCGCTGCCAGCACTTCCACCCCCTCCTCCACCCGCAGCACCCCCTGCGCCACCAGCTGCCGTACCTGCCGTACGGCCTCGGGCGTTACGCTGCCGCCGCCGACAGCGGCGCGCAGCAGCGCCAGCCGCTGCTGCGGCCCATCAGGCTGCTGGGGTGTCGCGGCGACCAGCAGGGGGGCGGCGGCCACCTTGTAACACATGGACCCGTCGGCGACGCCGTCCCCGGTGCGCGCGGCGCTGCTGCCAGCGCTGGTACCCGCGGTGTCCTCCGTGTCACTCGCGCTGGCGGAGCCACCAGGGGAGGTTCCCCCGGTAATGCTGATGCCGCTGCCGCTGCTGCCACGGGACGTGGACGGCGTGCGGGAGGACAGCGGGCTGCTGGACGCGGAGGCGTCGGACACGGCAGCGCTGCTGCTGTTGCCGCTATCGGTACTAGGCCGGGCTGAGGCGGGTGTGGGCACCTGCTGCTGGTGTTGCTGCTGTCGCTTGACCACCTTGGGACCGCTGCCGGCGTCCGCTGCTGCTGCTGCTGCTGCCCCGGCGGCGGCCCCCGTGCGGCTGAAGGCCTTGAGGTGCGCCATGCGCATGCGGCCTAGGAACTTGACGTCCACGTCGAACTGCTTCACCTGCGCGGAGGGACCAAGGCATTGAAGTTCGGGCACTTTTTAGCTGTAGTTGTGGCATGAGTGAAGTAGCGAGCATCATGATGATTTGGAAACGTCCAGCATGCGCGGCAGGTCATGCGTGTGTGTGCCGCCTTGTGTGGCCTGTACAACTTCGTCCTCCACAGTCAAGGCCGGTGCATGTCTGGACTCTGGAGCTCCCATCCCCCAAAATGAGGTAAATGATGGGGGAATCCCCAAGCGCCAAGCCCCGATGCCCCACAACCCCACGTGGCTCGTGCATGCACACGTGTACAGCCAAGTGCAGCCTCACGCACGACCCATCGTCTTGCTTTTGGCTAGCGAGCAAATGCACATTGCGCGGCATATCACTTAAATCAGGCACACCCCTACCCCACCTGCATCTCCCTCCTGGCCAGCAGCACCACGTCCCTGCAGCCGTGCCGCGCCGCCAGCGCCGCCAGCTGCGCCGCCGTCAGACCACCGCCCACCACCACCACACGCTGGCCGGCCAGCAGCCCGCTGCCGCCTCCGTAGCTGCGGCCTCCTGCTTCTGCCGCTGCCCCTCCAGCCTTTCGATCACCAGCGGCGGCGGCACGATGTCCGCCGCCCTTGCGCGACCTGCTGCTGCTGCTGTTGGTGCTGCTGCTGCTCAGGTGTTGCGTTGGGTCAGAGGGTAGCTCACAAGAGTGCTGTTGCTGCTGTTGGGAGCTGGGACGGTTTTGGCGGTTGGCGAAGGCTGCCGCCACCTGCCACGCGTGCAGCATGCGGCCGGCCCAGGGCTTGGGGGCCGGGAGCGGGGAAGCCGGCAAGGAGGCGGTGGTGATGGAGGAGGTACGTGTCTGCTGGCAGGGTTGCGCGGTTGTCTGGCTGACAGGGGCGGTGCTCGGAGAGCTCCTCGGCTGGCTTTGCTGCTGCTGCTGCTCGCCCTGACATCCAACCAAGGGGGCAGCTGGCGTGCCTGGTGTCGGCTCCACCCACTCTGCCGCAAAGGCCGGCAGCCGAGGCACGTTGGTGCTCCCCACCGCCAGCAGCACGCGTCGAGCCTGAACACACACGCGGCACACACCACCACCACCACTGCTGCAGCCGCTGCCACCGTGCAGCTGCTGCTGCCCCTGATGCGGGCAGGGGCCAGTGCCCAGCACTTGGTCCGGCTGGTGTGGGTGTGGATAGTGGATGTGGCAGTCTGGGATGCCGCACCCGGCGTCCCCAGAGCACAGGATGGTGGCGTTGCAGTGGGAGTAGGCGCCACAGGGGGCCCGAATCACCTCCAACGACTCCACCTGGGGTCGAGGGAAGGTAGGGAGGGGAGGGGGCGCAAGTAAGCTTATTCCGGTACAGGGTGCAAGCAACAGGGAAGTGGCATCTCATGCCTGAAGCCTCGTCAGCGGTACGGTACCTCAGCGGCTTGTGTGGGACTTTGGGTTGGTAATCACTCACCATGCCCTGCTGCACGACTCCCGGCTCGTCCAGGCAGTACCGACGTACGACCTCGCGGCAGAAGTCCGCGAAGAGGCGCGTGCCGGGAAGCTCGAAGGGGCCGCGGAAGTCGGCGCTCTTGTCCATGGCCTGGGGCGGCGGGCACGTGGCAGGCAGACGCGTGTCATGCGACACGTATCGGATGGCACATGGCAGGCGGCACATGCAGTGGCAAACGGCACGTGGCAGGCGGCGCGTGTGGGATGCGGTTACCGGTACCGGGATGCTCTGCCACACGGGGCTGGATCGTCAGCTGCAGCGCCGTCGTGCCCTGAGTCAAGGCCCCGCTGGCCACACGTGTGTTGGCAGCGAGAGACCTCGAGTGTTTCATACTCCACCTTCCACCCGCACATGCACAGCCAACCGCCTGGGCGCAGGCGAGGCACACGACGGTAGGCACGCATCCGCATCCGCATGCGTACCGTACACACCGCCTGGCGCCCCGTACCGCGGTGCCACCCACCTCCATTCCGTGCAGCTCGCAGGCGCGCTGGCGGTCCTGCGCCCACATCTCCAGCGCGTAGGAGGAGCAGGGGTCGGGGTGGATGGAGCTGGGGGAGCGCAGGTGCTCGATGTTCAGGCCTGTGAACTGCGGGAGGAATGTGGTCACAGTGTTTGAGGGTGGAGTAAGGGACGGCAGGGCAAAGGGAGGTTAGGGCCCAAAGAACCGCTTGGTGGCATGGGCAGGTGCGTAAGAAGGTACAGAAGGACGGTACGGTACGGTACGTGAGTGCCACAGTGATAAGCAGCAGTGTCCCGGTCTTCCAGGATTATCATGATTCTGACGGCCGTTTGGGCTGCTGTCAGGATTTCTTGAGGCAGAATTCTGACCAGGATTTTCAAGAGGTTTGGCCCCCAGATTTGGCCCAGAAATCCTGGAACATGTACGATTGTCAGGATTGCCAGACCCGAAGACTTCAAATTATTAACGGTCAGAATTTTCCGCCAAAGAAGACCGGAACACTGATAAGCAGGTGTGAGGCGCTGCAGTGGGTACCTGTAAGTGCCGCAGTGGTGCAGTAGTGAAGTGGTGGCGTTGGCGGCAGGCTTTCAAGACGGGCTGGCAGCAGCATGTCAGCCTTGGCTGCACGTGCTAAGCAAGCCAGGATCAGTTTTTAGACTCTCAGTAACCCAACCTCGTCACCACGGAAGCAGGATGTGGTATGCGTGGTTCCCCAGGCCGGTTCAGGTGCCATCGGCGCCTCCATCCCAGGGCACCTCGTGTCCTCACCCGTACCCGCCCGCCCGCCCGCGCACCTGCTCGTCCCACCGCGCCATCCACCTGCCGTGCGGGTCCACCACCAGCACCCGGTCACGCAGCCACGCCAGGAGCCGCGCGCGCCGCTGCGCACAGCCGGCCTGGCGCGCCCACAGGCGCCGGAGCTCGGCCTTGGGCCGGACCTCGCGCTCGTAAGCATCGACGGACGCGTCGGGGTTCTGCGCGCAAGTTATTGCATAGTGTAATTAAGTATGGATCTAGGAATTATATAGAAATGTTTGTGATCGCAGTTGTCGAGCTGGTGGCAGGAGCATAGCCCCTACGCCATAGCGTGGTGGCATGTCATCAGCGGAGGCTGATGGCACACACGGACGCACCTCTTCCAGCAGACGGCAGATGACGGAGAGGGCGTGAGGGCCTGCGCCCACAACCAGAAGCTCGTACATTGTGCGCAGAGGCCCTGCTGCGCTAGGACCATGAGAGGAGGCTCGCGGTCGCGGTTGCACCAACCGACGCGACGCAACGACTGAATGGCCGTCACAGAACGGCTGAAAGGCAGGCAATGGATTCCAGCTGGGGCCAATGACTAGCGTATAGTGCGCTGTTGGTGCACATCAACGCATTCCCTGTCCGTTCCCGCTCTTCTGTCGGAGGTTTGACGGTTTTACCTGCAGGTACAAACCGGTACGCTTTGGTACAGTTGCTGTGCACGTATGGCGATAGGAGGCGCTCCAAACAATTCGCCATTCCGCAGGAATGTCCATCATGATTGAACATATTTCCGGCAATTGTCGAAGCTCCAGCGACTTGTCCAGGTATCACGCGCACTCCCGGCGCGTGCCCCGGGCTGCCTCATGAGCTGCTAAGGCCCAGCCCGGCCACACGTTCTGGCTCCCCGGGCCCGTTGCACCTTGGCTTCCAGCCTACTTGACGTCACGCCTCTAACAAAGCTCGCACCAGTGGCAAGCGTTCACCTCTTATGTCCCGCCCCCTGTTGACAACAGTGTGCCAACGGGGCCTTATGAGTGCTTGACTTGCATTACGGTACCACCGGAGACCTGCTTTCCGCAGTAGCCGTCGTACCTGTCCTGAGCTGCCTTCTGGGCCTAGCTACAGTATGCTGCTCAAGGGTGGTTTCTTTTGTTGGTTTAGCGTTATGGCTTACCATTAGGCACCGACTCCAGCTGGCAGGGCTGCGTGGCGCAGCCAGGGGGCGCAGCGGTGCTCACACGCAGCAGCACTAGCCCGTCCGCCTGGCCGCCTGGCACGTGGCACCCATCGTGCCCTTGACCGCGCACGCAGCCAACCCAGAAGCCGAAGGAGAGCGCAGCTCCGTCGCCAGAGTCCGTTCCGCGCACAGAACCCACTCCTGCCCCGCCTACGCGCATGCGGTTGAACCCCGTGCAACGTACCGTTCGACGTACGCCGTACACAGCTACGCACCCTGCTGAGTCGGTCCATTTGCACGCAGCCAACCCCGCATCAAGTTGGCACGTATGCGATACCGGTACGGAACTCCCCTGGAGCAACCTTACAAGCACTGGCCCCGGTTCATGGCACATGCCTGTTGCGCCATGGTACCGGTACGGCGTCCTTACCCTGACCAGTGTGCCCTGATCCCACCTCACTCCTATGCGTGCGCAACCGCGATCCGCCTCAACCGCTATCCAGCGGCTCGCGTTCGCGTGCCTCAGCCGCCGTGTGGACACTTCCCTGCTGGGGTTGCCCGCCTCGCCAACATGGTAGCAGACCGCCGACGCCCCCTGGGGCCCACAGTCCCACAGCAGCTCGCCCTCAAAAATGCGCCACGCCACACTGGCAACAGCCACCCCCCAGAGCACGCCGCACCGAAGCACCATAATCCGCACATCGCCACACGCGCTGGCCGAGGCCCTTAGGCCCCCAGCTCCAGGCGATGTCCAAACGTCACAACCCAACCGCCTCATCCGCTCAGAGCTTCTGCCCTAGGCGCTGAAACGCCGCCCCTAACCGCCTGAGGTGCCCCTCATCAAAGCCCCCCTGGCTCCCAAGCCCCGCCCGCTGCCGTACAGCGTCCAGGAGCCCTGGGTGCCGCACCCCCGCCGCCGCCAGCGCCTCCACAAGCAGTACCGCCTCCTCCGCCGCCAGTTGCCCCTGTCCCTGCTGCCGTACGCCCGGGCTGGAAGGAGACGGGAGCGCCGCGGCCGCGGCCGCCGCCGCCTTAGTCATGAGCTGCAGGTGCGGCGGCTGCATGCCGTACTGTACGGCAGTTGCGTGCGCCGCCAGCGCCATGTCGCGCGCGTCCGGCTGGGGAACGGCGAGGTTGCCGTACCGCGCGGCGAGCTCCGTTGCCAAGGCCTGGAGCGCAGGTCAGGGGATGGAGACAGGTGTGGGTGAACACGACTGGTGTGGGCCGTTGGATTAGGCAGGCTGGCGGGCAGCCGGGATGGGATAGTCTGTTGCTTACTCGAACACCAACTGCGCACCAGCAGCACATCCAAGCCCCCAGGGCCTTGGCATGCCCTGCCGTGCAGTCTTGTCTGTGGTGCTGTGCTATGCCCGTGCCATGCATAGCCAGCCAACGGCCGGGACCATGCTGCATAGCAACATGCATCATGGGTTGGCCTTCCCACGTTTCAGGGCGGGTTCTGGGCACCCCATGCCCCCCTGTAACATGGCGTGGGCGCTGCAGGCCCATCACCAGGGCCACGGCCCACAGCCAGGCTGTTGCGCGCTCCATGCCTGCGCCCCCGAGCCCGTAGACAGGCACCCAGCAGCAGCACGCTGTCCCCGAGCGGAACCACCCCGCTCCAGGCCTACAGCGCATGCCCCACAACTGCCCGCTCACAAGCTGAGTCAGCTACCCAGCCGCTTGCCCCATCCCCCCATCTTAGCCCAGCAGCGGCGCCCACGTGGCCCCAGCGCGGCCGCAACGCGCCCCCGTCCCAGCCGCGCAACGTGCTGTTTCCTCTTGCCATTGAACCCGAGCACCGGCCATGTTTGCCCCAGCCGCCCGGCAAGGGCGAGGAGCGGCTAAGACAACGCCTCCGGCCCTGCAACCCCTCTCTTTCCCTGCCTCCTCTTCCTGTACTTCGTAGCCAAAACCACCGGGGTGCCGTGCAAGGCGTTGGACCAGCCACGAAGGCATGCTCCTGGCAGCCAAACCAGCCCGCCAGACACACACCTGGCCCCGCCGTCCCCTGCCCAGCATGCCCAGCGCCCCGCCTCACCTGCATCATCTTTGCGTTGCGCAGCCGCCGCCCCTCCGCCCCCTGCCCCGCCCCCTGCCCCAGCAGCGCCTCCGCCTGCTGCTCAGCCAGCTCCCAGCCCCGCGCGCCGCGAAGGCCGGGCCCAGCCACGCCCCCGCTCCCACTGCTCCCCCCGCTGCTGCTGCCGCTGCTGCTGCTGCCGCTGCTGCCGGCCCCCACCCCCGCCGCCCCTCCTCGCTCCCCCGCCGGGCCCAGCGTTGCGAAGGCCGAGGCGAACACCCGCAGGTCCAGGGGTGCGAAGTTGGGCATGCGGTTCAGCGTGCACAGCGCCACGCGGTCCAGGACAGCCTAAGGGGTGGGTTTGGACGAAGAGGGAAAAGCTCATGCAAGGTCGCACAACGTCAAGGTTAGACAAGGCAGCCCTGCCAAGTGCTGGCAACCCCGCAGCGCATTGGTACTTTGACTGTGGGGTGCCTACAAGCGACACCCCACAGCCGCACCCCCCTGATGCCAGCAGCTACCTGCAGCTTCTCATTGCCGTACTCGGCCTCCGGCACCAGCCGCGTGAGGACCCACAGCAGGGTGGCTAGGCGGCGCGGGTTGCACTGCAGCACCTCGCTGCGGGTGCGAGTGGACCAGAGCGCCAGGTCCAGCACAAGGTCAACGGGGTGCCCGGGTGGGGAGTTGACCGTTTTTACCGCGGTGGCACTGCTAGTGCTGCTGCTGTTGCTGGGCTGGGGCGGGGCAGGGGAGCGCAGCTTGGCCAGGGCGTGCAGGTAGGCGACGGTGTCTCGCAAACGGCCAAAGCGCAGCGTGATGCGCCGGAGCCGCTGCTCGACGGCGTCCACGAGCTGTTGCGCGGCTGCGGGATCAAACGCGGGGTCGTAGAGCTGCGCGACACGGACTCGCCGGAGGAGGGCGGCCATGGCGATCGTGTCGCAGTGCTCCTGGTACAGCTCCCAGCCTTCTGACAATTCCTTCAACGTGCCGCGCTTGCCGAGCCGGTATGTTAGGTGCCGTGGATGTATGTTTTTCTTGTAGGCTTCTAGCCAAACGCTGTCGCCGGGCACTGATGGGTGCTCCCGAAGTAGGTTGGTAAGCAGGAGACGCCGAGCGATCGACCGTGGGGCTTTAGCATTGGGTTCACTCTTTGCTGCTTCCGTTGCCTGTCCAGCATATCCACGCAGGCCAAAGACTGGCCAGCAGCCCGTTGACGAGGATGAGCACGACGCGACCGCCTCTGGCTCTGTTCCAAGCTGCATAGGTGGTCGCAAGTCATCATGCTCTATAACTTGTAGTTGACTGCGGCCGGCAGCAACGCTAAGGCTCGCTGCTATGTCCCCCGCAGCCTGTGTGCCACTGCGGCATCGCCGCGCGACGTGCGCGAGGGCTGCCAACATCCTAGCCTTTGAATTTCAACTTACACATTGTTGTATGTTCGTAGGCGCAAGGACGTTGCCCCTGACCAGGACATAAGGAACACATCTGCAATTGCACTTCCCTGCCACGTGTGGGTATGCCGTGCAACCTGCCGTGCAAGGCTGGCCGCTGAAGTGGGTTGCCCACCCTCGCTGCACGCCTGAGGTGGAGGACAGCCGTACGCACGAGGCGTCAAGGACGGAGGCAGACACGTCCATCAGGTGCTGACATAACATCAAGGAACAGCAACCTCCAATGTGAGGGCGATCCGGTCCTCATGCAACGGGCCCACGGGAGGAGACACCACACAACGCAGCATGGAGTTATAGCTTTGCCATGCATTACGCCCGCAGTGACTGTTTCTCTCAGGGGACCCCTGGTTTCTCTGTGCATGCATGGTGCGTTGCGGAGCCTGTTGGTATGCAAGATTGCGAGATGCAACTGAGACTCACACCGGCACAGGCAAACTCTCCTCCTTGATGCGAGGCCTGGCGATGGTGCAAGTCCGCCGCAGCTCAAGCCGTGCTACGGAAACATTACGGTATGTACCAAGAGCCCTCGTGCTGCATGTAGCCTCCAACTGCAACCACCAACGCCCAACCGCCCACATGACCGCCGCCGCAATACTGATGTACCGTACTTACGGAGCACCCGGATGGCAACTTGCAGCACACGCTCCTCTGGTGCCAGATGAGCCCCATTTCACCACCAAACTCCTTACCCTCTAGCCGGCCCACGCTCGGTAGCTACACGAGCCCAAACTGCACCGACCATGTGACCGTGCTCATGCGGTCCGTGCGCCTCAAAAAGCTGTAGGACCGCCCCCGACAAAACAATACCGCCCTGAATGCAGCTGCAGAAGGAAACCAATCAGTGCTGTGCACGATTCAGCACACTGGCGCTTCCCGCCGCCGTCCCGGTACCCCATGCCGCACGGCCCCGCCCTTGCCCCCGCTCCCTTGCCCAGCGCCGCCACATCGCCGTGCGAGGGCTTCCTCTGCCGCCGCCGCGTACCGCCTCCAGCGCCGTACCGTCAGCCGCCGTATGCCGTACGCGCCCATGCCGCACAGCCCAGGCCCTCACTTGGCCAGCGCCGCCACCGCGTCCTCCAGGGGCTTCTTCTTGTATCCCGACACGGGGGTGCCCACAGCCTTGCCGCCCTAGGGGGAAAAAGGGTTGGAACAGGTTGGTGGGTATCAGACTGTGACATGGAGCGGTAAAAAGGGTTTGGTGGCGTGCGGTAATGCACCTTGCCACGCTGTAAAGGGTGGCGGACAGTGTACGCGCACAAAGTTGACAGCAACGGGCAGGTTGTAACGAAAAACACCAAACTGGTACAATTTCCGGGTTACTGGCTGATGACCTGCAGGCCAAGAGCGCTGATACCTAGGGGATGGTGGTAATAGCGGCAACTGCCCAACGGGAACAGGGGCTGAGGGTGGGTGGCTGCGGTTGATGGCAGGTTGGCAAGTGCTGTCCGTTCGGAGAAGGGAGGAGGGAAAAGGGGGCGGGTTAGTGTGTGAGCGGCTAACCTGGCAATGGAATGGACACCTCATGCGGGGCGCGTGATGCCGGTACCGGGGGCGGGCGGACATTTGCACACGCAGAGGTGCGCCCGCAGCTTCTGCGTTGCGTGCCCAATGTCCACCTGCCACCTGCCCTGTGCCCAGGCATGTTGTGAAGAAGGCGTTCCAGGATGTGCCATGGGCTTGGCTGCGGCCTCGAGCACCTTGCCAATGACCCACCACGAGATACTCATGGATGTGTGTTCCGGTGGGCCCCTCCGGCGCAACGCGGCCCACAGCCCGCTACACGGTAGGGCTGCGCTGAACCGGATCAGTGCCACCATAACACACATCCACGAGGACCCCGCGGTGCGTCATTCAGCAAGGTCCTTGGCACGCTGCATCCATGCAAGACCCTGCACACCCTGGAACGCCTGCCGCACCCACTGTGCCCACCGTCCCTACGTTCATGGTGCAGCCAGCCTGAAGGAAGGCCGGAGCCGAGGGCGTGCGCGCCCGGCAGCGACCACCATGCCAGTGTCGCTATGGGGGCAGCACTCTACCTACCGGCCGGCCGGCCCAAACTCCGAACACCCATACGGGCATTTTGCTGGTACCCAAACCTACCTTGAAGAAGTAGAACGCGGGCAGATCAATATGCCTATCCCTTGTTTCTAGATAACCATCTTGTTCGCGCTATCATGTATTTTGTTGCTGCGCCCACAGCCCCACCTTGAAGAAGTGGAACGCGGGCAGCGCCTTGATGCCCAGCTCCCCGGCAAGCGCCTCCAGCTCCGGAGCAGTGGTGTCGAACTTGGCAAAGGTCTGCATACGTAGGTATGATAATGAGATGCGTGTGATGGTGAGGTGCGTGTGTGGAGGCACGCCGTCAAGTGTGGCACCCCGTACCGTACACCGGCCACACGCCCTGCCTTACCCACACCGGTGCCATCAGGGCCCATGCATCCATTCATAATGCCTGGGTGCTGGTCGACAGGGGCACTCGTGCACTAGGGTGTCCAGCTCCTGCTGTGTGACTCCGCGTGCGCACACACAGTGGTACCACACGCAGGCCCCGTCCACCCACTTGTCCACCAGGGTGCCAAGCTCCGAACACACGCTGCTAAGACACACTGCCCCCTCGATGCCTGTCACTAGTCACTAGAATAGCAACCTGCCGCTTGCCTGTAACTAGTACTTGTTTTAAAATTTGCAAACTGTGACCCCGCAACTGCATTCGTACACTGCCCCCCTGCACCCACCACTCCTGGGTACTTGTCCACCAGGGTGTCCAGGAAGGGGCCGATCTGCCGGCACTTGCCACACCAGGCTGCGGGGCGGCGGGGGTGCGGGAGGGCGCGCGGGGAAGCAGTGAGCAGAGGTTGCGGAGATCGGCGGGAAATAAGACGCGAGACAGACAGAAGTCTGCAGGCTGCCAAGGTACAGATACAAAACGGCAGCAGGCACCATGAAATACACCCCTCCCCCTCCCTATGTCACCCACGTGCGTAGAAGTCCACCACCACGGGCCCGGGGCCGCCCACCAGGGCCGTGTACTCGGCCTTGCTCTTGATCACCTGGGGAGCAGGTAGATAAGGGTGGGGCACAGGGAGCGGTACAGCATGGCGCTCTCGCACCTAGGAGATGCACACGGGCATCTTACCACGCCTACAACGGCATAGGTGGTGCAGGCCAGTGCTAAGTACGGTAGCTGGGCGATGGCATGCAAGGTCGTGTATTGCATTTTGCCTTGCTAATGACAAAGGTCGTGTAATGTGCATGGTTGCAGCCTGTTCAACCTATTCCCGTGTCTCACCTTGAGCTTGGACCCGAACATGGACTCGTCCTGTGGGGCGTGGGGGCCGGGAGCGGGGAGGGCAGATATGGGCGGAAGAGGAGGACCGCATCACGAAGCGTCGCGTGGAGATGCCTGTTGTCTACCCCGCTACCTGCTTGTGCGGTGCAGGGGAAGACGGCCGTGTTTCGCACGTGCGTCGTGTGCTCCGCGGTTTGAGACCTGGCTGGCCAACGTTCCTGAGCGTCGCGTGCACAGATCGGTTCAATGTACAACAGAATCCAGCATCCTAACAGAGATCCACACACGGCTTGCAGTACAGGTCGGTCCTGGCCATCCGCATGTAGCGAATACTGTCAGGTTCTTCACCCGCCGACCTCACCGCAACAGAACAAAGCTACAACACCGTTCACCAAGCAAGACACACGTGCCACACGCACATCCACGTCCCTTGCGCTGCTTCACATCCCACCCCCAGCCCCCAAGTTCACCGCGGCGCACAGGCGAAGTGCGCACACCCGATGCACTGCACCCCAGCCCTGCCCCCCGCGCCCTCCCACGTCCTTGACCTCGCTGACCTCACCGCACAGAGCAGCAGGACCACACAACCGTTGACCAGGCAGCACACTCACGCCACGCGCACCCGCCACACGCACCTCCACGTCCTTGACCTCGCTGAAGTACTCCAGGCTCTTCTCAGAGTCCGCCACCATGGTCTTGGAGCCCGGCTTCCAGTTGGCGGGGCACACCTTGAGGGGGAGGGGATGATCATTTATCATTTTTTCATTATATATTATCATTATAAGATCGTGCACTTCGGCACGTGGAGCTAACGGGCCTCCTCCCTCCAGGTGGCGGGGCACACCTGGAGGCGGAGAGGATTCCGCATCCTTCAGTTTAGCATCCTGCAACTCAGCTTCTTGGGCCCGCGGAACGGGTTCGCAATTGGCGGGGCACACCTAACAAGAGCGAATTAACGATTGCAGGGAACGCGGCGCTGCGCATTCCAGGTGCCTAGGCATGGGTGGAGCAAAGGGCCTGCAGGCGCACTCGTCCGCAGGACCTTCGCTCCCACAACGCAGCACACCAAGACACACGTTCGGCTCCCGGCCTCATGTCACCACGCTCAGGGATAAACGCTTAGGCCTAATACACACCCGCTCCGTATGCGCGCTGCACGCACACGCCGGCGGTCGCTGTGGCTCAGTTTGGTAAGGGACCTCCCACCCCCGGCACCCCGGTTCTTGCCCACAATGCATGCACCACTGGCTGTCGCATGTACACTGTGCTGCCCCTGCCCCACCTCCCCGTGCTCAGCGCGGAACTAGACGGTCCGCAACACGCCGTCACTACCACACACGCACCCTAATACACGCACCCTCTCACACGCACGCTGCCCCCTGATGCCCCACCTCCCCGTGCTCCGCGTGGAACTGGATGGCCTGCAACACGGCCTCGATACCACACACGCACCCCGCAACACACGCACCCTCTCACACGTACGCTGCCCCCTGCTGCCCCACCTCCCCGTGCTCGGCGTGGAACTGGATGGCCTGCAACACGCCGTCATTACCACACGCGCACGGACTTGAACACACACGTGCTGCCCCCTGCTGCCCCATCTCCCCGTGCTCGGCGTGGAACTGGATGGCCTGCAAGACGCCGTCACTACCACACGCGCACGGACTTGAACACACACGTGCTGCCCCCTGCTGCCCTACCTCCCCGTGCTCGGCGTGGAACTGGATGGCCTGCAGGGTGCGCAGCGCCTCGTCCACGCTGCGCCCGACTGCACGTACGGCAGCAGGGCGAGGGCGTACGGCAGGACAGCGGGTCAAAGGTGTACGGCGCACATTGGATAGTACGTGCACACCTGATGAGGACTGCGACAATCAACACACCACAAGACACCTGTCATTCCCATGCATGTCCACGTACAACAGTCCATAGGGCGCCATCCAATGGGCAAGCTGTTGGAAGTGACGTGCTGCAGCACGCCCTTTAGGTTGTTAAGGTACCACCTCTGTATCTAGTACAACGCCTGCCCTAATACACACTCACTGGGCAGGCCGTTGATGGTGACGTGCCCATAGGGTTCATGGGGAACAATCCTTGCTCGCTAGCTAATACACATGCCTTCCCTCAACACACACTCACTGGGCAGGTCGTTGATGGTGACGTGCTGCAGCACGCCCTTGGGGTTGATAATGAACAGGCCGCGCAGCGCAATGCCCAGCTTCTCAATCAGCACGCCGTAGCGCGCAGAGATCTCCTGCGGTGCGTGCAGCAATGGTACACGGTTACACCATCTCGGTGCGTGCGGGTATCGCATGCGGTCACACCGTGTAGGTGCGTGAGCAGCACCTGCGGCATTCCCTCCGCGCCCGAGCCCGTGCAGGGTAAGGCAGCAACCCTGTTGGCATCCATAAGCTTTCCGACCCCACCACCTATCCGCCCCACAGCTCCGCACCTTGGTTGTGTCTGCCAAGATGGGGATCTGCATGTAGCCCAGGCCGCCGCGGTTGCGGGGCGTCCTGCGGGGGGGCCATGGCGCAGGGGCGGGTGCAGGCCACGGGTGGGCAGTGCCGCAATACGGCCTTGCCGCAACGACAAGGCCAGCATTGTTTGGGGGAGGCGCTCCGCCCCCCGCAGTTGCGGAGGAGTAATGCGGTGGGGCGGTGTGAGGCCGGCGAAGGGGGGCAAGCGCGGTGCACACGCACGGGTTTGGCTGCGTAGCCACGGCGTACGTCTGCAGTGCGCGGGCGAGGGTATCCGCGTGTCCACCTTCCCCTAACCACCAACCGCCCAATCGCCCAACCGCCGCCCACCTGATCCACGCCAGGTGCGTCTCCTCCGTGTCTGTGCTGGCGGCGATCAGCTGGCAGTTGAGCTTCTCAAACTCCTGCAGCAACACCATAAGGAGCACACAGCGGCACGATACCAACTTGTATGCTCACACTCCTGCACCATTGTTGCAGTGTTGCGACAGCGGTTGGCCGCACAGGGGCATGGGAAACAGCCAGGCGGCTGGCGCATTAGCAGCAGGAGTGGGACGCACTCTGGCCCCACGACCAGCACCACCACCACATTGGCGCCGTTTGCAAAGGCGCTGACCTCCATGGCGCGCACGGAGCAACAAACGTACGTGATACCACCCTGCCAAGCAGACACCACCCGCTTCCCAGTCCCACTGTGTGCCCTCATATTGGGACGGTCCGAGAAGGCGATGATCTCCGTGAGTTACGCTAAGGAAATGTCGTACGGTACGGTACTTTAAGATTGCGTGGGATGCGGGCGCCCCACCTCCACCCCACCCCACCCTACCTTGGCGCGGTCTGAGAAGGCGATGATCTCCGTGGGGCACACGAAGGTGAAGTCCTTGGGGTAGAAGAACAGGGCTAAGGGCCGCGGAGGGAGGGAACGTGTGGGGGGAGGATGTCAGGTGTGGGTGCGAGAACCAACGCCATGTGTACAAACAAGCACCAGCGCAACTCCGCCTGTTGTTCAATACCGGTACCAACTTGTGGCACGTCACATGTCAAAACAGGTACCAGCTTGTGCCACGTCCTTCGCGCAGGTGGCGAATAGTGTGACTGCAGCAGGGTGACTTCACCCTCCAACACAGCGCTTGGCCTCCAAGGGTCCAGCGGCCGAGGCCGCCTGTGGCCAGTGCCTACGCATTCCCCCACGTGCCGGTACCGCAACCTCCCATTCCCCGCTGTCCAAGTGTGCGTCGGTCCGGCTGTCCGGGCGCACACCCCGGCGCATACCCACGCACGCCGTTTCCTCCCAACGCTGGCCAGTCTCTAACACCGTCCAGCCCGTACATATACTGCATACTGCTTTGCGCACCGCTGCACCTCGTCCTACTGCACCGTCCAAGGTGCTGTGCAGATACGACTCCATGGCGCCTGGTAGGCACACGTGGGAACCGTTTCGATCAGCAGAACCCCCACAGCCACTCACCCACGTACTTCCCGCGGTAGTCAGACAGGCGAATGTTAGTAATCTCGCCGTCCACCACGGCTGGGGAGGATGGATAATTACGGAGGGGGCATTGGATTTAGACTGATCAACACACGGAGGGCGGGAGTATGCGGGTCAGGTTGGGTGGGAGCTGTGGCAGGTGTGGACCGGGACAGGAACCGTATCAGAGGATACTGGGGTGGCGTTGTCCAGGCCTGCGCTAAGTGTCATCCATGAGCCATGACGAGGCACGCTTATGCCGACGGGGCAGTTTTGTAGCTATGGGTTGCGTGATGCGCAGGTCGGGCTGCCCAACACGGCACGCCTGTGCCGAAACGCCCGACCCACCGGGACCCTCGAACCGGGGGGCCGGCTGGCCCACGAAAGCCTGCAAATAAAACGTGCGAGTTTCTCGGTTTAGTGCAAATGTCAAGGAGAAAATGAAGCACCGCGCGCTAAAGGCCTGACCTGCGACGCAGGATAGAAAACTGAGGACCCGCGCTCCCAATCCTCGTCATCGGAGGAGTTGCTGCTGCTGCTAGAGCTAGCAAAGCTGCGGGTGATGGCGCTGCCCCACGTCAGCGTGGAGCCCGCCGAAAAGGTTTCGGTCTGGATGCTCCAGGCATTCGCGAGCGACGAAGCGGCCGGCAGCATGGCGCCGCGAATAGTTGCAGCGCCACTCTGCGCAGCCTGCTGACGCGCCAGCGCGATGAGACTCGCTGCCGCGCGGCGCAGAGTGCCAGGCATGGTCTCAAGCGGGGCTCACTTTCAAAGTCCCACTGGGATTCGGTCTGGTCTTGCGCCGACTTGCGGCGGTAAAATACACGGTTGTTGCTGCTGCGTCACGCGCTGTGTTTGAGCGCGCTCCTCGTGTGACCTCACTTGCCGTACGCTGCCTCGGCACGCCCGCTGCCTAGCATGCGGGTCAGGGGTGTGCCTGGGTGTGCCGCCCTCGGGTGTGCCGCGCTTGGGTGCAGAGCCAGACCCGCCTACCACTATTCCTATCTGCACGTTCAGGCAGGTCCAGAGGCTCAATGGTTAGCCATAATCTTCGCGTTAGGAGGAAAGCTGTCACAGGTGCGACTGGGACAGGACTGGGGCGAGTGAGACGACGGCGTGGCGGACCCTGGCCAGGGCAGCGCCCGAATGTTACCTCAGGAGGCTGACTACTCCTGCCGTCACGTCTGCTTAAACTGCAGCGGTCCAGTGTTGCAAAGCCACTCACTTTTACGGATCCGATTGACAGTGCAGACTGCTACCCCACGTTACCCCACGTTCTGTACCTCGTCAGGTAAGCATGTCCTGACCACCGGAGCCACTCCACCGTCTGCAATGCAGCGAGCCAATCGAACAAACGCACCGACGGGCGCGGGGCACACAATATATGCAAGCACGTAGCCAGGGAGTCACAGACAGCAACAGGTGCTTTTGCCAGTTTCCTCATGCCTCGCAGGCAAGCCCCACGCACGAGGCACGAACGCACGCGCGTTTAATCGTTCAATACTTCGCACGATGAAGCATGAAGGCGCTTCTGATATCCGCCCCAATTCCTGGCGTACCGTACGCGTGAGCTCACTGACTGTCATCTAACCCTGCTCACGCCGGCCGCCCATGCACGGGGGCACAGCGCCGCCCACCACCCACGCTGGGGCGCTGCCATGCTGGTTCACCACCGCATGTGCGTACAATCCTGCATTTACATCACCCAGCCACTGCCCCAGCCCCTCACACAGCTGAGCTTTCCCAATCACAGTTGCCCCCAAGTTCCCCCTCCCCCATGGCCACAGGGAGACCTCCGGCACAGTGGCCACCCCTGCACACCACATTCTGACATATAGCTCGGGTGTCTCGCGTTGACGACCGACGCTCACCTCGCCCAGGATCAAGTTGCGGCACAGCCTGCGTCCCATCTGGGCCACGGACCCAAGGCAGCAGCCCTCTCGGCTGCACCCCAGCACCGCCCGGCACTGCGCACCACGGCGAAAAGGACCTGAGCAAAAACATGTGTGCTGCTGTACTACTTGATACGGAATCAACCAGCCTGCCCGACACTCCTACATCATCCTGCTGCACAGTCTACCAATCGCCCGTTCCCCCGCATGGACACCAGCACCACCTGCACACCGGCCCATCCTACGATGCGAGCAGCCTCCACATGATGCGAGTAGCCTCCGCACGATGCGAGTACAGCACGATGCGAGTAGCCTCCTCAAAGTGCAAGCAGCCCCTCCCCTGCCTTGTACCCTACGTCAACAGCAGCTCCTGCGCAGCCGCCACCGCCGCATCATCCAGCCCGCCAGGGAACCCCGCCGCCCCGTCCTCCCCTTCCTCCTCCTCCTCCACCACCCCCCTGTCGTCCGCCACCGCATCCAGTCGTGCCATGAAGCTGTTTACCGGGCTGCCGGGCCCCCCAGCCCCACCGCCCTGACCCACATGGTGCCCCGCATCGCCGGCATGGGGATGTCCCTGACCCAGATGGGATTCGGAATGGCCGTGGTGCTGACCCATGGGTCCATCTCGCCCCGACCGACCCGTGGAGCCACCCACCGTCCCGCTGCCCGTCTTGTACAGCTCGTCCTCCGACAGCAGCTCCTCATCCGCCCCCACCCGGCGGCTCAGCAGGCTGGTCAGCAGGAACGGCATGCTCTCACGCAGGTGCCGCCGCACCGCCTCCCCCTCCCCCTCTCCGCCTCCATTTCCGTCCCCTTCCGCGCCACCTCCCGCCACTACCCCAGACTCCCCCGCTGCTCCATGCTCTGGAGGAACAACCCCGTGTCCATCACTCGGGGCCTGCTCGTCCTCCTCCCCAACCTCTCCCTCCTCCTCCTCCTCCTGCTCCTCCGCTCCAGCTTCAGGGGCCCCCGGGCCGTACCCCATGCGTCGCAGCGACAGGTCCATGACCCCGCTGCCGCTCCTGTGTCGCTCCATCACCTCCCGCAGCTCCATGTCCACCTGCTCCTCCCCCTCCCCAACCCCCTGCTCCTGGTCCCCTCCCCGGCCCTGACCTTGGCCCCCTGCCTGTGCCTGTGGCGCCGCGTGCCCCTGCTGTTGTTGGTACGGACCAGCGCCGTCTTCGCCGTACAAGTTGCCGTACTGCTGCGGCGCCCCGCCGTCGTACTCCTCGTCGCTCGACTCACCAAACAGGCAGTTGGACACTGTTATGTCCAGATGCTTGCGCAGGGAGAAGTCCGACGCCCTGCGGGAGGCATAAACGGATTGTGTTACGCGCATGTGCACTCTGGCCCCCCAGAACCAAAACACGCCTAGCACACGTGTCGTAGTACAACTCTACTGTGAGGCGCTGGTGGTTCATCTTGTTGGGAGAGCGGTCGTCCCTGGAAGCGTTCACAGCAAACTTGGGCGCTGCAAGAGCGTCATGCAACCCGGATTGACAACCCGCACATCAGAACACACGCACTTTGGCGCGAACGCTCCGCCGGGCTTGGCTGCCCCTGCCACAGCGCCATGCCGCCGTGCATGCTGCCGTACGGCGACGGCACCGGCGATGCCACCGACCAGCTGCCCAGCGAGCTGCGGGGCGACAGCGGCACCACGATGCGCGACGGCCGCTGCCTCCCGTGCTCGCCCAGGCGGCTGCCGCCGCTGCCGCCGCCACCGCTGCTGCCGGCGGTGCTGGGCCGCGGGCTGCCCTCCGGGCTGTACGTCGGGAGCATGGGCATGCCGGCCATTGAGCCGCCGGAAACGGCAGCGGCGGCGGCGGCAGCGACGGCGGCGGCGGCGGAGCCCGCCATCGCAAAGGAGCCGCTGCTGGCAACTGCCAGGAGCTCCACCTCCCCGCTGTAGGTGCGGTAGCTGCTGCGCGCGCCACCGTCGCTGTTGATGCGGTTCAGGCCCGCCGCCGCCGCCGCGGCCACCTCCGCCGGCGGGAACGAAAAGGTGCTGCTGTACTGGCCCTGGGAGGACTCGCCGCTGGCCCCGCCCCCGTTGCCGTCGGCGCTGCCCCTGCCGCCACGCCCCGAACCAGCGCTGGCGCTGCGCTTGCTCCCGGTCGTGTATGCACCCCCCGCCAAGTGACCGCTGCCGTCTCCAAGACGGCGTGAATGCTGGCCCTCGCTTTCTCGTGTCTCGTTCGCACCCGTGGCGTTCGCCTCGCCCGCCGCCGCGCCATCGCAGCTGCCGCCGCCGCCCGTTTGCTGCACCTGCTGCGACCCTGCCAGCAGCCCCGGCACCGCCATCGCGCCGCCGCCGCCGCTGCGCCGCCGCACCGCCGCCACCAGCTCCTCCACCGCCGTGTCCGCCGCCGATTCGCTGCCGGTGCCGTCGCCGCTGGTGTCCCGAAGCGCGAACGAGGGGTCGCTGCGCGGCATGTGCTCGGAAGCCAGCGTCGCAGCATCCTCCTCCCCGTCATCGCCCTCCCCTTCCCCGCCCTCCACATGCGCCCCACCACGCCCCGCATCCCCGTCCCACGCGTGCGTGTACTGGCGCCCATGTCCGTTCGGGGAGCCCTGCCGGCCACGCGCCAGGCCGGCGTCCCTGTGCTTACCGGCCAGGCTGATGGCCCCTGCCTCCACCTCCGACCCCAAACCCGTGCCATCGCTGGAGTACCCAGCTGCTTCCTCCTCGCTGTCCTCCTGCTCCTTCTCTTCGCCTGCAGCCGCGTACCGCCCCGGACCGCCCTCCCCCGACCCAAATGCGCCCGTGGTCCGCACCAGCCCGTGCGGCGACACACCCACCGGGCTCCCCGCAGCGCCATCCCTCCCTGCAGGCGCACCAAGCAGAGCCAGCATCCTAGCGCGCCACTCCTCTCCCGTCTCCTGCCTGGCACCATTAACGCCCTCCTTGTGCTCCTCATCCAAAGTCGCAGTTGATCCGCGCCGCGTGCCCTCATCCAGAAGCCGCACCGGCGGGTAGTCCTCAGCCTCGTCTTCATCGCTGCTGCACCCGCCGCCCCCGCCTGTGCCCCGCGCCCCAAGCCCCTCCTCGCCCGCCACCACCTCCACCAGGGGGCTGTGCGTCAGGCTGCTCCCCGCGCCCACCAGCCGCTGCGCCGCAGGCACCTCGTCTGAGATATACCCATCCCGGGGACTCAGCGGCGCGCCCCCCACCGCCGCCGCCGCCACCGCCCCTGGTACGGCGGACATGAGGTCCAAGGAGCCGTCTGGCAACGTGAGGAAGCCCCCATAGTCAGCGCTGGTGAAGCCCGTCAGGTCGCCGTATGGCGGCATGCCAGGAGCGCCGCCGCCATCGTCGCTGACGCCGGCAATGTCGTAGCCCATGCTGAGTTCGCCAGCAGCAGCAGCGGCGGCGCCACCGCCGCTACCCGGCCAGGGGTGCACCCTGGCGGCGTCCATACTGGACGCAACGGACATGGCGTCGTACGACATGCGGCTTAGCAGGCTGCCGCTGCGCCCCGTGGGTAGCTTGCTGCCACCGCTGCCGCTGGGCGCGCGGCGGCCGCGGGGCGTGCCGCTGCCGGTGCGGCCGCCACCGGGCGGCGTGCCGGGAGCCTCATTCCACGCCCCCGCCGCCGCCGGCCAGGGGTGCACCCGCTCCGCGTCCAGGGAGGAGCAGACGGACACGGCGTCAAGGGAGGTCCTCGCGCGCAGGGAGATGGACGCGACGCCGTGCAGCGGCGGCGACACGGGTGCAGCTATCAGCGGCGGCGGCAGCGGCGGCGAAGGCAGCGGTGCCCAGGGGTACACCCTCGCTGCGTCCATGCTGGAGGCGACGGAGCAGGCGTCGTTGTCGTCTTGCTCCAGGAGGTGCTGCAGCTGCGGGTTGGGCGCGTGGGGGTGCAGGGGAGACAGGCCAGGGCCGGAGGCGGGGCTTGCGGCGGTGGGCGGCCTGCGAGGGCTGCTGGTGCTGGCCTGCAGCAGGGAGCCGCTACCGGGGGTGCGGCCCAGGCCGCGGCGGGCGCGATGCGGGCTGGGCGTTGGGCTCTGGCAAGGGTCTGCATAGAGGTCAGGCGAGTGGCCGAAGGGGTGGGTGAAGGGGCGGTAGGCGCTGGTGGGCTGGGTGGCGGCGGGTGAGTCAGGGCCGTTCCAGGGGTGCACCGGTGCGGCGTCGAGGCTGGAGGCGACCGAGGCGGCGGTGGGGGAGGAGGGGTCGAAAGAGGGGCCGGAGGCGCGCAGGCGCAGCAGCGCAAGGGGCTGCGCCACAGCTGCGGAAGGCGCCGCGTGCGCGTCCTTGCTGCCCTGCAGGGGCTCTTGGTGCTGGTGGTGCTGCGAAATTCCATGGCCGCCGTCCGGCCGGCCGAGGAGCTCCTGCAGTACGAGGGAGCCATGCTGGTTTACGAATGCGCTTGCCAGGGTCGTCGGCGCGACGCCAAGTGCCTTGACGGCTGCGGCGGCGGCGGGGCTGGGCGCCGGCGCCGTGTCCCCGTTCCCGCGGTCGACGTGGAACCCATCGTGCTCCTCGTGCAACGCTTCCGCGTGCACGTTGCCGTGCTCCACAGTGTACGAGCTCGCGCCCGCGCTGCCCATCATCTCGCCGCTGTCGCCGATGTCGTCCTCGTCGTACATGCCGCCGCCGCCAACGCTACCGCTGCCGCTGCCGTACCGTGGACGCGCCGCGCCAGCGGTTGCCGTGGCGGACGCGGCCGACAGCATGGGGCCCGCCAGCGGGCTGACGGCACCGCCGTCGGCCTCGCCGCTGTCCCCTTCGTCGTCGCCGTCACTGGGGTGGGCCCCCGCCCGGTGGCCGGCGTCAGCGGCCTGCTGAGGCTGCGCGTGCGTTGCAGCAGCTACCGTGCCCTCGGGCGCCAGCTCCACGTACAGGGTTCGGCCTGAGGGGCTGCCAAGCTCGAAGGGGTGGGGTTCCACCGCGCCTGCGCGGGCGGCACATGTGCGTACGGCACCGGTCAAGGGTTGCGGGTATGGGCTGCTGCTTGGATAACATGCAGCTGCATGTTCCCCTGTCCCTCCACCTACAGCCAAGGGTTCGCGAGCCCAGCTGTTTGGCCAAAGATACATGAGTAATACATGTGTTATCGACGTGTCTGGTGGACACACTTTCTGCCCGACCGGGTCCCATGATACCCACCTGGTAGCCGCAGGGACGGCGCCTTGCGCTTTGACCCAGATGACCCCGCCGCAACACCGCCGCCACTGCTGCCAGGTGGCGCTGTCACGGCTGCCACTGCATCAGCCGATGCAGATACCGCTGTGCCGGAGCTGTACGGCGGGCTGCCGTACCGCACGCCGGTTGTTGGAGTTGCGCCGTAAGCAGGGCTGCCGTGCGGTGGGGTCGCCACCAGGGGTGATGCCGGTGGTGTGCGCGAGATTGAGGTGCTTTGTCCCAGAGATGCAGCGAACATGTCAGCAGGAGGTTGTACGGCCTGGGCAGCGGACAGGCCGTACGGCACAGGGCTGCTGCCGTACGGCCCGGTGCGGCTACCGTACGATGCTGGCGAGCCGTGCGAGCTGTGGATGCTGTACGAAGACGCGGCAGCTGGGGACGTGTGGGACTTGTAAACGTCGTTGTAATAGTACTGACTCTGAGCTGGCGCTTCCAGAGGAGGGGCGCTGGAGTAGGGTACGGCAAGTCCGTTGGTGGCTTGCGAACCAGACCGCAAGGTGGAAGGTGGAATGGCGTTGGCGCTGGAGAAGAGCGCCTGCCTGCTGCGCTCTAAGGAGACGGACAAGGCCGCGGTGCGTGCTTGCACGCCTGCCAGGGTGCTGCAAGCGGCAGGTCGGGAGGCAAGGCAAGCAAAACGTTGGGAGGGGAAGGGCGTTATGTAGGCAGGTGGTAAGGTGCAGGCGGCCCGGGTCCTCAAGGGCGTCACCATCTAGCATGGAGGGCGTGCTGCAGTGACATAGTAGATGCCCCCGGTACCTTGAGACGCGAAAGAGCTGGTTGCGCAGAGCCTCCATACGGGCGAGGAGCGCGGCGTTGGTGCCCGACGCCGATGGAAGCGCAGGCATCGAGTACTGCGCATACGCGTCCCTTGCAGATTGTGATCCATACCCCTGGGTGTCATAGTAACTGCTTGCAGATGGCATGGTGCCAAGGGCTGCGCCATCTGCCGCATCATGCCGCATCGACATGCCGTTGACTTGCTGCTCTGAAAGCGAAAAGGCTACATCCAATTTCTTAACCGTCTGTGAGCCCCGCCTCGGCGCTGTAGCTGTATATGAAGACTCTCTGCGAGTAGGCTCACTCCCGCCGGGAGCGTAAAGTGGGGTCCGCGTAAGAGAGGAGGATGCTACAGAGTATAGTTTATTACTAGGGGTAGAAATAGATATGCTGAGGTGCTCCTGCTTGTCTCCTCGTAGCGTGCCAGATAGAGGTGCAACAGTGCAACCAGGCGTCGCCGAGTAATCAAGAGAGAAGGTATTGTTGGAACGTAAGTCAGCGAGTACGACTAGCCGAAGTTGTCCTGGGGCTCTGTGGCCAGAGCTTTTCGAGAGCCTGCCGGTGGGCGTCGCCTCCATGCCTGCGCATGCAAATTACTTTCGCCGCACACGCATTCCTACATATACATCTGCATTTGTTGTTGGGCTCATTTCAGGTTCACAAGTTCCGTGTCGGGGTTGTCTACTTCAGGTCCGAGCACGTGTAGAAAGCTGTCAAATGGCAAGGGTCTACCGCAATACTGTATGTCGAAGCAGGCTATCGTGTATTGGAAGGCGTGGCACACATACAGGCCACGCGTGCGTGAAATATCCCTAGCTCGGACCCGGAATCGAGAGATGGGTCCACGGGAGCTTCCCTGTGTCGGAAACCTGATACCTTGTGCGTACCTTGTGCGTACCTGGGACAAAGTATCCGGCTTGACGCACGCAGTGCATGCTGCAAGGCCCAGATGGCTGCCCCACTGCAAGGGCAGTTGCTGTGACACGGTTATGTGTCCCATACGTGGGAGGGCCTTTCGAGCCTGCCCGCCCTTGCGCATCCTGACGTGGCACGTCACACGTGGCAAGGCACGTGATGTGCACGTAAAGCTTGACGCGGATCACCAAAGGTACGTAAGGCGGCCACATACGGGGGCGTCTCCGTACTTGGCAGTACCGCCTCTGCAACGCTTACCGGTACGTGTTGTCTTGCGTGGCACCAGGGCACGTGGCAAGGCACGTAAGCAGCACCGCAGCAGGCGTAGTGGATCATTTTTTCTTTGGAAAGGTTTACAGGTAAAGAGAAGGGAAAGGACAGGCCAGCGGGAGCTCAAAACCGCCGCCTCACCCCGCCCGTACCGTATGTGCACAGCTTGTCTCCCTCCTGGCCTTCCTACAGCCCCCCTTCCCAGCCACAACACCCGCGTCACGCAGCCAAGACACACGTCAGTATCACGACACGTGTCGGCGGCTGCGCGCGTACATCTCCCTGGAGATTGACCACTGCCTGGGGGACACCACCGGGGCCATCCCCCACCACACTCGCACCAGCGTTCCCATGTTTCCCTGACGCCTTACACGGGTTCCTCGCGCTTTACGCGTACCCCACCGCACTCGCACAGCCATGTGCCATGTATTGCTGCGTTCAGAGGCCCTGCACGCGTACGCCCGGTGCCTGGCTGACACGTGTCACCACCTGCACGCGCATCAGCAGCCACAGGCCGGTGCCTCAAGCAGCCAAACGGCGGCTGCCGGCGCAGCTGGTACGTCGGGTGCGTCCGCGGCGCTGGAAGGCCCCATGGCCGATGCCACACAGCTGGTGGAGGAGGCGTCGCGCCTCGTTCGTCACATGGGCCTCCTGTTCGGCGGCGACGAGCCCGCCCGCGCGGCGCTCTCCGCTGCGCTGTGCACCTCGGGGGTACTGGAGCACTGCGCCCGGTGCGCCTTGCTGGTCGCGGGGGTGGCGGCACCGTCGCCCTACGGCCGCCTGGCCGCTGGCAGCTACGGGGGGGTGGAGCAGGGGAACGAGGAGCAGCATCAGCGCAGCGGCGCTGCAGGAGCGGCACCCTGGCCCATGGCCACAGCGTCGGGGGCGTTGGCTGGGGTGCTGGACCCGGGCAGCTTCAGCTTTGCCGACCCACGGGTCCACAAGCAGCTGCCGCTGTGCGTGTACGGCCCCTGCCTGCGCCACCTGCTGGCCTGCCATGCCGTACAGCTGAGTACTGCACTAGAGCAAATGTACGCTACGGCGGGGCGTTGTGCCCCAGGATGCAGTAGCGGGGCTCTCTTTGGGGGCGGCAGGGGCAGCAGGGGTAGGACGTACCGGGACCGATACAGCAGGCGGTACGGCAGGGTGAGACAATGTCGGTACCGGCACAGGGACCCATGGATCGCCTGAGCGGTGTTTGCCGGGGGCAGTAGTGGGCCAAGGCCAAGCAAGCGGGGGACACTTGCTGTCGCATGACGGCGGTCAGGCAGGGGATGCAGGGAGTTGGGGCTCGCACATGCCTCGCGTGTCGACGGGAACACGACGGCGCTCGCGGGCTGGGCGATGCGCATGTGGATGGACATGCTACTGTGTGCGTGGGACAGGGGCCAGGGGCAGGAGCTTCGGGGGGCCCAGGGCCAGGGGTAAGAGGAGGCAAGCAGGTGGGGGGCCAGCAGGGTCCAGGGCTGCAGCAAGTGCAGATGGAGGAACGCGGGTGTGGGGTGGCGGTCTTAGAGGGCGGGGCGCAGCTCAGGCTAGGAAGGGAGGGAGCTGCCCCGCCGGCAGTGACATTTGAGGACGTGGCGGTTCGGCGGCGGTGGGTGCGTTTGCCGCTGGAGCCAATCGAGCTGCCGGCTTAAGGTACCGCAGGGGAGGCAGCCGGCGCAGGGGAGGTAGCCGGCGCAGGGGAGGCAGGCGGCGCAGAGGACGTGGCTGCCCCGGGGACGGCCCCGCCCCTGTCACCACGGCCTACGGGTTTAAACTCCGCTGAGGACGGAGCGGGAAGGGCGCCTGCGGAGCCGGAGTACGCCCTCAGCCCCGGCCTGGTGTTCGGGCTGTGCCTTAAGACGGTCCGTGCAGGCATTGCGCTGAGGCCCTGGCTCGGGGGGGTGCGGCTGCCGTGCAAGGGCGCGCGGGACCAGGAGCCAGGACAGGTGCAGGCCGGCCCCCGGCCGCCAGAGTTGGTCTCCGTCACCGTCACCGTGTGCAGCCCCCAGCTGCTGCTTAGGGCGCTGGCGGCGTCCAGGCTGGTGTCGTTACGGGATGCAGAGCACGCTGCTGCGGCTGCTGCGGCTGCTGCTCCTGCAGCGGCAGCGGCTACGGCTGCAGCATGCAAAGGGGGCTCCGCCAAGTTCGCACATGCAGGCGCACGGCTGGGCCACAGCGGAGCTGCTCAGGGCGGTGCAACAGGTGCAGGAGGCGGCGCAGAGACCCGTGGGTCGGCGGGCCTGGACGAGGCCCGACGACAGTGCAATGCGGCCCGGCTGCGGTGCTGGTGGGAGGTGACGTTGGGACTGGTGGGCAGGGCCGTGCGGGACAGGTTGCATGAGGAGGAGGTGGACGCGTGGGGCGGGCTCGGTGAGGTGCTGGGGCCCCGGTGCTTGGCGGTGGGCGTGGGGCCGGCTGGGGGGCACGGGGCGGGAGCGCTGGTCCCCGGTCAGGTAGAGGCGGGCGCTGGCATGCAGGACATGGATGTCCAGGAAGGCTTGGCGGTGGGTTGGCTGCCGTGCGTCGAGTTGCTAATGAGGAAGGCAGTGGCCGGGGAGCACGAGCAGGACAGCGGCAGCGGCAGCAGCAGTGGTGGCGGTGGCAGCAGCGGCAGTGGCGGCAGGGGTGGTGCAAGCGTAGCAGGCTGCAGCGGCGCGGGCGTGCACTTTCCGCTGGATTTTAGGTTCCTGGTGCCGGGGGTGGGGGAAGAGCGGCTGAGGGGGTCGCTGCTGGGCGCCCTGGCAGCGCACGGCCCACCGGCGCGGGTGTTTTCGCTGATGGCCACCCTGGCCAAGGTGGTGCGGTGGCGGTTGCGGCGGCTGCAGGCGGCGGCGCTGCGGGCCGCGGCAGGGGAGGCGAGCATCGAGGAGCTGTGGGGAGAGGAGAACATTGCCCTTCACGCGGTGGTGGCGTTGCTGGAGTGCGCGTGGTCTGCTGCCCCGGACGGCGTGGTGGATAGGCTCCGTCTGCGGGCGGCTGTCGGTTGCGGCGAGCAGGCAGGGGCGGATGGTGTAGGGACACTTGGTGAAGCCGACGCGTCGCGCGGACTGGGCCGTGCAGCTGGGGGGCAGCTGGGCAGCGGGGACAGCGGAATCGAGGCGAGGGTGGAGCCGCAGGAGCCGCGGCCAGCTGTGGCGGCGCCGGATGGCAGGGTGCAGGCGGTGCTCTGCGGGATGCTGCTGCTGTGGAGGGAGGCGTGCGTGTCCTTGAAGCGCCTGTGTGCCACGTGTCACACGCTGGTGCGCATGTCGCACCGTGAAGCCGTGGTCGACGTTGCCAGGAGAGCCGGGGTGCAGGCCTGCACGCGCGTGTGTGGGCCGCTGGCGCAGGGCGTGGGGGAGTGCGCGATGGCGCTGTGCGCGGCCGCGATTCCGTTGCGCAGTGGGGAGACCCATGGGTCGGCGCCCGTCCAGGAGACCCACGAGCCTGCCCAGTCAGGCGGACAGCGTCAGGAGGGGCAAGAGCGACAGGAGCAGCAGGAGGGGCAAGAATCACAACAGCAGGAAGAGCAGGGTCAACGGTGGGCCCAGAGGCAGATCGGCGGTTTGGGTCGGCTCCTGTTTGCAGCGTTGGACGTGTTGGGGGCCACGGATGCGGCGCTGGGGGCAAAGGCCTGCGGCCGGCAGGTCGAGAATCTGCCGATGGAGAGGATCACTGCGGTCGTGGATGGGCTGCCGTGCACCCTTGCGGGCCTGGCGGCGGCCTTCCCGGCCGAGATGCAGGCGGCGCTCACCGGCGGGCACGGCGGCAGCCGCGACGGTGGGCACGACGGCGGGCATGACGGCGGGCACGGGCGTAGGGATAGCGGCGGTGGCCGCGGCTGTGAGGAAGGACGCTTTTCGGGTGGGGAGGGTAGTGGGGCTTGCCAGCTGGGCATGCTGCGGCTGGAGGTGCTGACGCAGGGTTGGGGAGGTTGCGGAGGATTCCCTTGACATGCTGGAGCAGGTGGCGCTGGGTCAGTCGCGCTGGGGGCGAGGAGCACATGCGTGCGGCGGGTGCGGTGTGACTTTTGGGGGAGCTGCTGGCAGCTGCGCGGGTGCTGGGCATGGCGGTGGCCGTGGAAGGGGAGCCGGGGAAGGAGGCAGGGGGGTCGGGGGAGGGAGCGCGGGCCCAGCGGCGAAGCCACTGGGTCCGGGTGCGTTACCGGTGTGGCTTGGCGGCACGGGGCAGCAGCTGCGGCTGTGCAGCAACCCGCTGTGTGTTAACGTGTCCGAGGAGGGGGAATTGGAGCAGCTGGCGCTGGGGCTTAAGGCGTGCGCGCGGTGCAGGGGCGCGTGGTACTGCTGCCGGGAGTGCCAGGTGGCGCACTGGAAGGAGGGCGGGCATAGGGAGCTGTGTGGCAAGGCAGGGGCCGGCGGGAGGGGCAGCGGGTGCAGGACAGGAAGCAGTCAATCTGTCGAGTGCTTGGCGAGTTTTGACCTGCAGTAGTGCTGGGGTTAAGACGACGTCCGGCAACGCGGAGGCCGGTACCTGAACCGGGCGACTGTCTGCCTGGGAGGGCCTTCAGAACTACTGTGTCCTGGTCTGTTGTGTAGGTGGAACAATCGCTGGAGAAGCACTAGCACAGGTTACATTTGCATGTTCACAATGTGGGTCAAGCCCATCGTCTGGCTCGGCTGATGGGTTGGGTTCAGCCTTGCGCGTGACATCTGGCATTTTGTGTTACATTCCAGGTGACATCCCTGTAAACCAACGCTGTAAAACCATACATACCCCTCTCGCGATCGTGGCGTCTACAAGAGCTACCGTACAGCGGCAGGCTCTCCGTGCTCCGCCCGCAGCGTCCCAGGTACGGCCCATCGTGGGCATCACAGTTTGGCAGCATGGACTGCGTATTCCGGTTACGGCACATGGGTGCCATAATCCCATGAACCCCTGAGTGCTTATCTGTTGTCTCCATTTTAATCTATCTGTTGTCCACAGTGTCCTGGCCTGGATCAGTTTACCGGCAGTACGGCGGTCAGCTTGCAGAAGGCCAGGGACCGAGCGCATCGGGCTCGCCTTCTAGCCCGTGGTCCGTTGATGAAGGCATACAGCACCAGCAATTACAGTACCAGCATAGCAAAGAATGAGGTGGAACCCATGCGCTTCTGCCCATGCGTAGCGTTTCGTGCGGGACCGTGCATTACGTACCACCACACAGTCTGATCTTTGTTGAGGTTCTAGACCGTCCAACAGCGCAACTGAGCTCACAGCTAGCCATGGCAGCTGCTGCGACAACCGTGCACTGCAACTGCAATCAACAATTTGCACCCGATGGCATCACGCAACTCCAGAAACGACTACTGCGATAAGGGGAGGCCCTTGCAGCAGGCAACTGCCCGTGTACCCGCGTTTTCTTCTAGCGTCCACCCGGACCGGCAACTGCTGTCCCATGCGCTTGTTCTTCTCTCACCCACATAGAACCCCTGTTATGATGCGCGCGCACAGTCAGTGAGTACTGAGTAGGTCCGACGCAGGCCAACACCAGCCATAAGAGTCAGGCAGGAAAGCCCTCGTGGTCATCCGAACAGACGCAACAACCCCAGGTGAACAACGTGCCAGGTCCGACGTTTGCATGCATGCATGCAGCCAGATGCAGCTTGGTGCTGTGCGGGGGCAGGGACGCAGGCCTGCAGCACACAGCCCACGCAGCCCACGCCCCACAAGGCCTCCCTGTCTCCGACTGACGTCCCCCCGCCCCCGCCCCCGCGCCTCCCACGATGCATGCATGATGCAATGCCTGTGCCACAGCGCCATTACGTCCATACACCCGCCACACTGGCCCACGCATGACCAGTCGAGCAGTCGTACTTGCCAGCCCCGCTCCCGACCAACAGGCGTCCCAGCATCCGGACAGAATCCGCACCACCAACGCGCAACCCACCGTCCCAACTGATGCACACACCAGGACGCTGTAAACAGCGTGTGCCAGCTTCGGCATTGCATGGCACACCCACCTTGCCACCATCCGGACGCGCCGATTTCCCGCAACCGGGCCACCGTTTTCTTCACCTGCCAGCAACCCCTGACCCGTGCCTTCGCCCCCACCCTCCCGAAACCTTGGACACACCGCTCCCTCCCTCCCTCCTCCCCTCCCCTCCCGTCCCCTCTCCTCTCCTCCCCTGACACTCTCGCAAACGCCCCAGCGCCGCTGTTACCATCTGCGTGCACCAACACCCCCGCTTGCACAGCATGCTGTCCAACGCAATACCCCGGACTGAACGCTCCGCCACGTGCCGGCCTCGCCCCAGCTCCTGCGCCCGTGCGCGCACCAGCCCCACCTGTTCCCCCATGCCGTCACATCCGTCACCATACCTACCACGCCCCATCGTTTTCCTAACGCCCTTGCGCCCGAAGCACCGCTCCACCCCCAGCGCGCAAACCAGCAGCCCCGCCTGCATCCACCACACTTGGGGCATCCACCCACCACACCCGGTCCTATCCCTTCATATCCTAGCCTCCACGCCTGCAACCGGCTCCGGCGCCAGCCGCGCGCGCTAGCTTGGTGGGCAGCAGCAGCACCAGCAGCCCGGCTTGCACCCCACATACACCTCCCCGGTCGACATGTCTACCCCAAGACCAGGTTCCGCTCTACAACGTCACGGCTTTGGTATTAGACTGGTACATATACACCTCCCCTGTCATCATGTCCATGTCCTACCACGCCGCGCCCGCTCATATCCCCGCCCCCGAGCCGGCCCCCAGCTCTGCGGCCAGCGCGCGCACCAGCTTGTTGGGCAGCAGCAGCTTGTGCGCCAGCGCCTCGTTGGTGAGCGGGGAAGTGTCGCGCTGCTGCAGCCAAGCCTCGATGGCCGACCGCTCGTACGTGTTGCCTGGACAGGGAGCAGGGGAAGTGGGTGCCGGGCGGGTGGGTGGGGCCGTCGCTTCCTGCATAAATAATGCGCTCCCTCCGCCCCTCGTGGTCTTCTCATCGCAAGCCTTTCCCCGCTCGCCGTCCGCGGCCACCACCGGGGTCGCCGGGCACCACGGCGCAACCCAAACTGCCCTCCGCCTCTCAGCCCCCAGCAGCCCTCCCCCCCGCTCACCGTCCGCGGCCACCACCGGGTCCTGCATGGGCTCCTGCGTGATGGGGCAGCACAGCAGCTCCGACATGGTGGCCACGTGCTCTGCAGGGCAGGTGAAGGGAGGGGAGGGGAGGAACAAACGGGGGAGAAAACGTAAACGCGAGGAATAAGGGAGGGGGAAAACAAAGCGTGGGACACGGGGCGCGGGTTAAAACCGGGACTTCAACACCTCGTCGGTAGAACGTCAGTATGGATTCTGCGTGGCAGCTAAAAGCAGGGCAAATAGCTATGCGCTTCGCAGGGAATGCAGCGGGTGTGGATTGTGCGCGGGGCGAGGGGGCGGGGTTTGGGGGTGGGCGGGTTGGAGCCAACTAGCGTGATGGCAACCGCACATGGACACCCTACATTGGTACCCCCAAACGCCGCACCTGCAACGACCTTGAGCATGCCCCGCAGGTCGCGCGGCGCCTGGCCCGACGCCGTGGGCCCCGCTGGCGCCGCGTCGTGGAAGCCCACGGGCACGGGTACGGGCACCGGTACGGCAGGGGTCGGGTTGTACGGCAGGACCTGCGGTTGGTGCTGCTGGGGCGCTTGGGGCACGGGTACTGGCACGGGCACAGGCACAGGGACCGGCACGGGCTGCGGTACGGCCGGCGGCGCCGGCTCGTACCCTGTGTACGACGATGACTCGGACGGGTACATGTTGTCGCCGTACATCTGCATTTGTTGGCTATAGTCGTACGCGGGCGTAGTCGCGCCGCTTACCGAGGGGTCTGAGTACGTGTGCGATTGCGTGTTGGAGCTGGCGTGCTGCTGCTGTTGCTGCTGTGCGGCCGCCCGTGCAGCCCGCTGCCGCTCCTCCCGCTCCTGCTGCTCCTGCTGCTGTTGCTGCAACGCCGCGAAGGTGGGCTGTGCGCTGCCCAGGCTGGGACCTGACCCCGGCTGCTGCTGCTGCTGGGGCGGCGGCGCCTGCTGCGTCTGCGGCGGCCGCTGCTGGTGCTGCTGCGTCACGCTGGACAGGGGCGCAAAGGACATGCCCGGCTTGTACTGCTCCACGTGCAGCACGTTGTTGTATATCCGAGAGCGGTTGGCGACGCGGATGGCGGTCTGGGCCGCGCTCAGCTCGATGTACTGCGGCACGAATAGGGTACGGAAGGGCACGCAACAGCAGGTTGCGATAAGGCCTAAGCGGTGCATGCTGTGGCGCGGTGGATTTCTTCCCCTGGTAACGGCAGGGCAGGGACGGAGGAGCGGTCCCCCAAGCTCATGCAGAGCCTTGCTCCTGCACAGCAGCCACCCCACGCGTCGACCCACGCGTGCCACTGACACGTGTCAGCGCCTCGGACCCACCTGTATGATGGCGAAGGAGCCGCCGCCTGTGCCCTGCTCGTAGCCCATGTGCACCTGGGGCGAGGGGGAAGGCGGGGGGTAGTGCGGTGCTCGTTGGCTCGCAGGGCTCGCAGGCCCTGATCAGCAACTACACACCACAGCCACCCGACACAGCTGGTAAATTCAACTTCAGCTTCAGTTAAGTCCTCGCTTCTCAGCACCCAGCCGCTGGCTGTCTCGACGCCAGTCACTAGTCACTAGAATAGCAACCTGCCGCTTGCTTGTAACTAGTACTTGTTATGAAATTTGCAACTGTGACCCCGCAACTGCATTACTACACACCACAGCCACCCTGTTTCCATACCCTGTTAGCTGACACCTGTCTCAGGCCCATGTTGCCTGTGTCTTGCACTACATGCTCTACACACTACAGCCAGCACCTTCCGCCCCCTGCGGCCCAGAAACACCTGTTCCGCCGTCATGCCCTGCCCGTTGGCCCCCACCTGCAGCACCTCCCCGTACTCGCTGAAGGCGTGGAACACGTCCTCCGCGCCCAGCTCGTCGGGCAGGTTGCGCACCAGCACCTTGAAGCGGGAGACCTACACAGGATGTGTGCGTGTGGCAAGGGCGAGGGTGAAGCTGGGGGACCGTGCTTGGGCGTGGGTGAGGGTGTAAGCGAACCTACGGCGGGCAGCAAGGTTCTGGCACCGCGGATTGTTCCTCTCCGGCTTTCTCTCCCTACCCCGCAGACACAATCGCACGTGTCCGCTCGCAGGACCAACCAGCCGCCAGTCCTCCTGCAGGCTGCCAGTCCCTAATCCCCCAGCCCACCGAACCCCCTGCCTCCCATTCGCGCGCACCCCCAACAGGGGCCTCACCCGCTACCCGCGCGCCCCGCCCGTCACGCAGGCCCCACGCCGCCCGTCCACCCCGCCGCACCGCTGGCCCCTGTATGATGTCCTTGTGCTCCTTGTCGGTGGAGAACTGCAGCCGCAGCGGCCGCCCGCGCATCTCCAGGCTGAAGCGCCACCGCTCAAGGGCGGCGATAGCGTCCTGGACGAGGCGTGCACGTCAAGGTGGCGGTGGAACGGGTGGGTCAGCGAGACAGGTGGTTGAAACACACATGGGCTGTTTGATGGTTGGCATGTGCGTCGGTGGCACGCATGAGTGATGGGGGCCGGGGGCAGCACAGTACAACTACGGGGCAAGGGCCGGGCAAGGGGTGGGACAGCCTGGGCTTTTCGCGTGGAGGAGTGGGGCAACGGCTCTGACGCCGCGATTGGTGTGCGCCAGCAAATACTTGGAGTATGACTGCTGTTGCAACCAAACAAAACCTGGCGTGCGCACAAACACAGCCTGCACAGACTCTCCCGTCTCACCGCTGTTCCCCTCAGCAGGAGGGTTGCACCTCTCGCAATACAAAACCGCTCTTTGAACACGGGGTTATGGCGCCATTGTGTCTTACCTCCTTGTTGTGGAAGTTGAGGAATGCCGTTCCTCTGTTTGTGCCATCTGTGGGTCAGGGTGCCAACGGGGCCGTGTGCACTACAGCCGTGTCCAGCACGCGACGGACAGACCACACACGTCCATCGGGATCGGGCGATATGTCACCACGCCGCCCAGAACTTTCGCAGTACGTACCAGGAGCTGTCAGGATATCAATCCTGCCTTGCGCCGGTTGCCTACAGACCTGTCCGAGCAAGGCTAATACTTCTCCTTTGGATGCATTCCTTTCTATTCCCTGAACAAAAATCACGCTTCTATTGACATACTTTTCTAGACTTGTTAAATTGGCCATAGTGATCTAGAGCAGCGGAGGCTGCGGAAGCGGGGCTGTTGGAATCGGCGGGTGACAGCGGGCTTGGTGAGGGCAGCCGGTACTCAGCGTCAAAACTTTGACTGCATGTTTGTGAGTGTCGAATCTGTAAAAGCGGGAGCAGACCGGGAAATTGAGCTCCTCTCTGGCCGTCATGACAATGCCGTACGTAAACTGCCCTCGGTGCGAAACGGTGGCGTTGCCAAAGCTGAACAGCTGCAGTTCTGTAGCTACGTAAAACTATTTAACTAGATGTGCCAAGTGCAACCTCCTATTGTGAGCACATGATATGTATGTCAGAGGGCCCTTTGCGCAGGGGCACAGTACCACCTTATGATACCTCACAATCAGACACTACTTAAATGGAATGCGTGCCGTGGGATGTCTGGGAGCTGACTACCCAGACTGCCCAGGCAAAGCGGACCCGTATCTCGGGCCGCAACCGCTTCGTTTCATAGCCTCTTGCTGACGGATGCCAACCACTGTCATCATCGGGGCCGGCGTTAGTGGTCTGCAGACTGCAGCGGCGTTCTTACGCATTGGTCATGTCGTGGTTGTGCTGGAGCGGCAGGAAGATGTCGGTGGCGTATGGCTCAACTATACAGCCTTTAGTGTGCAGGGTGAGTCTCTTTGACTGCAAGTACGCTGTGGCCTTGTCGCCATCCTGGTGTGCTGGCGTGGGGCCTCAGTAAGAGCGCGAGCTTCGGAAGCGTATGAACGTCAGGGACGAAGCATAACGGGGCACTTCAGGGGAGTAGCCTATTCATCGAAGGCAAAGCGGGACCTCAGACACAGGGCCCTCCCCTGCTGTGTGGGCCACGGACATGCTGCCCACGGCGCCGCCTGCGCCCGTGCCTTCCGTCAGCTGCCGCATGACAATGCGTGACGATCGGACTGTCAACCAGTAGCACATCATCTGTACAGTACAAACACATCCGTTCTGCCTTGAGGGCCCTATGGCCTGTGCCATGGCCAACAGCTTCCTGCCACCAGCTGCTGCTGCACCCCGAGCGAAGATTTCGCAGCGGCAGCAACTGACAAGCGTGGCGAACGGCTGTACGTCACAGTCGTGAGCTTCATGCATGCCTACATACACGATGCACGTCTCTGTTGCCGTACATGGCACAACTTCATGTCTCGGCATCAGGCGGTGGTCTCAAGCGGCAAAAATCCAACTCCCACACCGACCCTGATCAGGGTTCCGTGGCATTTGGAAAGGGTACTGCAGAGGTTTCGACCAGCGGTCAGCGGCAACGGCAAGGGGAAGGGCAAGGGCAGGGCGCAGGCAAGGGCAAGGGCAGTCGGCGGCCCCCATGTCCTCAGCCGCCACTGCACCACCGATCCAGAGCACCAGCCTGACCCCCGCTCCCGGCTCCACCGGCTTCCTCCCCGCTGAACCCCGCGCCCTTCCTTAACCCTTGACCCCGAACCAGATCACCACTGCTGCCCACGACGCGGCCCGTACCCACCCTCAGCCCCCAACTCGTTCCTTTCCCTGCCCGACTCTCCTCCCTGGCCCCTTCCCTCCCCTCCCCTCCTCCCCGTCAGTCCCGCGGCACTTCTTCTCCCTGCCCGACTTCCCCGCGCCTCCCGAGCTGGACCTGGAGGAGTACCCCTCGGGCCGCTCGCTGCTGCGCTACATCATCGCCTACGCGCACAAAAACGACCTGTACAGGCACATCGTGTTCAGGGCCAAGGTGCGTGCAGGCCCCCCACCCCACCCGAACAGCCCCGAACTTCGCCGCATGTTGACAGCCGTTGGCAAAAGTGTACATGAGCGACAATGCGCGGCTGCAGCGGGAGGGCTCATAGGGCGGGGCTGCGGCTGAAGCCCATGCACCGGACGCTTTGCAACGCGTGCCACCTGTGCCACGTGCCACAGGTGACGCGCCTGCACCGGCTGGGCGGCTCGTGGCAGTGCTTCTACAGCCTGGAGGGCAGCGCGGTGCAGCACCGCATGATCGCGGACTTCGTGGTGGTGTGCACGGGGCTGCACTCCACGCCCAACATACCGCCTGTGGAGGTGGGCCGGACTGGGAGGGTTGGTGAGGGCCGGGGCCGGGGGACTGCAGCAGGAACGGTGGTGTACACCAGGCCGCACTCCACGCCAAACATATCGCCCGTGGAGGTGCGGGGCGAGGGGGGGGACCGGCGGTAGTACGCAAGACGAAGGGGTGGGGGAGAGGGTGCCCATTGTGCGGGGCTGGACAGTGTAGGACTGGCATAGGCCGTGGGGCGTCGGGACCAGATTGGACGGGCGGTGTGCACGGGGCTGCGCGCTGGACGTGCCGTCCGTGGAGGTGGGAAGGGCGTGGATTACGGGGTTCGGGTGTGTGGCCGGGCCAGGGCAGAGGCAGTAATATTGGATCGGCGGCAGGGAGGTGGTGGTTTGCACGGGGTTGCACTTGCTGCCTCTCGAAGCGGAGTGGGGCGGGTCCCAGGGTGGGGCTGGGCTGGGAGGGTTGGCGTGGTGCAAGGTCAGAGACAGTGACAGAGGACGTGAAGGGTGGCAGGCATGGTCAGCGGAGATGGGGAGGGCATGGTCGTGGCGGGGACATCGAGCAGAGGCGGGATGGTTACATTCCAGGCCCCCTCACGATTATGCAGGATGAGCTGCTGTGATGTGAGGAAGCTTACCGACGTGATCACAGGGGCAGGAGGGCGGTAGATGCTCGCCCGGCGACGCTGGTGCTGTGGTCTGACCAGCGCAAGTGATGGATACAGGGCGTCCCGCGGCCGTGGCCTATACATTCTGCAAACAGTATCCCTGCTCCTCACTCACGCATCTCGCCATTGTACCGTGTGTTGCACGCCCTCGCAGAGCGCGCACCTGTTCGCCGGACGCATCCTCCACGTGCAGGACCTGCCCGACACGGCCGACCAGCTGGCGGACCAGGTGGGGCAGGGGGTTTAGGAGGCAGTGACCCTCCTAGCAGCAGGCAGCAGGCACGAGAGCAGCGCACGCCGTGTGCCACTACCAAACATAAAGGCGGGTGAATGGGTTGCGTGGCCGCGGTCGCTGGCGTGCACTTGTGATCTGTTCGTTACGACCACACGTACGCCATGTGCCACGTGCCACATGCCCCGTGCAGGTGGCGGGCTGCCGCGTGGTGGTGGTGGGCGGCAGCAAGACGGCGGTGGACACGGCCACGCGGCTGGGGAGCGCGGGCGCGGCGGAGATCACCGTGGTGTACCGCAAGGTAGGGCGGGTGGCGGGGAGCGGGTGGTGGGTGGACTTACGAGGCTAAAACCAGTGTGGGTGCTGGGCGACTGGGTGCCAGGGGACAGCGGCGGCCGAGGCCACGGACTTGGCGCGGGAGGCATGGAGTGCCCGAGGCGGCGTGCCGGTCAGTGCTGGTCCAGGAGGGGGAAGCTGTGGCGCTGCTGCAGCCATGTCCCTTGGGCGCCTTCGGTTTTTGGCATGACGCAGTGTTCCGCCACTCCCGCCCTGAAGCCACTCTCATGTCATGCCGGCTGCACTAGCCGGTGCCGCTGACGTTTCTCATTGGTTGACCCGGCTTCACCTGTTTCTCGCACCCCTTCAGGCCCATTGGCCCATGTCGCGCTACCCCCTGGGCGGCAAGTCCCGGCTGCACTTCACGCGGCTGCTGCACTCGCGGCTGGCGTCCACCATGGCGGGGCCCTACTACACCGCCTCGCTGTGGGGCCGGGCCACGGGTGCCATCACAAAGTGCGTACGTGGGCGCGGCGAGGGGGTGTGTGTGTCGGGGGTGTGGACGCAGGGCAGGAGAACGTCTTAAGAGCCAGCGTGGGGGGATACCACGCTTACGCGCGCAAATGGTTAAAAAGTGCACCGGTTTTGCTTGAAGCCGCTGCTGCTGCTGTACTGGCGCTATATCGAGCGGCGGCTATCACATGCTCGACACCACAGAGTATCAACGCTTGTCACTCGCACAATGCCAAGGCGCAACGCAAACCGGTCCTGCTAGACATTACTGCCACGTTGTACTCAACCTGGATTTGTACTTCCCCCGCGCCAATTTGGCACCGCGACACGTACAGCTACTTCAGTATTGTGTTACGTAAGTAGTAACTTCTTTCCCCCCCGCCAGGCCGCTGCGGCGGCTATTCTGGCGCTACATCGAGCGGCGGCTGGTGGTGCAGCACGGCCTGGCCGGCAACCTCATGCCCTCCATGAACCTGGAGCAGGACCTGCTGAGCGGGGGCATCGTGCACGACGGAAAGTGGACTCAGCTGCTGGCCACGGGGGAGGTGGTGGCCATCAAGGGTGGGTGGTGGGGGGAACAACGCAGTAACGCGAGTAGGGTGCCGGGGGGTGATCGCGTGGCTTGGCCCGACCCTGAATGCTTGCGAGCGCTTCGGAGGGAGGGGTGGCTGGGGCGGGGACGGCGGCTGTAACTTGAGTGGTCGAGTTGCTGTAGTGTAAGGGAGCTGAATGAACCGCTGGCGAATGGACCTTGAGGATAACAGCGTCCAACGCACAACGCCCACACAACGCCGCTGCCGTGCTCTGAGCATCGCTCTTGGGCCTTGGCACCATTCTTGGGGTCTAGACACTGCTGCACGCCATTACCCTTCATGCCCTCATCCCCCCTTGCTTCTACCTCGTTGGGCTCGCCGATGCCAACTCACACTCGTAATGATCGCCATCTCTGCCGGTGCCTGCCCCCGCCGGTGCCGCTTCCCCTGCCGCTGGCGCGCAGGCGAGCCCCAGCGCTACACGCATGACGGGCTGGTGCTGCGCGGAGGGGGCTTCCTGGAGGCCGACATGGTCGTGTACGCCACGGGTAGGTTGCTGGGTCCTGGGTGTAGCACTACGGGTACATTGCTTGAGTGCTCTATCGTCACTATCACGACTGATTTCTCTCTCCCCTGTGCCAGGCCACCGCAAGGACTACGCCTTTATTGACGCCGACATCTCGTCCAAGCTGGGCGTGCAGCGCGATGGGCTGTACTTGTACCGCCACGTGCTGCCGCCGCTGGTGCGCAACATAGCCTTCGTGGGCGCCGAGGTGAGCGGCGGGTGGGAGGTGGTGGTAGACTGTTGGCTGGGCGCCTGCTTCGCTGGCGGTGCGGAGCATAGCCTTCACGAGCAAGAGCAAACGCGGAGCATCAGTGCGACGACATGCGGCTGTGGCTTGCCCAACCTGTTAGCGCGTGCCTGCGTCTGCACCCTGCCCTACTGATATTGTATGCTCCCCCTCGGGCTCCTTGAGGCTTCTGACTCAATGCATTCCCCTTCTCCACTCGCAGGCCAACAGCCTGAACAACCCGCTGACCGCCTTCCTGCAGGCGGAGTGGCTGGTGTCGTGCCTGCAGGTGGGTAGCATAGGGCTAGCCAGAAGGGGACACCCGGCGGACCCCTGTTTCGGTTTGAAAACTCTTGGTGCCAGCTGCAGGCAAGGTTAAAGTCCTTTTCCTTCAAGGGCTCTACTTCCCCCTCGCAGGGTCGCGTGAAGCTGCCTTCGCCCCAGGTCATGATGCGGGACCTGCAGCGCAAGATCAGGTACGGTGGGGCGGGATGGGTTCGGCTGGGGCGCGGTGGGGTAAAGCGACGCTCTCTGCACCTGTCGGGGTGGCGGGAGAGGGTACGGACAAAGCGCACTGACACCACTGTCACGACGGGCAGGGCTGGTAGCGCTGGTGGACGGTATCGCGTGGCATGAATGTATGGCGTGGCGCGAGCGGATTGGAGCAAGGGACCGCTGTTGCACCAATGCCCAATACAGCAACTTGGTGACTCCATGCCACCTTCAAGAATGTGCTCTCAACTTGTGGCAACTCCTGCCCGGCCCTTGCAGGTGGCAGCGGCAGAAGCTGCCCCCGCAGCCCGACCGCGCCTCCATGCTGGGCATCTTCGTGCACCGCTACCACGACCAACTGCTGAAGGGTGGGTATGTGGGTACGTGAAATCATCGGCCACGTGCGGGGGCTCAGCGGCAGGACGACGGGCGGCGTCCGTACACCGTTGCCTATGTGGTGCCACGGTGCTTGCTGTCTTGTGCACCACCACCACCGCAATAGGCTGCTAGACGATGGTAAGAGCCGGTGGCGCGGTTGGAGTTGCGGTAGCTGTGCGGAATCTTGCACCGCGTGCTTTCTCTTCGTGTCCAGAGCTAGGTGCACAAGGAGGCCGCTCCACAGGTAGGGAGAGAAGCAAGACGCATTTGACCGGCATCCCTGCGTCGGCCGACGTGCTGTGACGTGGCCCTCTCCCGCGCCTGTAGCCCACAGACATGGGCGTGTCCGCCCTTCTGCGCAGGAGCGTGCCAACTGGCTCGCTCTCCCCATGCTCACACATCCTCGTCGTGCCCCCTTGGCTCCTCCTCCCGCTCCACCCACAGACATGGGCGTGTCCCCCCGCCGCAAGTCCTCGCCCTGGCGCGAGTGCTTCGAGCCGTACACCGCCGCCGACTACCGGGAGGCCGTACGGCAGCTGCGCGGCACGCCGCTAATCGACGACAACCGTCACGACGACTCCAGCCAACCGCCGTACGGCGTCGCCGCCGACAGCCTCGGGCCGTTGAACGCCGCTGCCGGCGGCAGCGGGCTACGACAGCGCAGCGGCGCCACCAGCAGCCCTGCAAGACACAGCGTTGACGACGACGCGTTCGACGCCGGTGGCGGCGGCCGCATGACCCCAACGCGGATCCGCATCTCCGCCGCGGCTGCGGCGGCGGTTGCGCCCGATGTGTACGACATGGCAAACGGGGAGATGTCGGTGGGGTTCGGTTTGACGCCGGCGTACGGCCGCAGCGGCAGCCGGGCGAGGCACCTGCCGGGGGAGCGGGGTCCCTCGCTGGACGGCACGGGCGGCGGCAGCGGCGGGCGGGTGTCGAGGCGCATCTCGCTGGGGCTGGTGGGGGAGGAGGGCGTGCGGCACAGCAGGTGCGTACCGGACCTGGCGTGGCGTGGGCACGGTTCCATCCTTGTCCAACGTGTGTGTTGTCCTGCTCACACCGTACGCCTTTGGGCGTGCGTGGCGCTTGATCCCAGCTGAGTCCTATACATGGCATGCTCAACCTGTGAGGAAAGGGGACCCCGTGCCGACCTACTATTCACTTCGGCACGAAATCTAGGCGCGGCGGGCCCCCTGGCTTGGGTTTCTGGCCTACACTCTACTGCAATGGCAGCCCAGTGCCTAGTTGTTCTGGCTGCGCAATGTGCAGATACAGACGCACCCATTCGTACACAGACGTACGCGCTCACTGATGTGGTGCCCTTGGTCTTCCGCCACAGGGCTTCCGCATCGAGCTCGGGTGCGGCGCCCCACGGCCACCCCCACGCGGCCACCGACTCGGGCGCATTCAGCGGTGGCAGGCTCAGCAACTCCGCGGCTGGCCTGGGGCAACGAGCGCTGGCGGCGGCCGCGGCGTTCGTGGGCCGCAGCAGCCGCAGCGGCGGCAAGCCGGGAGGGCCGGGCGGCGGTAGCGGCAGCGGTGGCGCGCGGGCGGGGCAGCAGGTCAACCCGCTGCAGGCCCACCGCGAGCAGCATGGCGCGGCGAGGGCGCACCGCAGCTTGGACGGCAGCGTTGTGAGTCCGGGGGCTGTGTGCTGCTGTCTGCAGGCTTCCATGTTGCCACGGGTGTTGACGCATGCAAGCAACTGCTATGCCGGGTCCCCATGCTGCAGCCGTGAGCATGAAGCGACCCTCACTGTGCCCATGCCGTGTTGCCGTGGGCCTCGGGACCCTCCCTGCACCGCGCTTCCTGACCGCAACCCGCCATTGTTTGGCGGCATGCAAGAGTAACCCCACTGCACCCTGACCTGCCCTTGTCCCTGCCCCACAGGCCCCCGACGGCTCCCTGGGGCTGGCCCGCCCCCACGCGCCCTCAAGCCACCGCGCCTCCACCACCGCCTACCCTGGCGCCGCCGCCGGCACGCCGCCCGACACGCCCACCACCGCCGCGACCGTGCCGTACCTGTATCCGTACAGCTACATGGCACTGGCGGTGGGCGCACGGGCAGGGCCGGGGGTCTACATCCCTCCATCCTCGGGCAGGTGGGTCATTGCGAGACAGGAACCGGAAAGCAGGAGTCCTAGTTCCCTCTCCGTAACATGCACACTTTGTTGCGGCCCGCGCCCCCTCGCAACCGCATCCTGCCTCCTGCCTCCGTACGGTTACCGCCTTACCGCCGCAGGGCAGCGTGCCGTTTGCTGTCCCTCAAATGCATCTGTTCTGCCTTGTGAACCGTCCCATGTTCCCCACTGCTCTCCCGCCCATGGCCTCCCCCCATCGCCCGAGGGACCGGCTGTATGCGTCCTACATGGACCTCACAAGGTCATGTTCGTTTAAGACTATGTATGTACGCCACCCAGGTCGTGCCTGATGGACGCGGAGGAGCTAGCCATGGTGGACGGGGTGGTGGGCGGGGCGCTTAGGGACAGGGAACCGGAAAAGGAAAAGGAGACAGAAAAGGAGAAGGAGAAGGAAAAAGAGGAGGAGAAAGAGAAGGACACGCCCTCGGCAGTCGCTGCAGGCTTGGGGAGCGTGTCGGCAGGGCAAGGGGAGGCGGGGCCGCGTGCGCGGTCACTGTTGGGGGAAACGGGAGGGAGGGGTGCGGGTGGGAGCGCCACGGGCGCGTCAAGGTTCGGGCCGGCAGCAGGGGTGGAGGCCCGGCAGCAGCAGCAGCAACCTAGGGGTGCACAGCCAGGGAGCGGTCTTGCCGGGGCGCCTGGCAACAATGAGGCGGCCGCTGGGGAGCAGGGGGCCAGCGCGGTGGCGTGGGGCGAGGAGCTGCAGGAGCGCACCAGCGGATTCGGGAGACCGAGCGGCAGAGCGATGCCGGTGGCGGTGGCGCCGGCGGCGGGTGCTCGCCCGGCTTTGGGGGACACGGGCGCATTCGGCAGCTTCCAGGTGCTTGCGGGCTCAGACCCCGCACGGACCGGCTCGGCGGCAGCAGCGGCGCTGGCCACCGGTCCCGCATCCGCTCCTGTGCCGCTCCTGTGTCCCGGGCAGTCCGGTGGCGAGGACGAGGACGGTCAAGGGGATCGATTACAACGGCGGCGAACCTTCACGGCTGTGGAGGGTATGCATGAAGGGCCGGCGTTGGTCGCGGGCCCCTTCATCCCGTGGGTGGCGACGCCGCGTGGGGCGCCGCCACCACCGTCCGGCGCCGACACGGGCGCGTACCTAGTCATACCCGACGAAGACGGCGACGCGCAGTCCGCAGCCGTGTCACCTGCAGCACAAGCGGAGCCAGAGATTGCAGTAATGCCTTTCGCACTGGCGTCTCCGTTCATGACCCTTGCGCAACATCAGCACACGAACGGCAGCGACGGCTCCGCTCAGCAGCCTAGGACAGCGCCGCCTGCCGTCGCAGGTGCGGCTACGGCGGCTCATCCTGGCGTTCGCCCGTTGTCGCCTCTGCAGTCGCCGGGGCTGCAAAACGGCGGCGCAGGCTTGACGCCGGCCGCTGCTGCAGCCGCCACCGCGGCTTCCGCGTTCAACCACCAGCGTCGGCCCAGCGCCGGAACGATCCCACAGGAGGACCCGCACCGTCTCAGCGGCGGCATGCGGCGCAGCAGCAGCGCCTCAGTGCAGCACCTCCACATAACCGTGCCGCTGTGTACGGCAGCGGCGGCGGCGGCGGCTGCCCGGCGAGACTCGAACGGCTCATCGCTGACAAGTGTCAGCGGGCTGAGCAACCCGGGCGGGGAGGGCTCCAGCCGCATCCCCTCCACCTCCACGGACCCTCTGGCCACGGGTGGGTCACGGGCGGGAAAGCCCAGGCCGCTGGTGCAGCTGGTGGCGATGCGGCAGGCGGGCGGTGGAGGCAACATGCCGGACTCCCCTGTCGCTGCCAACGGCGGCGGCGGCAACGGGTCGGTGGGTATCATGGGATCCTCGCAGCGGCTGTCGCTGCGCACGGGCGGGCTTGACGGGGTGCATGACAGCAGCGACATGGACTTTGTGGGCACGCCTCCGAGCTGCTTCGGGGGGCCGCTGTCGGAGCTGCAGCGGGACCAGGCGGGCGGGCTGGGAAGCGGCCTCGGCGACGCGGAGTCCAGCATGTCCACGGACGACTTTGCAACATACTCGGAGGACCTGGGGCCGCTGTCGGGGGCGGGGGCCCATGGGCGCCGCGGAAGCCTCACCGGTGCACACCAGGGGCACCACCCTGCGTACTACCGGCAGGCTGCCACCACGTACGGACAGGTTGGCAGCGGAGGGCCGGTGACGCCAGAGGAGGCAAGCGCGAAGCTGCGGAAAGCGGGGCTGGGCGGCGCGGCGCCTGGAGACGAGGGGGCGGGGGTGGTGGAGGTGGGGCCAGCGGAGGGCAGTGCGCTACACGGGCGGGAGCTATTGGACCGGCAGCAGCGGGAGCAGGGCGGGGAACATCGGTTGCAGGCAGGAGGGGCAGCGGCGGACAGCGGGGCTGCGTGGGACTTTGGGCGCAGGGGCGCGGTACACCCGCGCGGGCGGGCGTCCATGAGCGTCGTGCAGGGCGGCGCGGGAGGGGCGGGCCCGGCGCCTGGGGGCGAGAATGGGGGCCGTGCGTCGTTGGCCCTCGAGCGTTACGCGGCGCGGATGACTGCGGCGCCTGCGTTCCGGTGCGTCAGGGCGCAGAAAATGTGGAGCACCCTGTGTTGTCCTTGCAGTGTTCCAAGCGCTGAATAAGTATGGGGTTAGCGGGGCACCCCTGAGGGTGCCTGCAAGCTAGGCATTGGACCGCCGTGCTGCTATCTATTTTGGACGCATACGTACAAGCTGGCGCCGTGGGCCCTGCTTGCACAGGAAACACACTCAACCGTCAGGGCGAGCTCAGAATCGATACTGTCAGATTATGATGGCGTGTGATGGTTGTTGTGCCTCTCCCGCACCCTGCGACAACCCCGCCTGCAGGATGAGCATGACCAACATGGCGGACATGGCCCCGCAGGCCCTCAAGCACGGCGTGGTGGGTGGGGCCGCCGGGCCTGGCGTACGCGTTGCACGAGCTATCGCGTGTTCCTCTACCCGTGGTACTCCCTTGTACAATCCTTCCTGCCCCCTATCCCCTTGCGTTTCGCGTGATGGTCCCTTGTGTTTCGCGCCATGGCCCCTTGCTTCCTCCACCCTAACGCAGTGTCCCCATGCCCCGCTGCTTGACTTGCTCCCCTCCCCCCAGGCGGCCCGCGCGTCCGCCATCGCGGCAGCGACCCACGGGTCCATGCCGGGCAGCTCCTTGCACACACCCCTGTACAGCGCCCCAAGCAACGCCCTCTTCCTCAGCGCCTCCATCGCGACCGCCGGCCCGGGCGGCGGCGGCGGCAGCGGCATCCATTTGGGCGCACTTGCCGGCGCGCAACGCACCGAACACCAGACCTACTCCCACAACGCCCGCATGCCGGGACGCATGGCCCGCGTGCCCGACCCCCTGCACTATGATGGAGTGGCTGACCTGGACCCGGGCGGCGACTCGTTCTGTGTGGTTCCGGGCATGGGCTTGCTAACGATCGAGGATAACGAGACTGGGGGGCAGGAGGTCACAAGCGGCAACGTGGGGCGGAGCGGGGAGGTGAGCACGGCGGCGCGGAGCGGGCCACTGTCGGAAACGAGCCGCAGCCGCAGCGGACCGGTTGGCTCGCCCGGGGGAGCTGACGGAGGGGTTGGGGCAGGGGGCGGCGGGGGCTTGATGCTCAAGGGCCCTGGGGTGCGGCAGGTGCAGCAGGCGGCGCAGCGGCAGGCGGCTCTGGCCAAGTCGCCATCGGCCGGCCGCGGGCCATCGGCGATGTCGCCGTTCTCGCGGATGACGGCGGCGGTGGGGATGGTGGTCCTGCGCCAAGCCGGCGGCAGCAATGGCAGCGGCGGGGGCGGCGGCGGTGGTGGCGACGACAGCCCCGCGTCTGGGCCGCTGCACGCCGCCGGGGGACCCCACGGGGCTGCCAGCCCCAATCGTGTCTCCGTCAACGGTGCTGGTGGCGGTTCCGCCGGCCCTGGGGTGCCGCCGGGGTCGTCGTCATCTGGCACCGGCGGCGGCGCTGCCCCGGGCGGCGGCAGCTGGGACCTGACGTTCAAGCAGCTGTCGCGCGCCGTGGTCGCGCCGCCGCAGCGTGGGCCGGGTGTCATCCGTGCCGCCATGATCTCAAAGCGCGCGCTGCTGCAGAGCAATAGCAACACCAGTGACCGGCCCAGCGAGAGCGGCACCGCGACGCCAACGGGGGGCAGTTTCTTTTCCGCGCGGCGGGCGCTGGGCGCCGGCGGGCTGGATGACGGCACTGCCAGCGGGACAGCGTCGCCGGGGACCCCTCTCGGAGCGCCTGGCGGGGGCATGGGCGCGACGTCCCGCGGCGGCCTGGGTGGCGGAGGCGGTGCCTTGTCGTCAGGCACGGCGTCCCCGCAAGGGGCTGCCGACAGGCTGCTGGTCCAGCCCAGCGGGCCGGCGGTGGTGCCGATCCGGGAGCCCAGTCGCTTCCTGGTGCGCTCCAACAGCAGCAAGAACCGCATGCAGGTGCGTGGATAGGCGTCGGACGGGTCATCAGCAGCTTCATAGCACTGCTGATGATAGGCATGATGGAACACTCGATAGCTGGTTGTCCCGGTTTAATGTTGTTTTTGTTTGCCAACTCACGGGATACGATCCAGGGCGCACACGGCGCTGACGGAAACGCCGGCAGTGTCCACGGCGCCGCCGCCGCCGCCTTCACAGCCGCCGGCGAAAACGGCGGCGCAGACGCCGCCGCGGCGGCAGTCCGGGGCGTCGGCGGCGGCGGGGCCAGCGGCAGCCTGGGCGCTGTGCTGCCGCCCAATGGGCGCGAGACCAGCCTGGCCACGAAATCGCGATCGAACTGGAACCCGCGGCTGCAGTCAGAGGGCACCAAGAGCGCCATGCAGGCCGTCATGGATGCGGCCAGGGCGCGCAGGTGGGTCGGGGGCCCCGGTGATGAAAGCATGCGGGTGACCGTGTCCGTGTGGGATGCCGTTGCGGGTATTCGGATGCATAACCCGCATACATATACACGCTTGTAGGCGGGAGACCCCGTTGAGGCGGGTCTGGGGCCGACCATGCGGGTGACCGTGTCCGTGACCGTGGCCATGTGGGATGTGCGGATCCGGATGAAGGCAAGGGCGCATGCGGTGCACACGGGGCCTAAGTTGCGGCGTACAAGCGTTCGTAGTGTGCTAGCGTTCGTAGTGTGCTAGCGTTCGTAGTGTGCTAGCGTTCGTAGTGTGCTAGCGTTAAGTAGTGCTAGCGTTCGTAGTGTGCTAGCGTTCGTAGTGTGCTAGCGTTCGTAGTGTGCTAGCGTTCGTAGTGTGCTAGCGTTCGTAGTGTGCTAGCGTTCGTAGTGTGCTAGCGTTCGTAGTGTGCTAGCGTTCGTAGTGTGCTAGCGTTCGTAGTGTGCTAGCGTTCGTAGTGTGCTAGCGTTCGTAGTGTGCTAGCGTTCGTAGTGTGCTAGCGTTCGTAGTGTGCTAGCGTTCGTAGTGTGCTAGCGTTCGTAGTGTGCTAGCGTTCGTAGTGTGCTAGCGTTCGTAGTGTGCTAGCGTTCGTAGTGTGCTAGCGTTCGTAGTGTGCTAGCGTTCGTAGTGTGCTAGCGTTCGTAGTGTGCTAGCGTTCGTAGTGTGCTAGCGTTCGTAGTGTGCTAGCGTTCGTAGTGTGCTAGCGTTCGTAGTGTGCTAGCGTTCGTAGTGTGCTAGCGTTCGTAGTGTGCTAGCGTCGGCCACTTCACACCATTCAGTCCAACCTAGCAACCTGCCGCTTGCTTGTAACTAGTACTTGTTATGAAATTTGCAACTGTGACCCCGCAACTGCATTACTACACCATTCAGTCCAAGATGCCCACGAAGTGCACACACCGCTGTGCGCAACAACATCGGCGTCAGCTGGACCGTGTCGTTGCAGCCATATTATCCTAAGGGGTAGTTGGACCGAGACGCCGTGCCTGTCTTTGCACTCCGCACCGCGTATATGCACCGCGCATGTGCATCGCGTGCGTGGAATCCCAACCTCGCGCGCTCCCGACGCACTGCGGCCTCCCCTGCAGGGCCTCCCTGCACTACACCAACCCCCCGCCTCCCCAGCTGGAGTCTCCCATGTTCGCCAAGCTGGTCGCCGCCAGCCAGTCGCACACCGGCATCGCGCAGGGGCAGCCGGGGCAGCTGCAGGCCCCCCTTGCTTCGGAGGCAGACGCTTGGCAGGCAGGTTCCAGGCCCGCCAAGGCCCACATGCAATCCCCACTGCGGCCCGCAACCTTCCGCAGCGGTGAAGTGCCATTGTCCGAAGTCAACCAGGCCTTGGGAATTGCTGGCAGAGGGGCGGGCGTCGCAGGCAGCGCGGGTGTGGCTGCAGCCATGACGCCGCTCAACTCGGATCCCCTGCTCCCTGTGCGGATGGCTAGTGGGGCCGACGTCGGTGGGCTACACGGCAGCCATGGCCGTGGGCTGCGCCAGTCGAGCAGCGTCATTGCTCCGGAGCTGGCGACACTAGGGCCGTCGGCCCTGGCGGTGACGGCGGCGGCGGCGGCGGCGACAACGAGCACGGTGTCTGCCGTTGCGGGCGCTGGCGGCGGCGGCGGCGGCGGCTATGGCTGGGACGGCGGCTCCATGGCCAAGAGCTTCAAGCGCCTGTCGGGCATTCTGCTGCCGAGCATGGGCAGCGGGCGTGAGCCCACGTTGGGAGCTGCGGGCAGCGGCCGGACCTCCTTCGACGCCCCACGGAACGCAGATGCGGGCGGCGCGGGCGCTGCTGGGGACGGAACGGCTGCCGGCGGCGGCGGCGGCGGCGGCGGAGCCGTGCGGTTCCTGAAGCGTATGGTCAGCGGCAAGCGGCGCAGCATGGACGGGCCTGTGTTGCCGGGCTGGTCTAGCAGCACTGGCGGCGGCGCTGGCGGTGGCACCAGCACGGGCACTGCCGCAACGCCGTTAGCCACTGCACCAGCCTTGGGGGTCATTGGGACGGTGGATGAGGGGATGGAGGGGCCGTTGAGCTCCCCCCGCCGCCATCGTCTCCGCCGTACGCTGAGCGCGGCCTGGGGCCAGGTGCTACTGCAGCGGCGGCGGTGCCACACGCTGCCGTCGCCGCCGGCGGCGGCGGCGGCTCGGCGCTGCATGCTTTTCCGAGCAACGGCTCCGTACGTGAGCGTGTCTCTGATGCACGGGAGCCGTACGACCTGGAGCTTCCGCCCGTCGCGCTGGCAGCTGCCGTACTTGGGCGCTCGGCGTCGCGGCGGCACAGCACGCAGCACCCGTACTAGCCTGCTGCGGCTCAGGTTTTGGCCGACAGCAGGAGGGGCAGGAGCAGGAGCAGTATAGGCACCTGACTGGACTGGACTGGACTGGACTGGACTGGAAGGGTGACTAGAAGGTGACTGGCAGGGTACAGCACGAAGGTGGAACACAGGTGCGGTGGCGGCGCTAGCAGGATGGTGGGCTCGTAGCGCATATAATGGCATTACATGCTGGTGCTCCAGCGTTGAGGCAGTCGTGTGTCTGTAGTCGCAGGTCACCGAAGCAGCAGTCGGCTGGTGGGTGGATCTATATGCTGTAGCATGCTGCCTACAGCACTGTGCACGTTCATAAACTTTTCATGCATCTTCGGGTTTGCTTCTGTTCAGATTTGCCGTGAGACTCGGTATGGTAAACTTCCTGTGCTTTCCTGTGTGCGCAATAAACATACACACCAATGAACCTATTTCTCTACTGGTACCCTGTATTTGCTGCAGCTGCTGAAAACAGGGCAGCGGATATTCCTGATGCGCTGTTGTGGCAGAGAATCGCGTGCGCATGCACAGGTGCCACTGTGCTTGCAACCCTGGTGTCGAAAAAGTGGTGTCTAGACACGCAATGCCACGCAATCTGCCTGCTGGCAACGTGCGATACCATTTGGCGAACGTGAACGGTCGTGGTTATTCGTTCAGTGTAGGTACTAAGCTGCTTTGGGTACGGGTGGGTACGGGTGAGTACACCAGTCGATGTGCTACCGCGGACTGTCTTCAAGCAGCAGCTTGGCTTGGTGCAATGCGGTTATGGTTTCCTCGTATGTACCGTGAGCATTGGGCGTCAGAACAAGAGCTGTTCACAGTGCCCTTTCGTTGAGATGTGCATCTAACACGCACCTTGGTATGGGGTCTCGCAGCTAGGGGCTTTTTCCCACGCTGTACGTAGAGCAAACGCGCGCGCCGTCTGCTGTGGGCGCTCAGTCACAACTAGCTGCTGGTCGTTGTATGTGGGCAGGGGAGACCTGTACGTGGGCAGGGGAGACCTGTATGTGGGTAGGCCTTAGATGTGAGCAACCGGTACTGCAGCATTGAAGGTGGGCGAGCGTGCACCAGATGTACACTGTACGTGCGGGAGCGAGCGGGCACTTGTGCCAGGCGTGCGTGCGTGCATGGGGCGCCTGCCTGCATGCGCAGCTTGGGCTTGCCGGGAACACAAAGGGCAGCTTGCCCGCCCCTGGCAGGGCTAGTACGGCACACGCGGACGGACGTACTGGCTGGACGGGTGGGCAAGTCAGCAGTACGTATCGGACAAAGTGCTCCATACGGTGAAGCAAGATCCAAGTCAAGGCCCGAGTCGCCGAGGCTTGTTAGGACGGAGGTTCCTTGTGAGGAGGCATTACTGTTGAATGGATGGACCGTGGCTTGTCATCAGCATTGGTTCTTCGGTTGTAATACCCACCCACGCCAGGAGCTTGTCCAAAGCAGCAAATGGCTGGCACATGCAGGCACATGTCGATCGCATGTGTACCCATACGCCATAGGAGGGAGAACCCTTGCTGGGTGGGAGGCTGGGGTGGCGCAGCAGGACCTCTCTGCTGGAGAAGCGTGCTCCTCTACCTGGCGAAGGTGCGTGCCGTACCACGCCACCCACACATGATGCGAGAAAGCCTAGGCTTGGATAAACTGTGCAGGGGACGGAGCATTCACAGCTGAGCTGCGGACCTGCGGTGATGCTCATGCGCATCCTCATGCCGGAGGTGGCACGCTTCCGTATCCTCCAGCTTAACCTGCATACCGTAGCGATGCTAGCTGGTGCGGCTTCTCCTTTGTGATGCCGTGTGCGACGTCACATACCGGCCTGGTCCGTTCACACAATGGGGAAGGCGTGCCGGTGGTTGGTGGCTATCAGTGGATGATGAACCGTCGGGCATCAGCTGGTAGGTGATCTCCAGACTTCGGTCCCCAGTCCCCTGTTCGTGAGTTTACTGGTAGCAGGCAGTGCAACGAGTTCTTCCGAGTCTTGGGTAGATTAGGTCGCGGTGGTCCGTGCAGCGCTGATATCCGCCCACATGTGCTTGCCAAGCACCGAATTCCGAGCCCCTGGATCATATATAAGCGGTTCTAGTTAGCTGGTGACTAATAAGCTCAGCTGCTTATTCTCAGTCGTACACGCTGTATGTACCCTCAGTGCGTGTTCAAAAGCAGACTGCTTTCGGACGAGCAGGCCCATTCGTTGCCGCATCAGGCCTGCTTGCTGCTGCTGCTGGTCCCCTCCTTTACGCGCCCTCCATCACGGTTTTTTTGCCCCTCGCAATGCGCACATGTGTCACGCTCGGACGCGTGACGCCACGCACCAACGTCTGTGTCGTGCCTTGTCCCCTGCTGCAGAATCTTCTCCGCCGCTGCAGCCTCCTTCCCTTGCGCCGCCCTCGCCCTCGCCGCCGAGCCCCAGCCCCAGCCCCCGTGTCCAGCCCCCCGCCAGCCCCGCCTAGCCCCAGCCCCACCTCTCGCCAGCCCCAGCCCCAGTGTCCCTTCCCCCACCAACATCACGATTGACAGCATCCTGTGGGCCACGTCGGTACTGAGTTAGGTGCGCTTCCAACCCGCGCTGTGCACCCGCCTCACCTTGGCTTGCTGCGTGGTAGCGGTGCGAGAAGCGCTGCACACGCACCCTTGCTCACATGCGTGTGTCCATCATCCGTCTCTTGGAGAGTCATCTCATAGCTCTCTTCACACGCCCACTGGACTCGCTGCCCCGCCCCGCCCAGGGCTCCACCGCCAAGAACACCAACAAGCTGGTGGGCAAGCCCGGCCGGGCGGTGCAGCGTGAGGCGCAGTGCAAGCCGCGGCCCGCCAGGAGCTGGGTGCCGCCGCTGCAGGTGAGCGAGGGGGTGCCGTACAGAACGACCTGACCGTACTGGACGGAAACATGGTGCCGTACAAATCCACATTGTACGGTGCACGACGGGCGCACGTGTGCAGGCATGGCACCATCGTACGGTACGTCTGTGTGCAATGTTGCATGCTTGCGTCGCGCATTGGGAGGACATGCTTGGCCCCTGCCCCCGTGTGGCCAACGGTCGCCCCTTGACCCCTTGCCTCCCTCCCACCCTGCCCGGCAGGGCCCCCGCGTGGTGGAGGCGTACCTTGCGTCCGGCCCCGTGGGCGGGCAGGTGCGCGAGGTGGTGCTGTACACGCTGAGCCTGGGGGCGCTGCAGCAGCCGATGGCACGGCTGGAGCTGCTGGTGCAGCCGGCGGGAACCAGCACCAAGGGCGGACGCGGGGCGAAGGTGAGCCTTGCGCTACTCTAGGGCAGGCATGCAGTATTTTGCAAGCTGATAACGTAGAGTGCATGCAGCGTTTTGCAAGCTGATACCGTAGAGTACATGTCCTGGCGCGCTTGCTGCTTGGCCCCATACTAACGGTACCGTACGTTTCTTCGCCCCGGCCGCCTTGCTGTATGCAGTATGCTACCGCCGCAACCAACTCCAAGGCAGCCCCGCGGGTGACGGTGTTTGACGCCAGCACGGCGCCGTCCGGCTCATTCGCGCTGGCCTGCCCCGGCCTGTCCCGCTTCAGCGTGCCCGCCCCCACGCGTGCCACACTGCCACGTGGCATCACCGTCCGGGCCTTCCGCCAGGCAACCGTGGTGGGCGTGCGCGTCACGGTCAACGGGGCCAAGGTGGACGGCGTGCGGCAGCTGCCGTACATCGCGGGAGTGGGGCTCGATGTTGCGGATCTTGGCGAGAGTTAGACCGATGTACGGTACACTGGCGGCCGCCGTGGGTTGATGTCTCTCTGCATGCAGGACCAACGCAGCATGTGTCCTGCATCGTTGTTCCGGCGCCCTCCTGCGCACACCGTGACTAGCACGCACAGCACAACAACGCTTCCAGGACGAGTCAGCTGCAGGAGGGTCCATGATGGAGTGTTATGGCCGAGTCAACGTACTGCGTTTGTCTGTCACAACTGGTTTTTGTCGGCGGGGGCGGGGGGGCCCGTCCCTGGTGCAAGTATGGGCCAACGCCTTTGAAGCCTATGCACATGGGCCGTTGCCCAGAGCGAAGTGTGATAGCCCTACATGGGCCAATGCGTAAAGCAAAGTATGCCCATTGGCAGGTTGTTGTTGCCGTTCTTGTTGTGTGCTCGTACGTAATTGCTGAGGTCCAGGAATGTGTTGCTGTGCGTGCTGCCTTGGTAAACGCAATACGCTGCCCTACAGACGGCGGTGCACTAAGTGCTGATGCGTGGCTTGTTTGGCATGTGCTGCGGTACAAGATCACTGCCAGGTGAAGCCGGCTTTGGACGGAAATCATTACGTACGTATGTTCGTCGCACACTGTCAGGAGTGGACCTGAAGTGGACTGTCCCCACTGGCCAATGCTGGCTGTGGTGTCGTAGCCTACTGCACTTCGGAGCACGTTGCCGCCCAGAACAAGTCGCTTGTAATTCATGTCAAAGGACTGGTTGCACGACCCCCGACACATTAGTGCACCGTGAGTAAGCTGTTAGTTCTGACACGTATGAACAAGCGGCTAACCGCTAACGGCAGCCGGTGAACAGAACACGCGTAGGTACTGCCTCAACAATCGGAGCCAAGCCTGGCTCCGGCAGTGCCCACACTTCCATATGCTCCCCTGCGCACATGCAAGTCCCCTGCACCCCAAACGGACTACGGTTACGTCGCCACTCTGTGGTTACCACACCCCCCAACCGCGCGTCCCTGGGCACAGGCACGCGCTCGCGACCCTGGTGCCCAGCCCGCCTGGCCACGCACGCCGCCTGCGTTCTATACTGTCGGGGATGCATCATATGGGCCGGCAATGCCGTACTGGGCGTGTGCCGCCTTCATGCGTTCCATCAGCTTCGCCGCATGCAGGAAGCCGGCGCACAGCCACAAGGACCAGCACCTGCTCCGTCCACAGGGCCTCCACCGCCAGGTGTCCCAGACCCCATTAATACACGGCCTGAACTCACGCCCATCCTCCTACCAGCTACCACGAGTACCACCGCTTCCAACACCGTCCATCCTGCTGGCTTTGCATGCTGTGCCGCAAGCTGTTCCCCATGAAGGTGTGGCGGGCGCTCTACCTGCCGCCTGCTCATGCGCGCCATGCCCGTCGCCGTGCCAGCTGCTGGTGAGAAGAAGCGTCAACACACGCCGTGCAGCGACGTGCCGCTAGCTAGTTCCTCTGCCGTGAACTTTGACAAAAACTCAGCCGCCGGTATGCTTCTGTTGTGGGAACGGGAGAAAGGTGTTGTTACACCGGGTGCCAGGGGGATATGGGGAATTAGCCGGGGGTCAACCATGCACAAAACTACGCAGGAGGCGCGCTTTGATGCACGCTTAGGTGCCGTGTGCGGCTACACCGGTGTTCCTGACGCACACGCACGTTGACACGCGTGCGGAGGCATGCACGGGCCACGTCGTCATCCAAGCAACCGATCGTCAGGTGCCGTAGCTATTGGGTACCCGTCGCGACGTGTCCGTGAACAGCTGCCCGCACATGCTCTAAAGTGCACCTGCGCAGCTGCACGTGCCCTACCTCCCAAGGACGAGCAGAAGTTGGTCCAACGGCCTGCAGGCCGTCGTGTCAAGGTATTCTTGAGCTCGTCCTCAGCACTAGCAGTAGGTGCAGCACCTGGGCTGGCGGTAACGCCGTCCAAGGATCCACTTGGGGCAGGGGAGCCCTGGCGTGGTGCAGTGCCCCCATGTTCTGCCCTTGATGACTCGTGGCTCGTGGCCGCCATGGCTGTAGCACCCGCCGCATGCCCGGTTGCAGGCGCCAAGCTCAGGGCACCTTCCGACATGGATACTAGGTACGACACGGAAGTTGAGCAGTTGTCTAGAGTTGGTAAGCTGTTGCTGGTTGCCAAGGGTTTGGCTCAGGTTGGCCTGGTTGGCTCCCCTGGTTTGGCTGCGCGCTTTCGCACGGGTGCGGGTGTGGCGGGCGCCTTGCGCAGGGTGCTTGAGGTCTGTTGTGTTGATAGCTGTTCCGCCGTGATTATGGTATAAGAAGCTGTCCACTGTATGTTTAAGAAGATCGCTTGCGGCAACTGTTCTCCGTGGCGTCCTCTTTCTTGCGTGATTTTCTTGATCAAGTAGTGTCCCGCGGCTTCCGGTCGTGACGCAGCGAGTATGAAAAGAAAGTGGCCATTATGGGTTGGTAGCGCTCAAAGCGACTCGTATGTGCAGCTACCATGCTTCGTGCGAGGGAACCGTTCGGTGTCGGGCCTTGGAAGGTGCGGGAAGCTGCGAGGGCCCCAATCCCAGGGGCCCAATCCCAGGGGCCCAATCCATGTATGGGGGACGAGTTCCGTGTTCCGTGTTCCGAATCTGTTCCGAATACCATATGCAGCAGGGGAGGTCCACACGGTGTCAGCCATGCAGGGCCCTGGCGCGCTGGCCAACACTTGTGTATATACGGTATGCTGTGTTTACGCAGGGTTTCCTATGCACGTTACAGATAATTTGTACGTTAGGTAGCTCTCGCACCGACTACTTGGTGCCTCCAGATCGGATGGCCTAAGCGAAGCCGTGCCATTTTCCTTTGGATGCGTGGTCAAGAGCAGAATAAGACTTGCAAAGGAACTGTAGTGCGAAATGTAGTGCGAATACTTGTTCACTAATAAGTCAGGCATAGGCCTAGACCCTACAGGAGCGCCGTATCTCCACCGCCGTATTTCCAGTCCATGCTGCTGGGCTGGGGTCCGACCAGGAACAAGCAGGGCCTACCTGTATGACGTGGAGCGGGCGGGGCCCAATCCCAGGCCGCATGAAGCTTCTGCCGCCAAACCCCAGCACTCCTCCTTTGCTAGCATACAAGTCCCAGCATGTTCCCGCATATCCTGAGGCTCACGCAGGTCCGTCCATGACGCACGAGTGCTTTGTAGCCACGTGTTCCATGGCGGGGGAGCTCCCCTGGTGAAGGCGCTGTTGGTGCGGCAGGTAGGAATTTCTGAGGCCTAACCTGAGTAGCAATCTGAGTACGGCAAGTTGGTATGGCCCTGGGCTCCTGTCTCACCATCCCCACCAAGGCGACCAAGTCTTTACCTTACAAGCGTACAGACCACGCTATACAGCTGGTCAAATTGCGCCGCTAGACCCGAGGGACTTACGGTACTGAATGAGCAAATAAATGAATAAATATATTATTTCATGAGCGTAACACTCTCCGTGTGATTAAGGGAGCAAGCTTTACAAAGTCAGGCTCGCTACCATGATCCTAGTTCCACATCCGTCAGGCCCTAGGAAACCTCCGCAACCTTTACTGAATAGGCAGGTTGACCTCCATTTCCACCAAGCTATTCTCAGAATAACTCTCTGCAACCACCTCCACAGCTCAAAGGCACCGTCTACTTCTCTTCAATGGGCATCCGAATAGCCCACCAGCACCGCCGGACTGGTGTACCACAGCTTGCTTTTTTTCTGTGGAAGGGTTTACAGGTGAAGAGACGGAAGAGGACAGGCCAGCGGGACCTCAAAGCCCGACCAGCACAGGCAAGCACCAACACCACCAAACGTCCAAACCCAGCGCACCCCGGACTGCAAAAAGGGAACACCTAGAGAAGGAGAGGACCTGAAACGATCTAGGCTAGTAGTGGCGCTGCTTCTAGACGAGTATCATGCAGCGCGGAGGTTGAGGGCCAAGGGGGTTTGAGGGCAGGTTGGGAGGCACAAAGCAGGGGAGGCCCCGAGCTCCGACGCATTTGAAGGCATAAAGCGCCACAGACAATGGGTGGTAACTGGGTAAGTATATTATTTAGACCATTTGCGCTTTCATCTGAATGCGCTACGCCCGGGGCAACTTGTTTTGTTCATCGCGCATGCCCTTTCGGTCAGGCGCGCGAAGTCCCGATCAATTGCGCAGTGCCCTCGCACATCGTGCTGGCTTCAGAAACATCATTTGTGTGACTTATAAATATATGTTAGCTATCAAGCGCCTTCAGGACGGGGGTTTCGTGACTTGGAGCTCCCCCGGTGAAAACATAACTTTCTTATTTTGGCGAGTCTGCAGATTATCCCCGACTAGAAGTTTCTTTTTTTCACCTCTTCTTTGATTCTATCACAAGCGAATTCCACGGGATGGCCTGAGAACGTCGCTTGGGCCCTTTTTGGGGTCGAAAAACGGCCATTTCGCGCCCAACCAGAGGTTCTGGACCGAGGCACGCAAAACGGCCGTAGTACTTTTGTTTGTTATAGTCATAAACCTCTCCTTGGGCCCGGGTAGCGCTAGTCTGCGCACTGTGTGAGGCGTACATTCCCGCCAAAGGGATGCACCTAGGCAGCCCTGAGCTGCTAGGCTGGCGCTCGATACTAGAGACCTTGCAAACAGTTACTTGATACACCAACTCAGCGTACGCTCGGTTTCGCGGCCCAGGGATGGGGCTTTGAGGGGAGGAGCGGCCGCTTTCGTCGGCCCGCACGCCCAGGGCTCGGAGCGGCTAAGTCCCGAGGCAGGGGTGGGCAGTGACAATGGACGGCAGGCTCCCCAACTAGTTTCAGAGGACATGATAAGTTTCATTATATTGATACTGTTGGTCGTCAGAGGTAGACGCGATTGTTCCCCTTCCCAGGCCAACTTCGCGCGCCTGACTTTCGGCGCTGCTTTAGTGCACTTTCTGCGCTTCGGTCATGAAGGGGTACAGACAATGCATTTGAAAATTACGGTTGATATTTATGAACTTCTCTGTTTGCCCTCATCGCCAACGGGTGGAGCGTCCGATTTTCGTGACCGACGCCGCTGTCAACCAACCGCCTGTGCGCCACGCCTAGGGGTGTTACATATTGTGAATTGCTAACACATTTATGGCTATGTACCGAACTGGCCAGCGCGCGTATCAAGGGGGTATTCGCGCGGGACACTTTGTCCGAAATTCGGTGACCCAGGGTCGGTTTAGGTGGGCAAATCGCCCATACACATGGCAGCGTAAAGCGGCCCCCTGTCGGGGGGCCGTGCAAGGAGTCTGTGGCGTAATTCTGGGGTTGGTGGTTGGGGGTTGGTAGGTTTGATGTTAGGGTCCGGCAGGTTGGAAGAAAGCATGTGAGGAATGCGGACTATCTGTTTAGTTTGAAGCGAGGCTCTGGTGGAAGCCTTAATGTGAGAAGTCGCGCGGCCGCGCTGGCCGCGAAGTTTTGCCGTCGCAGGCGCGGGGCCGTCGCTGTTCTGGTCTTTCGCAATTATGCTTGGTAGTAATTACCGCTATTGAATGCGCTAGTTTTAAAGGCGTGAGACGCAGCAGGCGAATAGTGTAAAAATTAGGTGTCCCAGGGTCGGTCGAAGGGGACAGTTGGCGACAGAGGAGCTCCTTAACCAAACACCACAGAACAGGGGGAAGAGAACAAGCCCAAACCCCAAAGACACCAAGGGCAAGGGGCGTCCAAAGAAAAAAGAAAGAGCTGGCATCTGCTGCAGGACCTACTGAACGAGCATGACCTGTGTGCACGCCTGCATGGGCGAACAGACATCACACAGTACCGAAACAGCCCATAGACCAGTCAAGGGACACACGGCTCTGCGCGCTACGCGCAGAAGGCAACACAGCGCCACGTTACGGAGCTTCTCCCCACGCAGCTCCGCCCACGCAGTACCGTGTCGCAGTCCGCCGAGGTCAGCCATGCAACTGGCATGTGGGTTGCCAACGCTTGGCATGTGCTACCGGTAGGGCCACTCCAAACTCACAATTACGACTTTGCGGGCCCCGTAAGTACATCTGAGCACTCTACCGCTGAGCACTCCCGGTGCGGTAGGAACGGTACCCTCATTTTGGGATCACGGTGCTGATGTGCTCACACCTGTGTGCCTACTGATTAACTTGTTCACATAAGTACCAAGTACACGGTGGACCACCACTAATCTGCTCACGACATGAGTGTACATGCGCGCTAGTTGTCCACCCCGCACGCCCAGGCACGCGCGCTCGCACCAAGTCACCTTCACGGCTTCGGGAGGCCCTCGCCACCCCGTCACCATCCCGCCAACCCTGCAAAGCCCCTGTTGGGCTACTTCGTACATAATTCTTCTAATCAGCCTTTAATCTTTGCCCATCCGAATCCCAAAGCCCGTATACGCCAGCGCTCGTTCGCTCGCCATGACACCGCCTCCCCCTCTCCCATACATGCGCCTCCCGGTCCGACGACATGAGGTCCACAGCCGACCACACGCACACGCGCACATTCACCCAAACCGCTTCCTTGGTTCAACACCACTGCCACCACTCACCGAAAGCCCTACAGGTTTCGGTTTCTCTTGCGTTGCCGCCATGCGGTTACTCCCCTCCATCCAGCTGCGCGGCGTCCACTGCCGGCCACAAGCGAGGAGACTCACACCCAGTCTGCGGTTGTCACCCCAGCTGCGCGGGACCCAGTCTCAGGGTGCGCCTCCCCTCACCCCAGCCGCGCGGGGTCCACCACCGGCCACTTGGCGCATGCCCCACCCACTCCCCATCCATGCACACCTGCCAGCTGCCTGCCACCCTTTCCCACCGTCCGGCAGCACCCCTCTCACCCCAGCTGCGCGGGGTCCATCACCGGCCACGTGGCGATCAGCTCCTCCGCGCTCACCGCGTGGGCCGCAGCGGACAGCGGCGTGGCAGCGCCCGACGCCCTGCCGCTAGCGCCACCACCCGCACCGCCCAGCCCCGCCAACCCCACCCCCGACCCCGCATGGACGCTGCCCATGTGGTGATGGCCGCGTCGTTGATGACTGCTACCGCTGCTGCCGAGGTGGAGCGGGCTGCCTCCCGCCCCACCCGCCGTCCGCAGCTCCGCCAGGCGACCCACCACCCCACGCACCTCCGCCGCACACAGTCCCCCCTCCGTGGGGCACGCCCCCTCCTGCAGGCTGCTGCTGCTGTGACTCACCCCCGCGCTGTGAACCACCATGCGCCCCCTCCCCCCCCCTGGCCCCCGCACTGCCCCCCGCGCCAGCACCACTCCCCTCCATGGGCGTGGTGGGGCGCAGGGGAGTCCCCGGTGCCCCCAGCGGTGTCGCACCCTCGTCCTCCAGCTCCTCCCCCTCCCCCTCTGCCTCACCCTCATCCCCATCCCCTGCCCCCTGGCCCTCCTCCACCCACAGCGTGTCCTCCCTGTCACCATCCGCCGCCTCCCGCGCCGCCTGACCCGGGTCGCCCCCGCCGACCCACGGGTCGGGCTCCGGGTGCGGCACGGGCAGGCCGTAGAAGGTGGCCAGGTACTCCAGCACCTGCTGGATGGTGCCGGCCACCATGACCTGGTGGAGGGGAGGGGAGGGGAGGTGTGGACGGGAGGTGCAGCAGGGCGCTGTGAGGGGAGGTATCAACGCACTTTCCACAGCAAAGTGAAGGGGACCAGGCCCTAGACTAGACCGCGACGGCATGCGCGGTGACTGTGGACGGGAGGTGTGCGTGAACTGTGGACGGAGCCATGGAAACTGCTTGCGAACCCGTGTTGCAGCAGCACGCCGAGGTGAGGAGGTGCTCTGGTTCGCTGGTGGGGTGATTGCAGGTGGTGTGCGGTTAGGGCGACGAGGCTTGCAGCGGTGTGGTGGCGCACGTGTGTGGCGCACCACACTACCTGCTCCACCCCTTCCGTACATGGATGCAGGTTCCAAACATTGTACATCATCAAAGCCACGCACGCACACGCACCTCGCGCACTTCCGCCGCCTTGAGCGCTCCGCTGCGGTCAAAGGCCTGCAGCAGCGCCATGAGTCCATCGTAGAAGCCGTCCCAGTTGACAACCACCAGCGGAACAGGCAGCCGGCTGCCCAGCTTGCCCAGCTGCGGGTGGGTTAGGGAACAGGGCTGGGTGTTCATACACATACATGACTGACATGGAACAGTGGTACAGGCTGTGTCCGGCCGCCCACCGCACTGGCAAGACGGCTGGTAAACGGCTGACTCGGGCGCACGTTGCCAAGGACAACTCCTCTTTGTCTACCCGGCCCCGCGCCCGCGGGTATGCAGCCCGTGGACCCACCCACCCACCCACATGAGCGTGAGGATGGAGAACAGCTCGTCCATGGTGCCCAGCCCCCTGACACCAGATGGCACGCACACACACACACACCTAATACACACTGCGCAGCATACCCCACCCACCTGCATGAGCGTGAGGATGGAGAACAGCTCGTCCATGGTGCCCAGCCTCCTGACACCAGATGGCACGCACACACACACACACCTAATACACACTGCGCAGCATACCCCACCCACCTGCATGAGCGTGAGGATGGAGAACAGCTCGTCCATGGTGCCCAGCCTCCTGACACCAGATGGCACGCACACACACACACACCTAATACACACTGCGCAGCATACCCCACCCACCTGCATGAGCGTGAGGATGCTGAACAGCTCGTCCATGGTGCCCAGGCCTCCCGGCAGGAACAGGAAGGCGGTGCGCTGGTCGGGGCTGAGCCGCGATCCGGCGTCCGTCAGCGCCACCTTGCGCGCCGGCAGCGAGCTGCACGTGAAGGCGCAGCCCGCCGGAAGGTAGTCCTGGGGGCGTAAGGGTATAGGAACAGGGGTGTTCCAGTCAGATCAGGACTTTTGTCTTTGACTTCACAGTAGCACGTGAAGGCGCAGCCCGCGGGAAGGTAGTGCTGCGGGGACGGGAAGCGGGCGGCGGCGGCGGAGTGGTAGTGAGTTCATGGGGATCGGTGTAGGTCCCGCTGGAATAGCGCGGACACAGGGAACACGATAATAATGAGCGAGCTGACTGGTGTCTGCCTTCCTGCGTCCACAACCATTCTGGTCCAATCTCCCAGCTTGCACAACGACCCTCACTCGTTGTCGTCGTCTCCCTGTTGATGCAGATGTCGTGCCGGTGTGCTCTGCACAAATCTTACATGTGCGTGCTCGCATACGCACGCACATGACCCCTAGCCCCTACCTAGATGGTGGGCACACCGTCATGTGCTCCTCTGCTGTGCCGCCATCAAAAGGTCATGCGCACCGAAAACCACGCGTCCTCTGCACCTCCATAGTGAGCGCGCTGGTCCCCGCCTCCCTTCTGATGCAGATCCCGTATGCAACGAAGCGTTATCTGTACCGGCTTGCCCTGCCTCCATTGTCGGCACCTTCGTGCCCGCCTCCCTGCTGATGCATGCGGATGCCGCCCGCACAGCGATGCATAACACAGCAAGGACCTCAGACCGGCATCCCGCACCGCATCCGCTACGCACGGACCCCGGACACACACACGCGCGCCCCACCTCCATGGTCAGCACGTTGGTCCCCGCCTCCCTGCTGATGCGGATGCCGCCCACCGGCACCCCCGCCCGCAGGCCGCCCTCGGAGGCCGCCCGCATCATGCCCGGACCGCCGCCCGTCCACACCGGAGTGCCCAGCAGCAAGGACACCTGGAGGGAGAGGTTTAGAGACGATGCGGCGTTGGGAAACGGTTCAAAAGGCTCGCACGCAAATCTCCGACGCTCAGCTGCCTGCACCTTCTCCCCTGGTCTGCTCCCCTCGCCCTTCACCCTAACCCTGTGGCCGCCTCCCTCTCCGCCGGCTGCACCGTCCGCGCTCCATCCTGCTCCTGTTCTCGCGCTCCACCTCCCGACCGCTTACCCGGCCCAGAGCTTCCCACACCTCACATTCCCCTCGTCTGCCCCGGCCCCTCACCCCCTCCTGCCTCAAGCCGCACCGCCTGCTCACACACATTCCTCCCTTTCCGCTCCCACATGCGTCCTCCACCTCATCACCTGCCCTCGGTCAACCCCGTTGAGCTTCCCAGACCCGCCCCCTCTTGCTGTAAAACCACGCCCCCCCCCCTCACCCTCCGCCAACCGCACCGCCCGCCCCCATACTCGCTCTCACTCGTACCATCCACCGCTCCACCTGCTTGCAGGCGCCCCATGTTGACGCCATCCCACCTTGCGTCCTCCACCCACTCGCGTTTCTTCCTCGCGCTCTTTAGCCCTGTGTCCCTCGCTCACACCCTCTCCGCCATCCGCAACGCCCGCTCCCAGTACGTCGCGCTCTACGCAAGATGTCTGTTGGCAAACCAGCAAACAAGCCGGGACCCCACCCTGGCCCACGCTTCCCCCCCCTCCTCCCACTCCCACCGGATCTCACCCTCTCCGCCAGCCGCACCGCCCGCTCCCAGTAGGCCGAGCCCTGCGCCAGCCGCGCACTGCCAAAGTACACCGCTCCACGGCCCAGTCGGCCGATCAATGCGTAGCAGCCCAACAGCTCCTGCGGGTGGGAGCAGCGGGAAGGCGTGCTGAGGGAGCGGTTGCGGCAGTTGGTGGTGTGCGTGCACATCCCTGCACCCGCCGGCGATTGGGCGCACAGGACTTCGTGTTGTAACAGCCCAACAGCTCCTGCGGGTAGGGGGAGGTGCAAGGACGGGGGTAGGAAGGCGGGGGTGGGAGTGGGAATGGGTGTGGCAGCGACTGTGTAACACGGATACAACCGCCTACCGATAGTGGTCACAGCCGCTCGGGATCATGCTTATCAGGAGCCCAGTGCGCGTAGCAGGTACAGCCGTTGTCTTTTGATGTTTACCCGCTGCTCAACCCGCACCTGCGCCACCTCCGCTGCACTGTCCTGCACCACGTCGGCGGCCAAGTCGCCTGCGGAGGGGCGATGTAAGGGGAAGAAAGTGGGCACAGGTGAAAGAGCTACAGCGCGAGGCTGCATGTGTCACATGTCCCCTGCAAATGGTCGGTAGAAGGCATGTGATGCAGCGGGGAATGTGGTGCTGCGAGGCGAGGTGGCATGACACATGGTGAAAGAGAAAGGGTGATGCACGAGAGGCTGTAGAGGTGTCACAAGCGGCATTCGTCGCCGATTGATTGTGCAGGACAGATGCGCTCAGCTGCAGATGCGGTAACTGCTGGCATCCCGCGCACGTGCTGCTGACAGGCCGACCGACCCATGGGGCCACAACCGCCAACCCCAAACCACCAGGCGCAGCACATGCACCCCGCGCTAGCAACACGAAATTGTCAACTTACGACAATACCCTTATCCTGCGGCTGCCAGGCTCACATATTACACTCCTTGTATGCTTACAATGCTAGGCTATCACGATTGTACAGGAACACTACGCCGTACCAGGGCACCTGATGGCCGTTGCTGAACGCAGCCGGGCACCATACTAACCCCCCCAAAACCTTATTCCAGGCCACGCTTCGTTATCCGTACAACGCATCCGTCTACAGACTAGGGACTGCACCTAACACCACTGCCAGCGTCAGGCACTCGCGGCGGTTCCTCGACCAGCCAAGCGCCGCACTGATACCGCCTGCACCCTTCACCCCATGAGTAAGTACGGCTGGTTTGTGCTGTCGTTCGTCAACCTACTTTCTCTTCTCGCGCAGGCACCAGCGTTCCCATGTTTCCCTGACGCCGTACATGGGTTCCTCGCGCTTCACGCGTAACCCCATGCCCCCCGCCTGACCCGGGACCGCACCCTGACCACCCCCTCCCCCGAGGCTCGCTTCGTTCGCCCTCTTCCTCACCCCACCCCTCGCCCAAGCACACCACCGTCACAACCCCAAATGCTTTGCCACTCCCCAGGTACTCGCTTTGCGTTCCCCCGCCTCTCTTTCCCGACCATGCGGGCGCGCGTCAGGCGCGCGTGGAACCACTGCCAGTCGGTGCTTCCCAGGTCTGCCACCAACCACTATCACGCTCATCACCACACCCCCGAATCACTTGTCAGCCCGCCCCTAGCACTAGCACTGCGTCGCCCCTTCTCCCCAGGCCCCCCTACCGTGCAGCCGCGCGTGGAACCACTGCCAGTCGGTGCTGCCAAGCTCCGCGCCAACCACCCGCACGGCGCTGGCGCCCGTGAGGCAGCCCACCTCGCAGCAGCGCTCCAGGGGCTGGCCCGTCATCACGCCGTACATGAAGCTGAGGGCAGCAACGGGGCGGTGTTGGCGGCACGAAGCCAGTAGATTCCAGTGGTCGAGTATGGGACGCAAAGTGGCAGATGGCGTCTTTGTCCCTGCCCCGCAACCCAATCTCTAGCCCACCAAAACCCCGCCCTGCGAATGCCCACTTGCGAGTACCCAAGCGCCACTCCCCCACCTCCCACAACATGTTAGCACCCGGCGCTGCAGTTCAATGCCCCCCCTCTGGGCCCCCGGCCATCACCCTGCCGCGACGTGTTTCCCCCCAACCCCTTCACAAAAGTTGCCTGTGCGTTGTTTCCCGCTCCCCCATCCCCTCCTCACCCTGCCGTGAAGTGGTCCCCTGCCCCGGTGGTGTCCACCACCGCCACACCCGGCACCGCAGGCACAGCACGCAGCTCCCCAATCTCCCCATCCTCGTCACCCTGCACCCCCTGCTGCTGCTGCTGCTGCTGCTGCTCCCCCCTCCCCTCCTCCCTCCTGGCCGCCACGCAGCCCAGCACGCCGCGCGTGACCACCGCCACTGCCACGTGTCTTAGCAGCAGCCGCAGCACGGTGCCCGGCAGGGAGCTGTCGGGGGGGTAGCCGGCCTCCACCAGCGCATCGCGCACTGCGGCCTGGTGCTGCTGCTGCTGCTGCGGTTGCTGGAAGGCCTGCTGATGGGTGGACTGGGGCTGGGCTGCTGTGGTGTGCAGGTTGGACATGTGCGGCTGGCCGGGGTCCGCGGGTTCGAAAGGGGGCCCGGTTGTTGCTGCGGGCGAGGCTGAGGGTGGGGCCCCTGGCTGGGCTGGGTGGTGGTGGTTGGCGGCAGCGGCAGCTTTGATGAAGGATTCGGCCTCGTCCTGCAGGGGTGGGTTGCAGCAGAAGATTGTGAGACAGAGGTGCAAATGCAGGAGGATCTGAATGGCGGTACACTGTTTAAATTTGGCTGACTGAGCATGCAAGTGCCATGCCTGTTTGCACAGCGGTAATTTGCTGGTGCCACTACCGCCAGCGTTGGACAGAATGCAGCACAGTGCCAGGATAATAACAATATAGGGGGGGGTCCTAGCGGGCATCGGAACTCATCTCGGTGGCCGCGCACGTGCGCTGGTCCAATATTTACGTGCTTGGCTCAGTGCCAAGGATTACTTATACTAGGCCAGGCGCAACATCCTGTGTTGCCACCGGCACGGCGCACCTCGTTGCAGATGCAGCAGTGGATGTTGCCGGAGGCCAGCACCTCCTGCGGTGGCAAGGGAACCGCACATCAGCCTGAGCGCGTCATAATTCACACGGAATACGTTAGCAAGGACTGACAACAAAGCATGCCGTGTCCTGCTGCTCAAGCGCCCCCCACGCCCGCGCGGCCCCGCAACCCCTGCTCCCTTCAGCCCGATCTCCCTTTAGCCACGACTACCAGCCATGCCCGCCCTTGGGCGACGGAACGTCTGTCACACGGCCTTCCTGCCCCCTCACATCTGGCACTGTGCACCCACCTGCAGCTGGCTGTAGTAGCTCCGCACCACCTCGTACGACGCCAGGTCCAGAACCACACGGGCGCCAACCTGCGCGCCACGGGCAGGAACAAGCCGAGGTGTGTTGCCGTCAAGCTGAGGGCTACCGGGACCGTGTGTGCGTGCTGCGCCGTGCTGGTGCAGAGGCCCACCTCGTGCAACTGAGCGCGCAGCTGGATTGCGCAGTGCCCCCTTCCCCACACCTCGCTCAACAGCGGCACAGACGCGTGCCGCGGTTGCAACACACAGCTGCGCCGCCAGCGCCGCCGCCGCCGCTACGCCAGTTCCTGCCCTGCACACTGCCCACTGCTCATAGGACGCCATGACGCCGGGGAGCCTTTCAGGCCAGGCTGTCATAGCCTCGTCCTACCCCTACCCCTGCCATGCGCCGTACTGGTTCGTCCGCTTCACCTCCCTTCGTCTTCCCAGCCAGCATCCACCCTTCCTGCCCACTGTTGCCCAGCGGCGGCAGGATCAGCCACAGCACGGCGGCCCCACCTGCACCGCCAGTTCGGCCGCCCGCTGCAGCAGCCCCTCCGAGTACAGCGCGTAGGCCGACAGGAACACCCAGTTGCAGCCGGCAAAGTCGTCGGGGGACAGATCCGCGGCCCGGGTGGTCACCTGTCCATGCGGTGGGGGCGGCAGCACACGGGATTGGCAAAGGTGCGCAGCGACCACCGTTCCACACCAGGACCCAGTACCGGCATTCGGGTAATGCGACATCGGCAACGCTCAAACCTACAAATGGCCAACTCTCGCCTGCTGCACGCACTCGTGCGTTCTTCAACATGCCCCGCCGGCGTATCACCTCCTGTCGGCGTATGACACGCACGGGCCCAGCACCCCTTCGCCTGCGCCCCCGCTGACCCGAATGTCCATGAAAGGGCGTGTGGTGCACCCTTGCTAATTCGTGGCGCCAACCCCGATCACCCGCACCGCCGCACGACACACACATTCACCTGGGCCATTCTGGTTCCCTGCCGGTCCATGGGTTAATGAAGGTGCGCGTGGTGCACCCAGAGCGAGTATGTGGGTTCTAGAATCACGACGCATTCTGTTCCCATACACAGTCTTACACACGACGGTACCGTTCTGGTTCCCTGCCTACCCGTGGGTCCATGAAGGTGCCATGGTGCACCCTCACCGGCCCTGGCTCCAACCCCCATAACCCATATGGCACACGAGTACACCTGGGCCACCCTCAACCTCCCCACCTACCCGTGCGTCCATGAAGGTGCACACAGTGCACCCTGACAAGTCTGTGGGTCCTACAGACACGTAAGGATTGCGTTTACAAACACGTTAACACACACGACGGTATGGTTCTGGCCCCCCACCTACCCGCGGGTCCATGAAGGTGCGCATGGTGCGCTCCCCGTCGCAAGTCAGGATGGCAGAGCGGCCTGCGGACAGCAGGAGGCAGGTAGGGCGGAGAGGGGCCGGCAGGCCTTACATGCGGTCTGCCTCTTGTGCGTTGTGCTCATGACGTGCAGCTTCCCCTGCGTGGCTTCCACTACTGACGGTTGCGCCGACCCGTCATTACCCCCCAAATGGCCCAGGGGGGCATGCTGCACCTACCCGTGCTGCCTCCTCGGGTGCCTACCGCAGCAACTCCATGCCGATCCCCGCCGTCCACGAAGCGAAGGCACACATGAAGACACGAGAGGGGTGGCGGCACGCCACCCACCCACACCCACACTCGACCCGCCCGTGCTGCCCTTGAGCGCCGCCAGCACACGCTCCGCGCCGATGCCCCCTCTCTACGGTCACCAGCACACACGGAGGTGCAGGATGCATGGCAACACATTCCACACCCACGCCTCCCCCACCCGCGCCTCCTGCGCCACGCGCACCCGCTCCAACCTGAGCCGCACCCTTGACAGCCCCAAGGCACACACCAGGGCAGTCAACGCAGGGGGACATACCCCACCCACCCGTGCTGCCCTCGCGCGCCACCAGTACCCACTCCTTCATGGCCCCTGCCCTCCACAGCCCAAAGCACACATGGAGGCCTCGTAAGCATGTGGACATGCCCCCCACCCAAGCCCCACCCACCCGTGCTGCCCTCCTGCGCCACCCGCACTCGCTCCGTGTTCACGCCCGCCCTCCGCATGCTGCTGGTGTACATGACACCCCACTCGTCGCTGCCGCGGGTGCCCACCTGCGGGGGCAGGTGCAACGGAGGCAGTGGGCGGTGTTACAGTTACAGGTGCAGGAGGGGGCAGGGCTGACGGTGTGGGGCGCGCGGCATTGGATTGTGCAGAGCTCTTACGGAACACACAGATTGCGGAGGGAGGAGGAGGATGGTGTCAACGCCGGAGCCGCAGATGCCAAGTTGTTTCAATGAAAGGACAGTAAGAAGCTTACCAGCTGCACCTGCACTCCGAAGCCCGTGGCCAGCGCCCGTCCAACGTTGCTGGCGCTGCCGCCCGCCTTGGAGTGGAACTCGCCCACGGAGGCCAGGATGGACTGCAGCGCGTCCATGCTGCAGCGCCGACTGCCAGCCAGCTGTGGGGGAGGCGTTTGGGGTTTGTTTGGTTGTGGGTGCACAGGGTGTTGGGTCGGGTTGTCGCGTGTCGGGTGTGCTGGGTGAGGCGCTAGTGTGGAGAGTAGGGCGTACATACGCCAAGCAGCACGCCAAGGGGAGTAGCGCGTGCCTCCGCAACCAAACGTGGTGAGGCACATTGTTGCGGTTTGTTTAGTCTTCTGTCTAATCAGGGCCTCGTACTTTCCGGGTGGCAGCTGAGCACGAGTAAGGTGCGTGGCCATGCGCATGCGTTTGGCAATCCATCGTCAGACTCACCTCATCGCCTACGAGCCGGGTGAGTGTTGAGCGCTCCACGATGCATACATGGTCCACAAGCGCGGACACCTGCAGCACAGCTACCTTGACTCCCGCGCCTGACAAAGAAGGCGGCATGGTCACGGCCACGACCGCCCGTCAACTTATGACCGCTACTGGTTATTATACTAGAATCAAAATATTTTGTACTTCATAAGCTATGCTGGCCTGGGTTGGTCAACGCTCGGTGAGCTTTGCCCGAAAGGTCGTCAGCCAGCGCCAATCTGTTCTAGTGAAATTGCCGTTATATTGATCACAGAGCGTGCGAATTGCAAGTCAAGTGGCCGTCGACAGGCCTGCGCGGACAAAAAGCGAGTCTAGTCAGCTCATTAGTCACCCGTACGGCTTGCAGTGGACTGAGGGCCTGGCTTGAGGGGCACAGGTGGGGGCATATGTGGTGCTAAAGGCGTCATCAAGGCACCTCGCCCTCCGAAGTACCAGCTGTTGCCGGTGACTAGCATCTTTCGTTTGACTGAACCTGTGTGTGCAAAAGCAAGGGACCCATGTTTCTCCCCCGATGTCATCGTGCCTGTACGTTTTTTTTGTACGTCAGTTGGGCCCGATCGGTTTACACGCATGCACCAAGGGCCAATAGGCAAACGGATTCCCGGTTGGCCACGTGCATGCCATGAGCCGACCGGGTCCCGGCTGTCCCGCGCGCACGGCTGATGACGGTGGGGTGGGGCTCAAGGCGTCACCAAGGCACCAGAAGGCACCAAGCCGTCCGAATACTAGCTGTTGGGGGTAACTTGGCAATTTCTTTCTCCTGCACCCTAAAGCTGTCGTGTATCTAACTGTATGTCGTAATGGGAACTGGCTTGCCCACTGTAACCTGCTGCACCTCTGTTGTTGTTGGGCAGGAGCTATTACACGCATGCACCAAGGGGCACATGAACCTTCAAAGCTTCAATCACCTCCGACACAACCTCCCCGACAAGGAGGGGGCGAAACAGGGGAGAGACAGCTGTCAACAGCAAGCTACCGGTGCCCACCATGCAGTGCTACCTTTGTAGTGCTTAGTCCATTCGAGCGAGCCCGCACAGCCGTACGCAGCGGTGTGCCAAGGGTCCAACAATTAAGCACGCAGTATGCCAGGCCAGTCCTTACGTTTGGCTGTTCGGCGGGCCTCCAATGCAGTAGCACCGATGCTGCTGGTGCTTTCTGCACGACACCAACTCCAGACCAAGCGTCGTAGGAGAGCATGCCTTTTGCCGTCAAAGTGCAGCACACAAGTACCAAATGCTACATTCCGTTATGTTTATCACCGGTGCCAACGCACTACTTATCAAGGTCACCGTTCAAGGACTGCTGCCGCAGCACTATTGGTGCAAGCACCACCGAGGCACCCGCACTGTCTGCCGCACACAATAACACGTGCGTGAGCATGGCAGCTGATGCCCGTTCCGTGCCAGATGCGGGCCAACAGCAAGGCTCTACCCCGTATCTTCGCTCCTAACGGTCACCGGTAGTCCCGAACTGTGACGGTAGGTGGCGCAACTCCCGCACAAACGAAACCCACGAGAAGCACGGCGAGGCCGATAGCGTCCATCGAAATCCAGACGCCACGGGATGTCATTACCCGCTCTTGTCTCTTAAGAGTACAGCGCTCAGCCGAAGAGGCCGCCCTGTATGTGTGGCAACGGAACGATTGGGGCATATTATGAATGAACACGTGCTGGGTCAGATGTCATCCCCACGTTTTGACAGGACTGTGCAGTGTGGATAAGCAAGCGCCCCATGCGAGGCGTAGCATGTTGCCGGTACTTTTGTGTCATGGCATGGCAAAAAGAACATGCCCGCCGAGAAGGAGTGCAGATCTCATTCTATGTCGGGGGCACGCGTGAAACGCCGGTCGTGGGGGGATGCCCTGCTATCCGCCGGCGGTATGCCTAGCTCCATGAGCCACGCACTGACCTTCGTATACTCCTTGTTGTAGTTGGGCGTCTGAGGGGCATTCGTTGCATCGTGGCACAGGGCGGTGCGAGGGCATGTTTCAGACAGGTTTACGGGGAACGAGTGGGATGAAGGTCAGCAGACACGGTGTACCGACCTACGCAGCCAGCGGCAGCATGGCACCTGCTGCCGTGACCTGCTCGCCGTACATACCACGACTGTGCGTTCAGGCATGGCCAGTGTACCCTCCTGCGCTCTCGACTACCGGTACCGTACTCCCAATTCACACAGCTCCCTTGCCGTCCCGGCACAAGAGAGCACATAGTGCGGGCCCATGGATTGGGAGGTCCAGCAGCCCCATCCAGAGCGTCATCAGCTTGCAATGCAAGGACGCGAGCACTGGTTATGCAGCCAAGCGGGCCCACGCCATCGCCTCATCCCACCTTGATGGTGATGGGGTTGGAGATGGAGATGGGGTTGCTGCTGGCGATGCTCAGGCCGCCCGCCCCGATGGTGGTGGGCGTGGTGGGCACAGCCACCACCGGCACGGCAGCAGCAGTAGCCACCAGTGTTCCGGTCTTCTTTGGCGGAAAATTCTGACCGTTCATAATTTTGGGGCCTTCGGGTCTGGAAATCCTGACAATCGTAAATGTTCCAGAATTTCTGGGCTGATCATGGGGGCAAAACCTCTTGAAAATCCTGATTCGGTCAGAATTCTGCCTCAAAAAATCCTGACAGCAGCCCAAATGGCCGTCGTAATCATGATAATTCTGGAAGACCGGGACACTGGTAGCCACGGCCTGTGCGCCCGCCACCGGCACGCCGCCCGCCACCGGCACAACACCAGTAGCACCCACCCCACCCGCCCCCACGCCCCCGGCGGTGGGGCCCAGGCCCACGGACGACGCCGCGCCCGCGGAGGAGCTGGAGGGGACCTGCGCTCCAAAGGCACCCGCGGAGCCAACCCCGCCCGCTGGCGCCGCCCCGACCCCGGCCCCCGCCCCAGCCCCAGCCCCGGCCCCGGCAGCGGCACCCACATTGCCGAGTCCCGCCGCGCCCAGTCCCGCACCCAGGCCAGCGGCCTCTGCTCCAATGCCGGTTGCGAGGCCCGCGCCGAAGCCGCCCACGGCCCCCACGCCAGCGCCCAGGCCCGCGCCAGCTCCGAAGGCGGCGCCGGCTTGAAGGGCGTTGCCCACTGGAACGATGTACCCGGTCTGCGGAGGGTACGCGCGGAGGTGGGCAAGTAGGTTGGGCTCATGGAATGGATGGGAAGGGCTGAGCTGCTTTCAGTGTGGATCCGAGTCCAGGGAGCAAGTGCTGTAAGTCAGCCTCTACGCATGCGTACGGAACTCAACATGAGACGGTCTTCATGCCCCGCCTGTGCCCTGATTGGTGACTGGGAACTGCACCGTGCTCCTGTCTTCCGACTTCAACCAGGGCCCTTGCGCACAGAATGACAAAAGCCTATCTAATCAGTCCTCATCGGGTACCGCTGTTTTACCCACCCTGTCCACGCCGCTGTGTGCCGCAGGGAACGGAGGAGCCACGTGGCCATGCACGTAGAGCGGCGGCAGAGAACGGGCAGAACGGTAGCGGCGCGGCGGGCAGGCAGCAGGCGGAACAGCAACGCGACCGGGGAGGGCAGGGCGGTGGGCAGGTGGGGTGTGGCAAAGTTATGGCTTGCACTTGGATTAAGGCAGCAGTGGGCCAACGTGCGACGGGCAGCAGGGGTCACCGTTAGCATGCTACCATGCGTGCCGTGCGCACAGCACGACCAGCTGTAAGTGGGGTTTCCGTGCGCGCACCGGTGTGTGTCGCACAGCCGACGAGTCCCAGAGTGAGGAGCTGAGGGGGTGTGGCTGAGGCTGCGCAGTGCATGCATCTAGCGCGTGCGTAGGACTCTAGCATGTCACGCTAAACATGGTGCTGGAAATGTTGTGAGCTGCTTACTGTTTCAGACCGCGTGCAGGGCCCTCCATCAGCCCGTCCGCTGTCGGGCCTGGTAGGCTGCGGCCTGCATGCACGCATGCATGCGGGCGTGGGAGAAGGGTCAGTGTGCCGCTTGACACGTGGATCGGCCATCCACAAGTACTTGTGTCGACATGATACTTACTTTAACGATAGCGCATGCAACGCAAAGCCCCTTGGAGGGATGCCACATCCCCGGGTGATGCCCCAAGGGTCCCGGACGGACCTGGAGCTCTTGGTCACCACTCCTACAACCCACCTACCCTGCCTACGCACATCCTCACCCAAAGATCCACCAGCCTCTCCCACCAGGCCCCTGCCTTGCTGGGCCCTTTCCTCTTACTCGCCTTCTCGCCACATTTTTGCTCCCCTCCAAGACCCCAAGCAGCTGGCCCTGTGCCTACCCATGCGCGTTCCACCCCTGACCCACCGATGCCCGAATTCCTGTTTCTTACTTTCTTCTAGGTAGCCCCTATTTTTATCCTTCCCCACCTACTGCGGACACCATCTAGGGGGATTGCTCGCTTTGCTGGTCCACTCCCCCTTCTGACCCACGGTCAGCCCACACGCTTCCGCATCCTCCTTGCCTCCCGTTTCCCTTATCCCAAAGTACCCCTCGCCTCCCCTCCCCTGCCCCACCTGCCGCTGGCGCCATCCAGAAGGCGTTGCACACGCACAGCGCCACCAGCCCCAGCACCGCGCTGCGGACAAGCAGGGAGGCGAGGCCGCGGGAGGCGGCCGTCGTACCGGAGGACAAGCATGAGGACGAGGAGGCGGAGGAGGGGCCGGCGGAGGCCCAGGAGGCCGCACCGCTGCCGCGACGACGTTGGAACATGTTGGGTGGTTGACTTGATGAGGGGGAAGGGTAGTTACAAGTGTCTGCCGGGATCCCCGCGAAATCGAAGCGGCTGGAGCAAGGCTATAGGCAGGTAGTGTGTGCTTCCGACACGTGCCTACTTGCTCGCGCTTTGAACTTATGGGGTAATCGGCGCTTTTTGGCTACATCTGGTCGTATGGCTGCTGGGATTGATGCATGCCCGTCTTCCTGATGAGTGCCGTATGGCCGGCGGACAGGCGTGGCGTGACAGGTGCGGGTGAGAGGGCGCCAGTCAAAGCAACGGAGCCCCCAACCGACTCCCAGGCCAGTAAGCAAGCCAGCGAGCACGGATGCACAAATGTGTTATCCTACTTGAAATGCAAGAGGTGTGACATTGCAATGTTGCAGGCAGCGGTAAGCGCTGAGTCCCGTTGTCGCACGCAGCAGGCCTGACCCACGGGCCGCGGCGTTCGTTCAATACCAGTATGACATGATGCGAGCAGGTGAAGTTACCACGCAACCGTGTTGGGTCAAACCAACTGCAGAATCTGATGGCATATCAGACTATAACGTACGATAAGGTTGAGCTCCTCATCCCTGTGCGGCTGGCAGGTGGAAGTGCAGATGGAAGTGCTCGGGCATGCGAGGACCAGCAACAGGGCACCCCATTACAAGTTTCCCAGCCCAACCTGACCTTGCGTTTGCAACAGGGGATACCAGGGGATACCGGTACGCGTAAAGCGCGAGGAAACCTTGCAACATGGGGAATGTGTGACTAGATTGTCAGCAAGCAAGCTTTTACATACACTGTTTAGCCAAGGGCGCCATGGGGGTTGTGCACATGTGCAGTGCATGGGTCAGCAGTTTCACGCTGTGGCGCCTGTGTGCATTGTGCGCAATAGAGAGGTAACATGCCACGTGCTCGCCACTGCTGCCATGTGGCTGCATCCCCCTAAGCTGGGTTACGCTGCAGTCGAGGTTAGTTACCCCGGAGGGGCCCAGAGGGGCGTCTTGCGTCCCACAACTCACTCTGCCTCACTCAAAAGCCCAACTGCGCCACGCATGGGCCCACGGGCAGCACTCCGGGCCGTTGCACGGCCAACGCCTCCGCAGCTTTCGGCCGGGCCATAGCCAGATCGCCAAACGCGGCAGATGATAATCCGCTGTGCATTGAAGTAGCACGTTTCTATTGGTGATGGAGGTTGTCGGTATCTTATCTGCGTCATACTGACTCCGACAGCTGAGGGCAGCAACCAGCAGGCACCCCAAGGGAAACGTGGGCAAGGGAGGAGGGCTAGTATTACCAAATGTTTAGATCAAGCAACACCAGTAGGCATGTCTGTAACCTCCTTGCGGCTTTGAAGAGAGGCGCTGTAGTCGAGGGGCCTCGGGGATGTGCTGCCGTAGTGGAGCAAGCCCAGGCATCAGCGTCAACTTCAACCAATTCCTACACAACGGCTAGCTTCGTCGACAGCTGGAACCGAGCAGATTCCAGAGGCCAGGTCACATGTTGCTCGGAAGCAAGCGGACTGCAGTCTCGGTCTTTGAAGCAGGGCAATGGTGGCTGCCTGAAGCCGTTCATCCTTACTTCTCGTCGACCACTGGCCTTGGGCGCTATCGGGAGCTGCAGCGGGGTCAAGGGTACCCTTGGCGGGGTCAGCCAGGACCATAGGCCATACTCACGCTACATCCATCGCGGCCCCGGTCCCGGGCGGACGACCCCGGCCGCGCTCGCGACCTGCAGGAGCTTCTGGGCATGGTGGAGCGGAGTGCGCAGCATTGGGCCAGGACGGGGCAGCTGCATGTGTTCATGACTGCCTTCAGCCGAGCTGCAAAGGTGGGGTCGTGGGGAACTGTCCAGGGTAGTATGGAAAGCAGGGCAGCGGCATACGATATCTCAACAGTATACACGCCGCCCAGTTGAGTCACTCCTTCCGTCATTGTGTTTTACCACGCAGCTCCGTGCAGCGGCGGATGGTTTCGCTGGAGACCCTCAGCAGGAGCGCCATCTGTGCCACAGCGCCATGCACGCCCTGGCAACCGCGTACCTACCGCTCGTGCCTACACTAAGGCAGTTCAAACACTGTGCGATACCGCTGTGGGCTGTGGTCAAGACCGGGTGCAGCTGGGGCCTAGCGGAGGAGCTACTGGCGCGGCTGGGTCAGGGAGGGCGCGAAATGGTGTACCAGGCGGACGGTCAGAGCCATGCCAACCTGTGGTGGTCGCTATCAGAGGCGCCCCAGGAGGTCGCAGTCAGGTACGCAGAGCTGCTGGCGGCCAGTGCGACGCAGCTGGTTGAGATGGCGGCAGGGGACATCGGGCCCCAGGCCTGCTCCAACATCCTACTGGCGTGCGCCCGGCTGCTGCCGTTCAGCGACCCCGCCCCGCTGCTGCACCACCTCACCGCGTGCGTGGTGCAGCTGCTGGGGGAAGGGAACGAGCAGGACCTGGCCAACTCGCTGTACGCCCTAGGCCGGCTGCACGAGCAGTGCGGCTACACTCCGCACCCGGACCATCTGGACTGCATGGCAGAAGGTGTGTTGCAGCGGCTCGGGCAGCACTCCGCAACCCCGTGGGAGGCTTTTGCGGCCCAGGGCCTGTCCAACATGCTGTGGGCCTTTGCCAAGCTGCGGTACCCCCACCAGGAGCTGCTGACTCTCTTAGCTGGCGCCGCAGGGGGGGCTGCTGGGCGTATGGGCGAACAGGTCCTCAGCAACAGCATATGGGCCCTGGGGCGGCTGGTGGAGGCCGGGTGCCTGGACGGCAGCGGCGGTGTGCCTGGGGTGCAAAGCCTAACAGTGGAGGTGACGCGAAGAGTAAGGGTGCAGCCGACCGCCTTCATCGCACAACACATCTCCAACATGCTACTTGGCCTGGCGCATCTGCAGTCTGCGGCGACGCCAGGGGCCTACAGGCTTAGGGACGTGGTGGAGGCCATGGCGACAGCCTGGCAGCTGGCTGGCAGGTTCCAGAGCTGCAGCACCCAGCAACTGTCGAACACCGCCTGGGCCGTGGCCAAACTGGATTACAGCAACCAGGCCTGGTACGCCGACTGTGTGGCAGCAGCGCTGCAACCCAAAATCTTTTCTCCCACGGTGAGCCAGCAATGGGCAAGCCTGTGGTGGGCGCTGGCGACGGCACGGCACCGCCCCGCGGGACCCCTGCTGCTGATGTCACGAACAGCCGACGCCATGGCCGCCATGGGCCAACGCGTGGGGGCCCAGGACTGCTCAATTACCCTGTGGGCTCTGGCCACCATAGGCCTGTACGACAGCCGGCTGGTGGGTGGCCTGCTGGGCCGGTTGGTAGAGCTGCTGCCAAGCGCGGACATGGACGTGCAAGCCCTGGCCAACTCCCTCTGGGCGTTGGCGGTCATGGGCCCGGCAGCCCTGTCCACGCACGTCGCAGCAATAGAGGCGCTGCTGCGGGAGGTGGCCCGGAGGTGGCAAAGCCCCTTCCTTCGTGCGCAGTACACCGAGGAAGGCCTCACGCAGCTGTGGCAGGCTCAGCTGGAGCTGCAGGCGCACCCAGAGCCCCAAGTGTGCGCGCTGGCCCCCATCCTGCAGGGGGCTAGCGGGCCAGGGGCCGGCCTCCTCGCCGCGGCCCTCGCGTCGGCCAAGGCGAGCTCTTCCTTCGCCCCTGTTACGAGGGGGATATGCAGAAACGTGATAGCAGCTCTGCAATTGATGCAGCAGCAGCAGGAGCAGCGGCAGCAGGCGAGCCAGCGGCGACGGCAGCAGCAACCAGAACCAGTAGCCAGCAGCAGCGGTGGCGGCGCAAGCGGAGCGGAGGGGTCAGTGGCCATCCTGTCCGTTGCCGAGGGGACGCGGAGGGAGGAGGTGTGCCGTTGGGTTCACGTGGAGGTGCGGCTGCAGGGTGGCAGGCTGATGGCGGTGGTGGTGGACGGCCACAAGCGCCTGCTGGCCAACGCGCCACACCTGCGTGACGGCCACGCGCAGCTGCGGTTGCGGCAGCTGCAGCGCGTGTACGGCGAGGGCAACGTGGTGGGGGTGTCGGCGGTGGAGTGGGAGGCGCTGGGGGGGGACCTGCGCCGGCAGGAGGAGCTGCTGCGGGGCCTGCTGGTGAAGCAGCAGCAGCAGCAACCGGGTGCGGGTGCAGCGCAGGTCAGCGAGCAGGGGTCTGCCCTGCCACGCGCCTGGGTGGCAGGGACCCGCGGCGGCCCCAGTGCCCAGCCGGCACCGCGTGCCGCTGCAGCACCTTCACCGCCTCGGCCGCCCACCGTGCAGGAGCTGGTGCGGCAGCGGCTGCTGCAGGTGGCGCCGCAGGCCAAGGGCAGGAAGCGGGCGCGGCCGCCGCCGAGCTAGGGGGCGCGCGGGGCAGGGGCAGCTTGTGGTGGTGAACGGGTGGGTTGGGGATGCAGAAGTCACAGCAACACGGTGAGATCGAACGCGGCTGCGCGCCTGCGCTAGAATTGCTGTGCGCCAGATGGCGCTAGAGAAGCTGGTATGCAACAGGATGCGGTGCAGTGGTTAAGAGCATGTAATCCAAGTAAAGGTTTGGGGCAGATACTATGTAGTGTTGTGCAACGCGCTGGGCCTGCACGACGGTCACGGCGGCCGGGGTCGGTTGTAGCGTTGAAGTTGGTGCAGGTGGGGCCTCAGGGTGTTGCGGGGGGTGGAGAATCAAGCAGGATCCCAACCGCGAGCGGTGCGCGACATGTGAGCTGTGGTAGCATGTGGCATGCAGGAGCGGGGCAGCTGGGACCCCAGTTGCTATAGCGTTCCATGGGTTCAGTTGTTGGGTGCCTGTGCAATGGTTCGACGACAGCGTGCATCTAGCGGGGCTGCTGGTAGCCGTGGTAGGGGTGGCACACCTCTAAAATGCAAGCATGGCAACCTTGCAACCATGGCTTGCCACATACTTCGTTGCGTGTGGTCATATGAGTCTTCATAGTGCCGTACTGGTTTCATTACGGCAGGGAGTACGTGTTGCATTGATACCATGGCATGCAGGAAGCATGCACGGCAGGGAGCACACTGTAGAGGCGTGCTAGCGTTGCAAGGGTAGGGCAAGATGCACCATGAGGGTTTACGAGATATGAAGTGCTCTGCGTTTCTTTTTTGCCTGCGAAGTGGCGCGTTTGACTTCAGGGTTAGCGCTTGCGAAGCGTTGGAGACTGCATGCGGCCGTGCGGGTGCCGTATTGCCACTGTCACGAAGCTCTTTGTGGCGGTTGTTGGGACAATGACCAGTGTTGTGATGCACACTAGGTGTGTACGGATGCGGAGAAGGCACGGGCTCCGTCGAAGGATGGAATCCTCCAGGACTCCTCCAAGCACGGGCTCATCCAAGCATGTAGGGCTGGCAGCACCTGTTTGGCGCTCAGGCCGGCGCCGGAGGCCTTGTAGCATATGTCTGGAGAAACAGTGTTGGTAATGTGTTCGGATGGAGAGGCACCATTTTCGGCAGGGTTGCACTTTGGTGAAACGCGCTGAGCCGGCATGAGAGGCACGGTCGGTTGCAGCGTTGAAGTTGATGCATGTGGGGTATGCGGCATGACTTGTAGTGGTCGTTAGTTGGTTAGCGGCTGCCTCAAGCGCGGGAAGCCAGGAGCAGGGGCTCCGCACCGCCTTCAGCGCATTACATTGCAAAACTAATAGCAGTCACCTTGTGTTCTTGTTGCTAGTCAGCGTGGGCGATTTGTGCGGCCTTGACATGGAAGCCATGCTTTGAAACCACGACGCCGCTGCTCGCACAAAAGAAGCAGTAATGGGCATAGGCCACACTGTTCGTCGCTTTCCGGTTGCCCTTGCTCTGGGACTGCTGGGCTTTGGCCTCGCAGGCGTCCTCCTTTCCGCGACAACACTAGTGTTGAACCCCCAGTCTACCCATGGCTCCAACAAACTTGACAAACGACATTTACTCATTTGGGGCGGATCTCACAGCTTTACTCCTGTGCGATCGCACAAGCCAACCGTCATTTTTGGGACCATCTTCCAGTCCGAGCTGCACAATGATTTGGGGCTGCGAAACGAGACCACAACAACCGATGGGCTTGTAGAGCTGCTGCAAAAGATGGAGTCCACGGGGCTGAATGAAGTAGTCTACAGCGTGTCTTGGGAGTACGTTGCTCCCGCGCCGGACACCCTTCGACTGGACTACCTGGACAAAATCATGGAAGCAACAATCAAGCACTCGTCGCACCAGGTAGGACACATCACATGTTTGCACTGCTTCCTTCCCACAGCCACACTACCGTATTGCTGACGACCCCTCCGAAACCGGAAGACTCCCCTGCATCCTCACCTTCACCCCTCGCGCAGCTTTAAACCCAGTCCCCCAACCCGCCCCCAGCCCTCACGCCTGACTCACACCACCTGACCCATATCCTAGAACATCGTGAAGCATGACAGATGGCACCTTACACCCCCATAACCACACTGCCGCCGCCCCCTGCACTCATCCTCGCCCCTCATCCCCCCATGCTTCCACCCTCAGTCCCGATCCTCCCGAAACCCATCCCCGCTCGCACGACCCACATCACCTGGCCCACATCCTGGCACGCAGATTGCATGGATCGTCGACCTCCGGACGGCCCCCCGGTGGCTGCTGGAGAAGTACCCCGCCGCAGTGGCCATGGATGCGTCCGGCCGCGTCAACTTCTCCAGGCCGGGCACAGGGGCGGACGCAAAGACCACCGCCATGTCCATGTTCCACGAGCAGTCGAACGAGCTGGGCCGGCAGCTGCTGACGGCGCTGGGGCGGCACCTGCAGTCAAAGTTCGGCGCCAGGGTGGTTGGCATGCAACCGACGTACAACAACGAGTACGAGGCGAAGTTCTCGCAGGAGTACGACACGTTCCAGGTGGGGCGGTGGTGTGGGGTCTGTGGGTGGGGACTGGGTTGGAGGCAGCCAGTCATGGAGATGTGCAAAGCGCGTGCAGCGGCTGTCACTGCAAGCTAGGGCACGCTGCGTCACAGCTGTTCAGCTCGCGTACCTCACGTGGGAAAACGCTGTGTTACAGCATGATATGCGCACGCCAAGGTTGCGCACGCCGTGGCATGAGCATGAGAGTCGGAAGCAGGAGTACGAGGTGCACCCACCCAGCCGCAAGTCAGGCGGCCCTAGTACCGGCAGTCCGGTAGACGGCCCCCCATGCCCGCTGGCGCCTCGTGCCTCCTGCACGCACAGCCCTCCCCCGCCCTGCTCACCCCGCCCGCGGCCCCCGACCCCGACAGTAGTGACGCCCGATGTACAAAGTTTCCATCTAGATTGTTGCTCGCCATAACATGCCCAATGTGAGCTCAAATGCAGGGGATTTGACTAGGCGGGCGTGTCATCCGTGTGCACGAACCCCCTGTCCCCGCAGGACTACTCCCCCGCGGCGCTGCAGGCGTACCGCTCCTGGCTGCGGGCCCGCCAGCCGGCCCTGGCGCAGCTCAACTCGCGGTGGGGCAGCGCCTTCGCCACGTGGCAGGACGTGGAGCCGCCCAAGCTGTACTCGGGGGACAGGCTGGGCGTGCAGCAGGGGGCCAGGTGGGTCACTGCCTGAAGCTGCGGGCACACGGTAGTCATAGGATGGCAGGGGTTTTCATTGATACTGCGTCATCCCGGGCAGCAGGGCCCCGCCTGGTTGTGACGTGTGCTGGATGAAACCAGAGGCAGCGGGTGTTTTGAGGCGGAGGACGTGGAGGTGGCCCACAGCGCGTGGGGGTGCTCCCGGGCGGCAGGCATGGACTGCAGGCGCAGTGGCCCACAGGATAGATGTAGGTGGGGGTTGGGGGTTCGGGGTCCGGAATTTGGGCGCAGCGTGGCGTCGCCCAAGCTGTGCTCGGGAGACAGGCCTGTGGGGGCAAGGTGCGTTGGTGGTGGGTTGGTGCGTGAGGCGCGGCGAGTGCAATCCGGCGGGTGGATCGAGTCATCACGTGCAGCAATGGCCCAATTTGGGTTTTGAAGCGAGAGGAGCACATGTGAGCTGGTGGGGCTGGTGTGTCGGAGGAGCTGTATCTGTAGGTGACCGCAGTCGAAGCACGGCGTCCCAGTTGGAGCGGCAAAGAGAAAGTGCCGCGGAATTACCACTGACTGGTAGGACTCATGCTGCTTTTATGTACTTGCCTGCTGCCGTCTTGTCGCCGCAGCTACTGGGACTGGATCAAGTTCCGGGAGGAGTACGGCGCGGGGTGCACGTGCGCGCGTGCGAGGCGGTGCAGGCGGCGGGGCTCAAGTGCTTCCACCACTTCCCAGAGGTGAGGGCTGCAGTACGGCAACCGTGGATGCCATTTGCTTCTGCCGGGCGTAGTTGCCCATGCCATAACGTTCTTGTTACGAACTCGCACTATGTGGTGCTGATCAGGAGCTGTCAAGGCAATGAATGCACCGTGTCAATCAGTCGGCGGATGTGCAATGTCGCATCGTTGCCTCCTCGTTGCGTCACGTGCAGTTTTTCTCCGTGATCGACGCCATCTACGGCGCCACCATGTTCAAGCACCTGGCCGCCTCCCCGGCCGTGGACCACCTCATCATGGACTCGAACTTCATGGTGCGATCAGGGGAAGGCAACCAAGCATACTTGAGACGCATCAGCCGAGGGAACTTGGATGCATGGCTGTGTGGAAGCTGACGCACCATGCACATGGCATGCAGTGAGCCTGGACCGCTAGTGGTGCTGACTTCGATTGCTCCCTGGGGCCACCCCGCCCATGGCAGACGCCCTTCGCCACGACCGTCAACGTGTCCAAGATCCGGTTTTACGTGGCTGCTGCCGTGCCGTACGACAAGCCGGTGTACTTTGAGGCGGCGGTGGAGCGGTGCGTGCGGGCGTGGGGCCAAGGAAGTCCTGGAATTCGTACTGATCCGTAGCCAGCGGTCGAGCATGGTCAAGGAGCTGTCCCTGACTGAGGGCGGCTCCCGCAACGCAACGCTGGCTTTCCTCTCCCCTTCCCATACTAGTACATTGCCCTTCACACCGTGTACCATACATGGTGCGTTGAACGCATGTCTTTCGTTGTGTGGCTACAGCATGGCAGCTGCTGCAGATTGTGTGCAGGACAAAGGAGCTGTCCCTAATCGCCGGTGCCTGCCATCACAAGCATACTGCCCCATTTGCTATTAGAAGCTATGCACGGACTTTAAATACACGTGCACTTTGGCTGCTGCGGGTTTGTGTGCAGGACCAAGGAGCTGTCCCTGATCGAGGGCGGCTACCGCAACGCGCTGCTGGCGGGCGCCTCCCACCTGGGGGTCACCAACTGGCTGGCGGCGGGGCTGGGCATGGACGGCGCGGTGCGGGAGCTAATACACAGGGCGGAGCCCACGTGCGGCGCCACCGAGCTGGTGGGCGTGTTCCTGCACCTGGACAGCTGCTCCGCGTGGCAGGGGCCGCAGGTGGGTTAGGGACAGGGGCCCTCATAGGTTGGCATGCATTACAAATTGTATCAGCTGTTTGTGGTTTTACGTCTCCCTCGTGTGCCTTTTTGGGTCCAACGACACTGGCGCACTGACAGGGTAGGCCCCAGCCACGCCCTTGTAGAGGAACACCTCCTTGACCCAAATGCCCTAAAACAGTACCGGTACTTGCACACATCACGGAACTGCGCCTTCTCGTTTCTGACGCTGCAGTGGCGTACCGACTCGATCGACCCCATCCACGCCTTCGTGGAGGAGTTGGCCGCCTCCCTCACCTCCGCCCACTGCGGCACCGACCTGGTGGTGCACATAGAGCTGGACCGCTTCGCCGCCGCCCTGCCCGCCCTGCACCGCGCCGTGTTCGTAGAGCCCGTCGTACTGTACGGCAGCCGCGAGTGGGAGTCGTACATGCGGGCCAAGGCGGCGCTGGCGGGCGTGCCGCACACGGTGCTGCGGCTGCCCACCAACTCCAGCGGGGGGGTGCGGCTGCACGTGATTGACGACTTGTGACGTGCCGGCGGGGCGTTGTGAGCGCGCAGGGGACAGTGAGCGCGCAGGGGACAGTGAGCGCGCAGGGGACAGTGAGCGCGCAGGGGACAGTGAGCGCGCAGGGGACAGTGTACAGCGATGGGAGGTGTGTGGGCGTACGGCAGTATGTGTTTGGCTACCTGCGATTGGGGCATGGGGGTTGGGGCAGGGGTAACCGCAAAGCAGCAGGATGACGAGCATGGGTCACACGGCTGCGATGCAGTCGCCGACATGGAGGGCGTTGCGCTGGGTCGCAACACTACCTGTCCATGTAGACACAACGTCGTTGGGCGTGAGGACGCCATGGGTTGGTGACCCAGGTTGTTTGGGGTGCAATCACACATGCCGGCGGCGTGCGCAGAACAATTGGCACTGGTTTAGAAGCGTCCAGAGCTTCGTTGGGAACCATGTACGGCGGTACTTGTTGTCCTGCGGATCTGTGGCGCACACTGGTGGGGATGGTGGTACAAGGCCCCCACCGGGGGCCCATGCATGGCAGTCCTACGGGGGCAAATAGCAGGGCGCTCAGCGCGTGTGCTGTTGTCGCACGCACTCGTCAGCGGGATGCGAATGGGCAAGCAGGTGATCTTCTGCATCTCCCATGCATGTACATGCTTGCAGGTTTGCAGGTTGGTGCCCGCAGTGCTGTGACTACTGTTCCTACAATATAGGTTGGTGTTGGCAGGAGAGGGCAGGTTCGGAGCTGCAGGACAGGGCTGGTGTCAATGGGCAGGTGTAGTTTCTAGAGCTCCCGTGGCGAGCAGCACTGCAGCTATGCCGTGGTGTTGGTTGCTGCCGTGGCGTGCTTGCTCCTGGCCACAATATGCTGCCGTGGACCGCGCCGCGTGTTTTCCAGCTGACTCTAGTTTACCGGTATGTGTTTCGTTACTCAGGAGCTGTGTGCGTGAACGAGGGTCGACGGTCGAGGGGACGAGGGAATCTATATGGGGGCGTGAACAGGTGTTGCTGGCGAGTGTACCCGCCGGGGACCCCTGCGACCTGCGTTAGCGCATGGAATTGGCTTGCTGCTTGTCCCCTGCTGGCCCTGGGGTACGGGGCAATATCCCGACTCGTAAGCAGAACGGCACTGCTGCGCTAAGCGTGCACGTGGCCTGGAGGCGCTGGAGTGCGGGTGGTGGTACCGTAGTCCCTGCCCCATGCTCTCGGGCCCTACCGCACACCGAATATCACCCCATGCTCGATCCTAGCTGACCCTAGCACTCTGGCTTGTGCCTGCTCAGCTGCTCACTAGAACTGGACAGGCCCCCCTGGCCGGTAGCATGACTTGCCTGGTCCAGTCTGGTCCAGTTCCTGCCGTACCCCTGCCCAGTGCCCACCCTGTTCATTCATTCGTCTTTCCTGCTAGGTGTGGTTGAGACGAATAAGGACCGCGTGGCCGCACCACCTTGTTTGTATTACAACACGCAACCAAAATATGCTTAAGAAAGAAGCCCCTGCTGTCGCCTCTTGGGCAGTCTCGGGTGTAGCGCCTACCGACAATCATCCCACGATCGCTCCCAGGTTCCCAGCCTCCCTGCACGTGCTCAGCCCTTACCGTCAGCCTCTTCCGGAACTGTGCCGTACCCGCCCTCCAAACTTGCGTTATAACAAGTCCCATAGCCATGCCATCAAGCAACCGTTCCCACTCAGACCCCTGCAATATCACATTCAGCACACACTGTCAGAAGCCTGCTCAAACTGGCGCCAAATGAGCAAGACACGACCACCTGTCCATCGCCACAGCCATGACCCTGCATCGCAGGCAACGGGATGTCGGGGCCACTGCTCTGCCATTGTGCTTTTCCGTCGAACTGCACCGCACAACGGTATACAGACCTCCGGTCGAAGCCGGCTGCCCTATTCCACCTCGTACCCGCGTCTGGACCAAACAGCACACCGCGCGGCCCCACAGGTACTACACCGTATGCCTCTCCACATCTCATGGTACAGCCTTGCACTCGGCCCCGCATGTTTTACGCGTAGCTCCCAACTGAGCATCCGCACCGCCCCACACCGCGTCGTCCCTCCAGCCGAACACACTGCGTGTCTCACCAGCCACCCGCCACCAGGGCACCATCTCCCCACGCGCCGCTGCGCCCTCCGCTCCCACCGCTGCCTGCATCACGCCCGCACGCTTGTTCCTGTGCATCCAGCCCTTCCTGCCCTTCATCGGCCACTTCAACAACCTGCGTTAACCGACCCGCCCGCACAAACCCTTGCATGGGCGATAGGAACGCCAGCGGCAGTGCCGACACTCTGCTACCCCACACGCCCTGCCCCCGGCTCTCTACCTCCGCCACAGCTTTACCCCACGGCTTGCCTTCCTATCTGGCCCCGTTTCCTTACGTAGCCCCTCCCCTACATCGGCCATACCATCCCATACCGCCTGTTCACAGCCCACTCACCCCTTATCGGCCCCTGGCCCACGCCTCACCGCTCCTGTTCGCCCCCGTTTCCCCCGCAGCCCCGCGTCTGCACCACCAAGCCCCGCACCCACTCCTAGCTGCTGCTGCGGCGGAGCCTCCAGCACGTCCGCCACCGCCCGGTCAAGGTCCTCCCTCCGGCCCACCGACACGTTCACCCCGCTTCACCATCCACCTCAGCACTGGAGCGCCTACGCCACCACGCACCGTGCGCTCTACTGCACCAGCAGCTCGTCCAGCGCAGCCAGCATCGCCTTGTCGAATGTACAAACTCGCTCGCGGTACCAACCGGTACCGGCAGCGCGCAGGGCCTCACGGAAGCCAGGGGCCTGCTCCGCCAGCCACTCGAGCAGCGCCACGCAGCCACCCGCAGCCACTGCCGCAATCGTGTCGCGGTCAGTAGGCAGCCAGTCAGACACGCACGTGCGCTGCTGCTCTTGTTGCTGCTGCTGCTCCTGCTTCTGCGTAAGGTACTGCAGCAGGGCCAGGTCGCCCCGTTGCGCTGCGACTGCCACATCCAGCTGCGGCACCCAGCTCACGTGCCCCGCGCCCACCAGCAGCTGCACCGCTTCCAGCAGCCGCCGCGCATCCGCCAGGGTGCGGTCCGGCCAGGCGCCAATCACCTCCCGCAGCCACACGCGCTCCACCGGCGCCCCCGCCTCGCGCACCAGCCACCGCACCATGTCCACACTGCCCGCCTCGGCTGCCCCACGGTAGGCTGCCAGACCAAACACCGCCCCCGCCCCGCGCACAAACTCCGCCATGGCAGTGCTCCCAGAGGCGGCGGCGGCGTGGGCCTCTTCCGGGCTGACCGGCAGCACCGCTCCAGGTGCCCCATACGACAGCAGTTGCCGTACCGCCTCCGCCCGGCCCGCCCTCATCGCCGCCAGAGCTACTTCCTGCTGCACGCTGACGTGCATGTCCCGCAGCGCTGGGGCCCCCTGCTCACGCAGCCAGAGCAGCGTTGCCACGCCGTCGGAGCCGGAAGCAGCCGCTTGCATCAGCTGGGCCCACGCCTGCTCACAAACTGACGGACCGTCTGCCGGCCGTGCTCCGGCAGCCATGTGCACGACCTCCTGAAGCTCACACTCCGCCTCGGCCACGAGCCACTCCATCACCGCCAGGTGGGCGTGCTGCAGCGCGGCGCGCAGTGCGCACCAGCAGTACACTGGGCAGCCGTGGTCCCGCAGCCACGGCAGCCGGCGCAGGTCCCCCGAGCAGGCCGCTGCTGCAGCGGTACTGCTGGTCTGCAGGCGGCAGCTGACCGAGAACAGCGACAGGAGCCACTCCATCTTGGCCACGGCGTCCGCCGTGTGCGAGGCGGCAGCTGCGTCCAGCACCCCTTGGCCCACTTCCGTGAGGTGCTTGCCGTGCCGCCTTTTGTTGAGCCTTCCATCTAGCACCTGCCACACCCGCTTCAGGCCGGCAAGGTCGTACAGCTCTGCAGCTACCTGGAGGATCCGGTCCGGGTGCAGCAGGCCGGGGCAGCGGCGCACCAGCCAGCCCAGCAGCTGCGGGTGGCCCGCCCTCACCGCTGCCTCACCAGGGTCTGGCAAGTCGCCGGGTTCGCACACCTTGAACATCATCAGATCGATGCTGGGCTGTAGCCACGCCCACGCCACCTCCAGGTTCATACTGCTTCCGCTGGCTGCGGCCGTGCACAGCAGCTGGGGTCTGTGCCGGTACGGCAGCCGCCGCATGTGCTGCTGCCCGGCGCGCTTGGCCCAGGGCAGGGCGTGGGGAGGAAGGGGCTGGGAGAGCAGGGCGGTGGAGTGATGGGGGTCGCGCAGGGCGTCGTGGGCGTCGCGGCACACCAGGCGGCAGCTGAGGGCGCGCTCGTTGGGGGGTAGCAGGGACCAGATGTGCAGCTGGAGGACGGGGGCCAGCTGCAGCAGGGAGCGGCAGCTACCGGTATTGCTGCTCTTGTCATCGTTGTTTTGCTTCTGCACCACGGCCAAGCGGATGGGTGCCCGTGCGATCCGTCTGCGGCCGCCGCGCCTGAAGCGGGAGGCACGAGGGCGAGAAGGACAGTGCGGGCCTAAGGGGTCGCAGATCGGAATCGCGAAGACGAGCCACTGTAGGCAAGGTTGCACATATATATGCAACCTCCATTGCAGCTGCCCATCCATGACGCTGTGCGTCCAAACTGCCTGTCCGGGACTGACGTCCGGGACTGAAGTGCAGTCTCAACGGCCACAATACCATGAAGCGTTGCCTTTCTTATTAATGTCTAACATAACAGCTGCTTAGCAGCAAGCTGCGTTGGTTGCGAGGCTTACCTTGGCATGTTGGCGCAGGTTTTGGCGGGACGCAACTGATGCCCCGATCGCACAGCTAGCTCACAGACAGCAACCACGTCTTGTCGCTTTGCGGACTCAAATCAAAGTAGAGATTTCTACTAAGGCAATGCAGTCATTGTGACCTGGCGCTTCGCATGACATGTACGGCTTTCACGACGCTTGAGGTGCTACATCTCAACTCCAAACCCTGATGATCACCATGTTCCGATCCGATTGTTCCCCGCTTCCCACTGCTTGCCTCATCAACGGCATGTATGCGCCAGCCCCCTGGTGCCAACCAGCATTCCGACCTTCGTCGACTGGTTTGAAGCACTCAGGTGCATTTAGGGTTTCCTGGTTTTCAATGGAATTCTGCGGGCCCCATTCCCGAACTCAAACGGGCCTGTGAGGCTTGCGTGTGGCTTGTGCAGGGGAGATAGCAGACGTTACAAGAGGGGCGAGGCCGCGAGGGTGTAAGCATGCAGCAGAGTCCATGCACACTTACGTAAGACCTCAGGGGCAGACCATCCCCGCCTCCGTTGGCTGCCCTGCCCGGGCCTCCAGGCGACAGCCAAAACGCAGCAAGCAAGAGTCCCTGAGCGCCGTGAGCGTGCCAGTGCCTGGCAAGACACGCTCTCACGAAGCCAGTTGTCCAGTATGGGACACCGCATCCTTATGGGCCACCAAATCCTACCAACATGCCCCGCACCTGCCGTCTGGGGGAACGCAACAAATGAACGTAGCACCACCACGCCCCACGCCCCACCTCCATGTACACCTACGACCTTAGGGGAAGAACATCCCCTGATCCCCTCACATTAGGGCGCCATGCATCCATGCACGGACACCCCAACACACCGAACTAGGTCACTGGAAGGTCCACACGGCAATACAACTCTCACTACACGGGACGGACAGCACAGAGCAACAGAGGCTTCAGGCAGTCAGCAGACAAGGCGGGCGATGAGTCTGTGTTCGGTGGGCAACGAAACACCACACTGCACCACACGACCGCCGGGCCCCGACGCGGAAACAGTGCGTCCCTGGTACCGTGTCCCATGCACGCGGGGCAATTCCCAGCGAAGCGGACGACTGCAAACGTGCCCAGCAGTCAGCCAAAGAGCCAATACCTCGACCGAGGTACGAAGGAGTACAGAGCGCTGTACACGGCTACCAGGAGCACCTGTACGACAGCGAAACAACCGCTGACGGCCCAGGTCCGGAGCCGGCCAGGCCAGGCACACGGGCAAGACGCGACGCGCACCCACCAGGCGTTGCAGAGCCGGGCAAGACGAGGGGATGGGCGCCCCCAGGACGGCCGCGGCACCCGTGGAGCTGCCCGTTAGCACACACAACGGGTGGGCCGACGGGTGGAGGTGGCGAAGGATGGCCAGGGCTGCTGCAGGCCACAGCGGGGCACACGTGGCAAGGGCCCCGCAGGCACCGGCAAGGAACAGTACGGCGAGGGCGGCATGGCGCGTCCGTACGTGCTCCCAAGGGCAGCAGGCCCAAGCCGCCGTACACGGGGTGAAGGGGCATGACGGTGTAACCCACGCCAGGCAGCCGGTCGCTGGGTTGGCTGCGGAGGCTGCAGGCGGCAGGGCGCGATCCACCAATGCAGCTGTCCTACGGTTCAGCTCCTCAAGCTGCTGCTGCGGCGGCGGGGCCATGAATTCGTAATGGTAGAGCACTTGCGAAAGGGCATAGCCCGAGGCCGCAAACGCGCGTCCAAAGGCGGACAGGTGCAGGCGGCCCACCCTAGCAAGGCAGGCGTCAACCAATGCCAAGGAGCAAGGACACGCCATCCTCCGGCCCGGGCGGGGCAGGGCGATCGCGCAAGCGGACGCCAAGGGTTTTGGCTGAGGATGCAACGTGTACACCAGAGGAACACCCGCCACGGTGGGGTAGCCACTGGCGCTGCTGCCGCCTGCGCTGCTGCCGTCGCCGCCGCCTGCGCTGCTGCTGCTGCCGCCGCCTGCACCTCCGCCAGCGCCCATGCGGAAGCCGTCAACCGCGCCACGGCCTGCATCGCCGCTGCCACCGGTGTCTGCGCCGCCAGTGCCGTTGGCGCGGGCACCCCCGCCCCCGCCGCTGCCCATCGCAGGCCCCACGCCCCCACCCCACCGCCATCACAGGCTGCGGCCGGGGGATAGCGCCGAGGCGCCTCCCGGCGGCCAGCAGCAGCGCCCACGGGTTGCAGCTCCACCTTGTAGATGTTTAGGCGTTGTCCGGAGGCGCAAAGGCGGCGAAACACGTCCATGGCCGCCAGGAACCGAGGGATGTCGCCCACCCCAGACAGGAAGGCTGAGCAGTCGTCTGCGTACTGCATGCGTGCGTGGCTACAAGAGGCTGCTGACCCCTAACAGCGACGCCGAACCCCTGCACGCGCAGCCAGGAGACAAGGACCTGCGCCACCGCCAGGTACAGCAGGGGCGCCAAGGGGCATCCCTGGCGGAGCACGCCTGAATGGGCACCCAGGCGGTGCAGGGGACCCCTGGCCCCTCTTGTAGCGTCTGCTATGTGCCATCTCCCCTGGCCTTGTGCAAAGCACAGACCGGCCGCAGATGTGGCGATGTACGGCTGTGCTCGGGCGAGGTCTAAACGTCAAGAGCTGAGATGGCAATTCCAGGATCGCTACACCCTTCCAGCAGACTCTTGTTGCCAGCTGCGTTAGGGGTGTTACAAATTCACAACCCAGCTACAACACGGCGTTGTACGCCGGAAGAGCAGCGCTGATGCGCAGTGTCCACCCCGGTAAGGTGCGGCCACACCGGCACCGTGCGCTCGCTCCTGTTAGTCTTCCCCGGAGACTCACCACTGCGCCCCACACCACCAAGCCCCCAGCCGGCCTCGCGCCAGGGGGGACCTCGTCAGCTGCCACGGCACATAAACCAACCGTGCGGACAATCGTAGCAGCTTGACCCCGAGGCAATCCCAACAGGCATGCGCCCGCGCCCCATTTCCAACAACCGAAACGCGGACACCGCAGGCGAGACGCATGTCTACCTGTTGCGCATCTGCCACAACAATCAGGAGCGCACGGCCGCCGGCGGTATGCGCAAAGTTTACTACACACTGCACACCGTCCAACCGTCAGTCGTACAAGCAGGATGCGATAGCAAGAGCCATGGCCGGCACCGAAAGCGCCTGAGCCGCGACACGGGATTGCCACGACGGCCCGGATACACAACAGCAGATTGGCAGCTCATGCACCCGCTGTGGGTCAGGCGGATGCGCTCTCGCAAGGCCGTGTGCAATCCCGCAACGTACATCAACGGCCCTGCTGGGATTCTACCGGTCAGAGGGGTTGCAGACTGCCCTCGTGCTCCAGCCAGAATGCCTGCCGCCAACCCTGCCCCACATGCCACCTGCGTCCAACATCCCACTCTGACCAGCAGTCAGCACTCTCCCACCCCGTCCCGTCAACAAGCGCGCCGCAACTCCGCCGCAGTACGGTTTACACGCCCCAGCTCCCACACCCTTGCTTCCTGCTCGATGCACCGCGTCCCGTACTTCCTACACTACCTGTCCTGTAACCCAATCCCTAACACGCATTTACCCGCCACACGGCCCGCCCGGCCACACCTGCACCCTCCACCCTCTCCCCTTCCCCTTACTGCTCCATGGCTGCGGGGCCGTCCTCGTTTGGCGCCACCTTGAGGTTGATCTCGTACTCCTGGTCGCAGCCCAGCCACGAGTCGCACATGAAGAACAGCGTGAGCCGCGCGGCGCCGTCGGTGCCGGCGGGGGCGGCGAACTCCAGCTTGGTGCGGGCCTGAGGGGGAGGAGGTGGCATACGGTGAGATACGGTGGTGGTGGTGGTGGGGGGCGATGCGGTGGTACGCAGCTGCGACGCCAATGTGAACCAACGGCGCGTGTGAAGGGGGGTGGGCTGAAAGGCTCGCAGTGCAACAGCCGTGCACATGTTTCCGACAGTGACAGTGACAGTGACAGTGACAGTGACAGTGACAGTGACAGTGACAGTGACAGTGACAGTGACAGTGACAGTGACAGTGACAGTGACAGTGACAGTGACAGAGGACGGCATGGCGCAAGGCCGGGGCACACCAGCTGCAGCAGCAGCTGCTGCTGCTCACCCACACAGCTCGCAGCACCCATCCGCACCTTCACGCCACCCCCTGCGCCTACCCCACAAGCACACGACCCACCTGCTTGCCCAGGTTGACCCTCTTGATGGCCAGCAGGCTGTTGGCCTTGGGGTCGCCCACCACCAGCCACCAGCCCTCGTCGCGCCGCCCGGGGAAGTGCGGCGCGGGCACGGGCCCCACGTCGGCCCCTGCCCCCTCCTCCTCCTCGTCCCCTGTGTCGCGCTCCAGGGACACCACCACCGTCACCGCCTCGCCCGGCAGCACCTCCTCGTCGCCGCCAACTACCTCGTACGACACCTGCGGTTGGCAGTAATTGGTGGTATCGGCATCCGGAAGCCGTTGACTACCAGTGGTACACATTTGCCCTGCCACCTACCTCCCCATCCCCTGCTGCCGCAATCAGCATGCAGTGCCATCAAATGAGCACCACTGCACACGCCATGCACCCCCCTGCCTTTCCCCCCGCCTGGTGTCTCACGTTGATGTCCGGGTACCGGTTGGCCACTGCCGCCAGCTCGCCCATCTGCTGCTCGCCCAGCCCCAGGGGCGCCAGGGCGTCACGCCGCGCGTCGTCGGCCATCTCCAGCAGCTCGAACACGGTGGAGCAGCCGGCGGTCTGGGGTGTGGGTTAACACACGTGCCCGTCAATGCACATGTTGCGCGTGTTGGTGCAAACGCCATCTTCAGCAGCCCAAACACGGCGGAGCGGCCGGCGGTCTTGGGTGTGGGTACATACAAGCGCAGCGGTGAATGTCAATCTGCATGGTGCACATGTTTGTCAGGCCCCTAATAACATCTTGGACATGGACGGACCCGCTGTGCGCTGACCGACATGCGGGTGTGTGGGATGGTGCACAGCCAACCCACGGTTACATAGTGCCCGCGGTACACCAAGGCAGTGGTGACCAGCGGCCCCCCGGCCATGGCCCGGCGCCCACTACAGCTGAGCACGGCGCTTGCACATATTCAGCACCCACCTCCAGGCGTGCCGCCACGTCCGGCGTGACGTAGGGCAGCTGCAGCAGCGGACTGTCCTTGTCCCACAGAGCCTGGTGAACAAGTGCGGGATGCGTGATGGGTTAAGCGCCGTGCATACACTAGCACTGCAGAAACGCGCAGCGGCTGGCATGGCATGGGTTAACAGTCACGACAACCTTCTACATACTCCCTCCGCGGCCTCTAGGACCCTGGCGTTGCTTAGTGTTAAGGTGCCAAAAAAACATCCTCGTCTCCATCGGCATGGCTGCACTGGTAAGCTGTGCACAGCTTCCCGACCCATCCATCCTCGCTAAACCACACACCACCGTGGTGGCGCACTACTCAGCCTCCCTGCCGCTCCATGCGGCCCCTGCCCCACCTGCGTGACCATTTGGCTCATCTCCATGGCCGCCAGCGCGGGGTGCAGCCACCCGTTGGAGGCGATGACGTCCACGATGGCCTGAGGGGATGAAACAGACGAAGGCAGCGGCAGCAGGCTGAGAATGCGCGGCTTGCCTGGCCGATTAAGCAAGACCGTTTGGAGGGAATCACAGCCGGAGTCACATCAGGAGGATGACGATATCGGCGGGAGCAGAGGAAAAGCCAAGCGGAAACCTGCGCAAGGGCTTAAATTGGACCTAGGCTTCGGGCGCACTCCGGTTTCCGGCTCGCCCCTCCGTCGGCCCATAAGCTTGCTAGCCCCCTTGCTCACCTGCAGCAGGCGCACGCTGTCCCGCACCACCTCCCGTGCATCCAGCGCCAGGTCGCCGCCCAGCGGCGTGCGGGAGAAGTGGGCCTGGATGGGAGCAAGGGGGTTGGGCTTGTGCTTCACCAGCCAGCATAGAAAACGTGGCAAAGGAGTGTACGGTTGCGAGCACCAGGGTTGACAGCTGGCCGTGGCTGCAGAGGAGAGTGCGGCAGGGTGTGGATGCTGGGTGGCGCGCGGTGGGGCGCAGGCCTCCTTGGCCTTAGGAGCAGCAAATACGCACTCCCCAACGTGTACCCACATTCAAGCTCCAGTCCGCCGCTAAGCCCAGTAGTGATATAGGTCAACCCACTTACCTGCAGCAGCGCGTTGGCCTTGGCGTGTGGATCCGTGGCCCTGTGGTTGGCCACCGCCACGGGGGCGTGCATGAGCAGCTTGGACACGGCCGTCTCCTCGCCTGGCCGCACCTCCAGACCGCTGAACTCTGTGTAAGGCACGGGGGGAGGGCGGGAGTGACAAACACGCGGGTGAGCAGTTTCATGCGGACAGCCCCACGCCGAACGCGATGTGGCATTGCCAAGCGAGGCGTTGGTGTGTGGTGATTGTTCAGGTGGTGCCCGCGCGTTGGGGGGGTTGAAAGCAGGGTCTGCTCAGCCCCGTAAAGCGATGGCTTGCTCAGGCGTAGGCCGCGCAACGCTCATGAGTGCGCAACATGGTCCTGGGCCCGCGTGCATGTCGCCTTGCGGCTCACCGCTTGCGTTGGCCAGGATCTCCAGCAGTCCCTTGATCTTGGTCTTGGCGGTGAGGGAGGCGGCGAACAGCTCGATGGTGGTGTAGGCGATGTGGTAGTAGGCGGCGATCATGCCCAGGTTGAGGGCCGACAGGTCCATGTCGTCCTCGATGGAGATGACCTGCAGGTGGTGTGTTGTAGCGGTCATGTTTTAGCAGTTTGGGCCGTGCAACCGTTGGCGATCTCATGCCCAGGTTGAGGGCCTCAAGGTCCATGTCGTCCTCGATGGTGGTGGCTTGCGGGTGCTGTGTACTAGCGGGTGCGATGCAGCTGGCTGCTACAGGACAGCGTTATGGTGCCCAGGCTTCAGCGCTGACCCTACTGGCCTCCAGGTCGGGCAGCGTGTTCTCCACCAGCTCCGACAGGTGGTCCCTCTGCAATCGGCTAAAACACATGCCCCCGTCGGTCATGCTGCTTATATACACACCTTGCTGGCCTCCAGGTCCGCCAGCGTGTTCTCCACCAGCTCCGACAGGTGGTCCGACAGGTGCCTGTGCGACACGCCGGCCATGTTGTAGTAGTTGGGGTTCTGGGCCAGGCGCCGGTAGTAGAAGGTCCAGGTCAGGTAGTCCACCGCGTCCTGGGGAAGAAGGGCGGGAATGGGGAGCGGGCAGATAGGCGTTTGGGGTATGGATTGCGGCCTCGCTGGGTTTACCAAGCGGAAGCGTAACACACTCCCTTGTGACCCTAGCAAAGCCGCGCACCTGCTTGTTCTCGATGGTCTTTGTGACGATCTCGGCCACGAAGTGGTCGTGCAGGTAGTGGTCCAGGTGGCTCTCCACCGGCAGCGGCTCCAGCAGGAAGCGCTTGTAGTACTCCTTGCGGTGCGACGCGCACATCAGAACCACCTTGCCGCAGTCGTCAACCTGCAGGGGAGTGGGCAAGGGTGACCAGCAGATTTACTGTGCTGAAAATCAGCTGTCAATCCAGCTGTCTCCTCAGTAGGACAACGACGCGTTGATCAACACGACACGCCCTTGCCGGAGCCATCCGCCTTGCAGGTGGCGTCAACGCAGAGCGACGCTTCGGTGACAGGCGCTGCAGCCTCAGCTGCACATGGCCCTTGACCCCCGCCAGCCGCTTGTATCAGGCGGCAAGGTGGACGACATGGTACAGCGGCTGGACGAGGTCAAGGGCCACGTGCAGCTGAGGCTGCAGCGCCTGTCAGCCAAGACCCGCTGGGGTGAGGAGCGTAGGCCTTCCACCTCGCCCTGCAACGCTGTGTGCGGCACCCCTCGCTTGCTACCGTGTTTTGCCATGACCTTGCCCTCCGCATCCCCATGGTGCCCCGTCAATCAGGGCCCGTCTTTTACAGCGCAGTTGTTCATCAGCCCACTCTTTTTCCAATTTCACGTGCCCCACCCACCGCTCCGCCGTCTCCCGTCCCTCGCTCCCTCTCCCTCCGCCCCCTCCACCCACCATGGGCCTGCTCGCCCGTCCAATCATCTGTATGAGGTCCGTGATTGGGTAGTCGCTGGCGCCCAGCCCGCTGCCGTCGTAGTACTGCGTGCCCGCCACCACCACCAGGTGCGCCGCCGTGTTGCCCAGCCCCCAGCACATGGCGGCGGTGCACACCAGCACCTGGCGGGCGTGTGGGTTAGTGGGTTAACAGCTCAATACACATGTCACTGCAGTACTCATTGCTCAGGTCCCAGCACATCAGGGGCACGATACAGTACTCGGACAAAAGAGAATCGACCAGATTTGGCATACTGTGAACAAGCGAAGGCGGCCCCGGCTGTCCGAAAAAGGGTAGCCATGCAAGCACACAAAAGCACAGGTACGCCACCGATAGCCCCTCCTCCCCACCTGCACGGCGCCGCTCTCGAACAGCAGCCGCACCACCTCCTGGTCCCCCGCCGGCATGGTCTCGTGGCAGAAGGCCACGCCGTACTGCAGCGCGTGCCGCAGCGCGCCGTCCTTGACGCGGTCCAGGAAGGGCGCCAGGTCCGACTCGGAGGCGCCGCAGAACTTGAGCGCCTCGCTGTGGAAGGGGGTGTTGTGGACGTGGGAATTGAGGTTCAGCAACACAGATGGCAGTGCCTAGGAGAGCAAGATGCGGCTGGTTTAGTGCTGAGGGTCAAAGGAGTAAGGTGGACGGGGCGTGATGCGGCGGGGACCGGCACAATGTGAAACGCAATGCTGTATCCGTCGGCGGTTAAGGTGCGCCAAGTTTGCCCTCCCGCGGAGCCCCACTGCCGGTGCAGGTGCATGTTTCACGCCCTGGTGCCACCACTCCCTGCTGGTTACCCTCCCTCACCCGTCCGCCGCCGCGTGCGTGAGTAGGTCCAGCGCCGCCAGCCGCGCGTGCTTGCGTGTGGGCACGAACACCAGCACGGGGCGCTGCCCGGCGGCGTGCGTGGAGATGGCGGTGTAGGTGGGGCGGGCCATGGCCTGGGGGACGAGATGGCGCGGCGGTGGGGGTGGGGTTAGCAGGCATGGCAGGGCCACTCTGCTGATGGCGCAAATCCCATAATCCTGCCCTTTTCGCGAAGGACCTTACACAAGATAAGCCATTTCAGGTTAGGAGTCTGGTGTCGGCATTGACCTTGTTTGGGCGTAGTAACCTTGTACTGTATAGCGGGCACGAAAACGTGGCAGCCGTTGCACTTTAGCATGCCGGAAGTCCGTGCAGGTGCACGGCTCCACCACTCCCCTCTGCTCGCCTCGCCTGGGCCCCACCTGCATGCGCGCCTCGAAGTTTGTGATGTCGAAGCCCTGCACGTGCACCTCCAGGGGCACCGGCCGGGAGCCGGGCGGGAAGTTGAACAGGCCGTGCGCCGTTGCGCCCACCCAGTCGCCCAGGTCCTTGGCGTTGGCGGCGCTGTGGCACAGCCCCACGATGCGGATGGGCCTGCGGTGGGAGGAGGCGGGGGTGCCAAGCCTTATGGGGCCAAGGGAAGAGGGGGGCCATTGCATCAGCGTTGGGCAGTTTGCAAGTGTGCAAGTTTCCGACCAGGACGTCGTGGACATGGAAGACCTGCATGAAAAGGAACGGTGCTTTCAATAATAAAGTTTTGTTGAACTGTCATATGCGCAGGCTTCGCGCTTGGCGCAGGCAGTAGTACCCCAACATCCCGCCGCTGTCGCTTTCTCGATGGTTTGCGCGGTGTGCGCCTACCATCTGTTGGATGGGTTGTTGTCCAGGAGTACCGCTTAGCGTGCAACGACGAGACGAGCCGTGCCGTTGCCAAGTAACGTGCAGACACCATAATGTGCAGACAATTATGTACAGACAATGTGCAGACACCTTCATCGCCATGCGCCCGCAACGCCCGCTTCCAAACCGTTGCGCCCAGGTTTGCGCCATCACCCACTTGTCCGACTGGCTGCCGATGTAGCGCATGCGGCTGGTGACCACCTCCAGGGTGGGCCCCTTGGGCCCTCCGATCAGGTGCAGCTCGTCCACGATGAACAGCGACACGTCCTTGACGTTCTTGCGCTGCTTCCACCTGAGGACGGGAATGGGCAACAACACAGCCGTCACACGACCGCGCACGTCATGGAATTGCTAGGTAAGCCCTGCAACAACAACCAGGCTACTTGCGCCTCATCCAAACACAGTAGGCTATGTACCTCGTGTTACGTATGCTTTGTGCAATGAACCCATCACCAATCCAAGCTGCACCCCCGCCCAACATGACCTAACCCACACCCACCTCCTGCTCATGACGTCCCACTGCTGCGGCGTGGCCACCACCACGTTGCCCCGCTCCAGCAGCTTGAGGTCCGCCGCCGTGTCCCCCGTCAGCCCCACCACCTCCACGCCCAGGCCCTCGCCGAACTTGGAGCGCCACGCCGCGGTCACGTCGCGAGCGAGCGAGTCGTGCGGCGCGATGTACACGCAGCTGCGCCGGGCGGGCGGGGGAAGCTAGGTGAAATTGACACGTCACCGAGGTGGCAAGGCGCAAGGGGGTAGGTGCAAGGGTGCGTGTAGTGCGCCTTCGCGCCTGCTAGGCGCAGTGGAGGTAAGCTTCGGGCCATTGTCCAGACAGAGGTCAAACGGTGGAATTTGGGCCACCTCGTCCTCCTAAGGTGCTGTGCTGCGCTGTGCTGCCTCACCGCGCCGTGCACTTGCCCTCCGCCGCGCGCGCCAGCATGCGCAGGATGGCGAACTCGGCGCAAATGGTCTTGCCACTGCCGGTGGGCGCGGCGATCAGCGCGTTGTCGTCCGTGTTGTACAGCGCGGTGAACACCTGGGGGCAGGGTCCAGGTGGGACGCAAAGAGGGTGTGCATGGGCAGTTGTGTTGATTGTGGGCATGTTCGGTGTTGTCGTCCGTGTCGTACAGCGTGCGCGCCTGGAACGAGGTGTGATATCGCAAATGAAGGTGCAACGCAACGTGTAAGTGCTGGCAAGTAACGCTGCAGGGGTTGCCCGGTGGTGCAGACGTCCATGATCAGGCATCACGGCAGGACAGCACCTTGCCTTGCCCTGTCCTACAAGGTCCTGCCCTGCCAGCGTCCGATACACCCACGCGCCCAACGACCCACCTGTGTCTGGATGGGGTTGAAACGCATGAGCCCCTTTACAGCACTCCCCTGGCCGTCCCCTTGGCAACTAAGGCTCCGTACCGGTATATGTACCAGTCTAATACCAAAGCCGTGACGGTATATTACCCCACACCACCCACCTGCGTCTGGATGGGGTTGAAGTGCGTGAGCCCCTTGTACAGCGCCTCGAAGGCGGCGTTGCGCAGCGCCGACACGGGCAGCGGCTGCAGGTCCAGCAGCTCGGTGGGGGGAGGGAACTTGGTGGGCAGGATGAGGTGCCTGGGGGCGGGTGGGGGCGGGCGGGGTGCGGGGGTCAGTGGCGAAGCGGAGGGCACGCGGAGCCTGGCGCACAGTTTTAAGCACACTATCGCCTCACGAAGCACTTTCTGTGCAAGTCAGGCCAAGCGCATACCTCTGCAAAACCAGTAGCCCATACTCCGCGCGTGCCCCCCTGTCACGTGCATGTACCTCAAGGACACGGGCAGCCTGGCCTCGCGCAGCAGTCACCTGCCGGATAACAAACCTAACCCCCGAACCCACAACGCCTTAACCCACACCCGCACCCACACCCGCCCCTCACCTGAAGGACACGGGCAACGTGGCCTCGCACTGCAGCCACCTGTCCGACACCACGCGCACGAAGTACTGCGGCGGCACGGGCTCCGAGATGGGCACCGTGAAGGCCACCACGTGCTCCTCCGACGCGTTGGACTTCTTGAGCAGCCAGTACTGGTGGTGCAGCACGTGCTCAGAGTCCTGGATGTTGTGGGGCAGGGGGTTGACATCACGAAAGCCGGTTCAGCTGCCAACACGAACCCATACTTCTTGCCGTTTTCAATGCTGTTCGCGTACGGCAACATGACGGCTCACCGTCAGCCTCCCTCCCCGTCCTCCTCCTGGTCCCATATTCCCGTACATCCTCCCCCGGCAACCGTCTGCTTTCCCCTACTGCCCCCCTTCTCGTTTTGTAACCCACCCCACCCCATCACCACCCACCTGGTCCTCCACGAAGATCCAGAACGGCTCCACGAAGCCGTGCACCTTGTCCTCCCACGCGAAGTCGGGCGTGATGGTGAGGTCGATCTTGAGCACGCTGCGGGTGATGGGCTGCACGTGCGCAGCAAGCTCCAGCCTGCCGGGGGGGGGATTCGAAGGTGGGAGGGGGAAACGCGCCTCGGTCGAGAGGCCAGTGTGCGAGGGTATCGACCAGGGGTTGCAGGGCGCAAGCGCGGCACGTGGGCGGCCAGCGCGAGCCTGGAGCGAGTGTGGGTGTGAGTTATGGCACTGCGAAAGGCCAGGTAGGTCTGATTCTGGATATGCTGGCACGACCCGTACGCAAGGGTGCCTTCAGGCACGGAGTCCTCGGTTGTTACGTCTCGTCCACATCCCCCCGCTTCCATGACGTACGCACTTTGGGCAGTGGTGCATGCGCTCGCCTGAGGGTCCCACCCCATCCCCCATTCCCCGTGGCACCCCCCCCCTTTGGCCGCACCTGGGGAACTGGTGTATGAGCTTGTGCAGGCTCTTGCCCATCTTGGGCTGCCGGATGAGCTCGCCCAGCTCCTGGCTGGTCAGGTCGTAGAAGCGCTCCCACGGCAGGTCGCGCTTCTCGAGCTTCACCAGCACGTCTGGGGGCCGAAGGGGTGCGCAAAGGCGTGGGAGGGGAACCTTGCTGTCCATCCTTCACCAGCACGGCCAAGAGGACGAGGTGTAAGACGGAAGCACGGGTGCGTGTGGGTACGGCAGCGGTGGGGACAGGCAGCGGCGGGAGACGCCACAGGCACGAGACGACGCCACCGCTGCAACGCGAACAGAGCGAGGCGAGGTCGAGCTGGCTTCCGCGTGCATGGGGCACACACTGCCACAGATGAGGTACCCAGTGTTGCACACAACTGGGGTACTTGATGCTGCACACGGCACACGCATCCGGCGCCCCTGAGAAGGCCGCCATCTGCCTCCGTCCTCTCCTCTCCCTTCCCCTCCACCCACCTTCCCCAACCCCCGCCCGTCACCCACCGTTCGGCACGCCCTTGAACTGCCTCAGCGGGCTCTGGCTGCCCCACATGCGGTAGCTGACCATCTTGCTCAGCCCCAGCGCACGGTCCGTCAGCCCCGCCCAGCCGCGCCGCAGGCAGATCTCGAACAGGCAGCGCATGAGGCGCCCAGCGCTCTGTGTCACGTACACCATGTCGGACGCCAGGGCCAGCCCCTCCAGCTTCAGGTTGGAGATGTAGGCCTGGGGAGACGAGGGCGCAATGGTTCTGGATGCCCCACGCTGCAGCACGTTGACAACCCGACTCGGTTGTGCTTGGGAGGACACACAAGCCAACTGCCCAGAGAGAAGGCGGACGCTCGCCATCTGCCCCTCCTTCCCGTCCCCCAAGCCCCCCCACCTGCAGCAGCACGTTGACCTTGGCTGTGGGCTCGTCCAGGCTCTCCTTTACGGGGATGGGCACCCGCTCCACCAGCTTGGCCAGCTCCAGCTTCTCCTCGTCGCGCACAACCATGTACCTGCAGCAGCATTCGTTTATGTGTTCCTGTATGCGCCCTCTTATACTTCGCGGATATGGCAACTCACGCTCCACGCGGCCCCTTGCGGGGCGTCCACGGTGGGAGTGCGCAATACGCGCAAGCGGCGCCTAACCCATTTTCATTTCGCAAAAACTAGTTGGTGCAAGTGGGACAGTACTGATGGATGCGCTAAGGGGGCTACACAACATACGGTACGCAGCAGCGACATAGGCTCGCAAGGAGCAGGCAGAGACGGGCGCAGCGCCCAAGGGCCTTGTCCCCTACGATCCACCACACGTGCACGAGTGCTGGGCCTATGACGGTTCAACGCCCCCTCCACGCACCTGAACTCCTCCGCCAGGCTGAAGAGGCGCAGCAGCTCGATCTCCGTCATGGTGGGCTTGAGGTGCTCGTTGAAGTGCGCGATGGTGGTGTACGACACGTAGTAGTGCGACGCGATGCGGCCCAGGTCCGTGGTCTGTCCACAGGAGCGCGGGGAGGGAGCGAACGGGGCATCAACTGACAGTCCCGGTATACAGAGGCGGCATGTGAGAAACAGTGGCGTGTGTGTTTTTGGTACTGAAGCTCCGTGACCCACGGGGCCAGCTCCTACCCTGAAGTATATGGAAGAACATCGTCCCCCACCCGCACCTGCAGCGCGCCGGTCTTCTTATCGTACCGCACCTCAACCCCGTTGCTCAACCAACCAAACAGTGGCCCTAACACGTAAAACGGCACCACAGGCTATACACCCACCTGCAGCGCGCCGGTCTTCCTGTCGTACCGCACGAGCGCGTGCTTGTCCAGCAGCAGCGCGGCGGAGTGAGCCAGGTCCAGGCGCCGCTCCTAGCGGGATGGAAGTAGACGGGGGAACAAAGCACTGGTGTGGTGAGGTGAGGATAAAGTGGTAGCGGCAATAGTAGCAGTACAGCAGTCATAGCTCGAGCCACTGAGATAACAGGAGGTGTTAATGGCGGAGATAACGCGGCAGAAAAAAACGTGGAGCCGATTGGAACCGAGTGTGCAGTCGCAGCAGGCTTAAATGGGGGCGACCAGGGAACCAACCATCTCTGGCCCGGCTGTTGGAGTGCAGCATGCAATACCGCAACAACTGAACACACACAAGTGCGCTAATACACACCTGCAGCAGCGGGTCCGTGTCCAGGTCCGCGGGCGGCACGCCGTACAGCGCGGGCGAACGGAGCATGCGCACATACAGGTAGGTGTAGCCCAGCCAGTGGGCGGCGTCCTTGATGTTCTGCGTGTGTGTATTAGCGCGCGAGGGAGGGCGGAGAAGGGAATCCGTTGGTTGGGACGGGCCGTCAGTCCATTTCTGGCCAGGTCCTGGAGCCAACCCGTGCACACTCATGGTTACCATCCGCGGGCCTTGGAGGCCGGCATGCATTTGCGCCAGGAATATGCTGCAAACCACCGCACTCACCGACACTGTGCCCAGCACCACCTCGGCGTTGAGGTTGTCTGCCAGCGCCTTGACGAACTGCGACTCGATGGGCAGCTGCTGGTTGAACAGCGACAGGTAGAACTGCAGCTCGCCGTGGCCTGTGATGATGATGCCCTCGCCTGCAGGGCGGAGCGTTCACGTTGAATGTGGTTACGAGAGGGGGGTCAGGTGAGAGAGGGGTCAGCAGTGGGGGCCAAACACGGCTAGTTTCGTGGCCGGTGATGATGATGCCCTCGCCTGTGAAAAGTGAGTGCGGCATGGCATCACAACAACAAAGGGGCGTATCCTGACTGGCTTGTTCCCCCTGTAGCAAGCTGGCCACGGCCCCCCTCGCCCCTTAGGCAGTAGGGCACTCGGCACCCAAATAGGGAACGAGTTGGAGGCCAGGGCGGGGGCCCGCGCGCCCCATTAATCGTAGTGCCATGAATGAAAGTCCACGTCTTCCTTCTGCCCCGGCACCCACCGAACGAGTCGAAGGCCGGCCGTCCCGCGCGCCCCATCATCTGCATCACGTCCTGCGGGCTCAGCTCGTCCCACGCGCCCTTGACGGGGTTGTAGATCTGCGTGCCCTTGATGATCACGCGGTGCGCGGGCAGGTTGACACCCCATGCCAGCGTGGCCGTGCTCACCAGCACCTGGGGGGAGCGTTGGGCCGCGTATGTGGTTGAGACAAAGGCGCAAAACGGCTGAGAGCACACCACACGTCCCCCAACCTCCCAACCGCACGGCTCCGTCCGCGAACAGGTCCTCCACCAACTCGTGCAACGTTAACCCACACAGCCGTAAGCTAAACTGTTGCTCCCACACCCACCTGCACGTGCCCGTCCGCGAACAGGTCCTCCACCAGGGTGCGGTCGGCGCGGCTCATGCCGGCGTGGTGGATGCCGAAGCCGAAGGGCAGGATGTCACGCAGGTCGCTGTCCTTGCAGTTCTCGGCCTGTGGAGGTGGGGATGGACAGACAGTCAGGCGTGCGGCAGCCCTCGAAGTATACCTGTTTAATGTTTTCCCTCTTCCTTCGCACGCAGCCCGCCACGCCTCGACCTCGGGTTCAAAGGGCTCCTCCAAAGTGCTCAGCCTCAACGCGCAATCGTGCCGACTGGCCTCTCCCAACAGCCAAAAACCGCCCCCTACCCCTGCAGGATCTCCCGCAAAACCGCCGCAGTCCGACGCCCCCTTGCCACCCACCTGTCACACCCAACCCCCTACCTCCGTCTGCAGGATCTCCCTTTCTGCCCACATGCATCCCCGCCAGCACCTGCTTCCGCACGAGTCGTGCACCCTCCGCCCCCCCGCCCCCGCACGCCCCCACCTCCGTCTGCAGGATCTCCCTGCTGGCCGAGTCCTGCTGCATGAAGCGCGTGAGCGCGTCCTGCGCCAGCGCCGTCTCCTTGATGTAGCGCGCCGTCTTGGCCGTCTCCTTGCGGCTGTGCACGAACACAAGCACCTGGTGCCGCCCGGCGCACTCCAGCACCTGGACGGGTGTGGAAAGCGGGCGTTGGTGTTTACGGGGGGTGGTGGTGGTCAATGTTTCAGGGTGCACGAACACAAGCACCGGGTGCCGCCCGGGGCACTCCAGCACCTGGGCGGGTGTGGAAAGCGGGGGGTGGTATTTACGGGGGGTGGTGGTGGTCAATGTTTCAGGGTGCACGAACACAAGCACCGGGTGCCGCCCGGGGCACTCCAGCGCCTGAACGCGTTGAGGAGCGTGAGGGTGGTTGTGCGTGTGGTTGTGCAAGGGACGGGGGCGTCAGTGTCGGTCGCTGTTTAAAGGTGCTCGAAGACCAGCAAACCATGCAATTGTCAGACCCCACCTTCTGGTAGCAGATCTCGTTCATGAGCTGGAAGCGCTGCAGCGGCTTCTTGACGCTCACGCCGATGTACTGCTGTGCCAGCGGGCAGGGGCGGTAGGTGTTGTCGAAGTAGAACAGCCCCTTGTCCGGCTTGACGCTGAGGGAGGGCAGGAAGAGGGGCAGCAGGGGAACACCGGGCGCATGAGAATGGGTATGGATTAGGCAAGCAATTTCTGGAACGCTGCAAGACAAGTCGACAACGCACGACGGTGGGGCCTGGGGCCTTTGTGTCACCGTGGAATGCACAGCGTCACCAGTGATTTGGGCATACGCTGCTTCACGCTCCCCAAGCGTCATTCCCCTCGCAGCAGCAACACGAGTGTGTTCATAACCCCCTCCCTGCCCCGGCCCTCTCCCCACCCCGTTTTCCTGCTTCGCCGATTTGCGGTTTCCCTCGCCCCCCCCTTACCGCAGGAACACCGCCACGTCCTCGTAGTTGGGCAGCGTGGCGGACAGACCCACGATGCGGATCATCTCCTGCGTCGCCTCCACCTGGGGATGGGCGTGGAAGGGAAAGGCATTAAACCGGTTGGCGGTTGGGGTCCGTCAGCGCAAGTTCCACCTTCGAGCCACCATTTCAAATCAGTCAGACCCCACGCCAACCAACCGCCCCCACCCACCTGTACATCACCGTATCCCCACACGAAAATCTCACAGCCCACCGCCCGCACCCACCTGCCGGATGGTCCTGCTGATGATGGACTCCAGCACGGGCCCACGGTCGTCGTGCAGCAGGTGGATCTCGTCCACGATCAGCAGCCGCACCTGGGGAGGAGGAGCGCAATGGCACATCACGAATATGTTAGTACCGTACATACAATGTGTATCTCAAATGCATGCACAGCGCATCAAAGCCGAAGGCCTTGGCACGAGGTACTCTGCTCGTCCTTGACTACTGGATCCCAGTACCCACGACAGCAGACTCTGCCCGCCGGCCCCTTGACCAGCCTTCTCCAACTCTCCCCAACTGCTGTAAGCGGAGCACTCTTGTCCCCGCTCTTCTGCTTCGGCTTCATCTCAATTCCTCTTTGCGTGCAGGCACCAGCGTTTCTGTGACTCACTGATGCCTCACACGGTTGCTCGCCTTCTACGTAACCCCACACCGCACCCCCCACCCACCAGATTGGCGTAGGTGCGGTCGTCGCTCTTGCGCGTGATGATGTCCCACTTCTCGGGGGTGGTGACGATGATGTTGGTGTCGTCGATCTCGGCCTTGGACAGGTTGATGTCGCCCGTCAGCTCGCGCACCTTGATGCCGTACTTGTCGGTCAGGCGCTTGGAGAAGTTGCCCACCATCTCCGCCACCAGAGCCTGAGGAAAAAGGGGAGGGTAGGGTGTAAGGGGCGGACGCCCGGTGTGGAGTTACGGGTGAAGAGAGATGTTGGACCGCGGACGTGGGTTGGATGGGGAGCATTTGGGCAGCGGACGTTGGTTGGATGGGGAGCATTTGGGCAGCGGACGTGGGTTGGATGGGGAGCCTTCGGGCAGCGGATGTGGGTTGGAAGGGGAGCATTTGGGCAGCGGACGTGGGTTGGAAGGGGAGCATTTGGGCAGCGGACGTGGGTTGGATGTGGAGCATTTAGGCAGCGGACGTGGGTTGGATGTGGAGCATTTGGGCAGCGGACGTGGGTTGGATGTGGAGCATTTGGGCAGCGGACGTGGGTTGGATGTGGAGCATTTGGGCAGCGGACGTGGGTTGGATGTGGAGCATTTGGGCAGCGGACGTGGGTTGGATGTGGAGCATTTGGGCAGCGGACGTGGGTTGGATGGGGAGCATTTGGGTCAGGAAGGCGGGATGGTGTCGGTGGTGGCCGATGCAAAGTGCTGCGGCGTCGATTACACATACACACACCCGCCTGGCTGTGAGGAAAGGTGTAGGGCAAGGAATACCGTATCAACTCAGCACGGCACACATCACCGGTCCCCCCACCCCCCACCCCTCACCTTCATGGGCGCCACGTACACGATCTTGAAGGCTGCCGTGTCGATGGTGCCGTCGGCGCGCAGGTGCAGCCCCAGCTCGTGCATGATGCACAGCATGGCCACGTTGGTCTTGCCGGCGCCTACGGTGGGGATGAGCGTGGGTTAACATGTACGTGTATTAACTCGTGCTTGCATGCAAGGAGCGCAGCCCCAGCTCGTGCATCATGCACAGCATGGCCGTGTTGGTCTTGTAGGCACCGTTGCACACCTGGCACGCGCACACGCACCTGTAGGCGCGCACACCAGCATGTTCTCGCTGCTGAACAGCGCCGTGTCGCACACGCGGCTCTGGATGCGGTTCAGCGTGTCCATGCCCGCGAACGCCGCCTGCGCCCAGTCGGGCAGCTGCGCAATCTTCTTGAGCACCTCGCCCTCCGCAAAGGGCTTGGGCTTGAGCGCGGGCACCTCCACCTCCTCGTAGCCCTTGAACGCGCGACGCTGGGAGCCCTGCGGGTTTATAGAAGCGCACAGCAATGCGGCCGTAGGGTCAGGAAGACTGCTCGCTCGGCACTGGAGGGGAAGCGTTTCGTTGCGGTTGCACAAAGTCGAGGGTGGCAGACAAGCTGGCACACCGCCGCCCACTGACGGCTAAACGCAGAGCAGTGCGCCCGGGGTGCCACCCTCACCCACCAAACGCACTCCCATCCACGTGTTTTTGTCCATTCACAGGGTCCGCCCATTCCCCCACACGGCTGTGATCGCACCTGCGGCAGCGCCACGCTCTTGTTGCTCATGAGGTGGCCTCCTTGGCGGAAGGCCAGGCTCTCCAGGGACACCTGGTGCCGGGCGGCGGCGGCGCCAGCACCAGCCTCTCCGCGGGCGCCTGCAGCGGGGTGGGGACGGGGACAGGCCAGGTGCGGTTGCATCGTGAGGACAGGGTTGCAATGCAGCGAAGCACCATACGGGATAGGGGTTCACGAGCGAAGGCGGAAGCACACGCGCATCAGCGTCAAAAGCCGTGTTTGGCCTCACACGGTGTACTCCTCCTGCTCCTCCCCCAAAGCACACACCCGATCCCCCCCACCCCTGCCTCAGCATGCGCGGCTCCTCCCTGAAGCTGCGCCCCGTGCCAGCAACCGACCTGGTCTTGTCCCTGACCACCCCCAAAACGCCACCCTACAGCAGCACACACCCCGTGCTCACCGGCCCCCCCCTCGCTCTTGTCCCCGACCACCCCAAAAAACCCTTACAAAACCACACACCCCTGCTCACCCGCCTCTCCCTGCCTCAGCTTGCGCGCCTCCTCCCTGATGCTGCGCTCCATGGCGCTCTGCCGGTCGCGCGCGCTGGTGCGCGTGGCGTGCAGCGCGGCCAGGATGGCGGACGTGTCGGGGCTCCCCTGCATCTCCGCCTCGATGCGCCCGCGCTCGTCGTCCGTTTCGGCGCGAGACAGCTTGGTGCACCACACGATCTTGAGCCTGGGGGCAAGCAGCAGGCATGTCGGGGGTGGGTGTTGGCGTACAGGCATTGGCCAGATAGGTTCTAGGGCGGCGGCAATGATGTCGTGTAAAGAGGGCGGTAAGCTAGGATATTCAGGCAACATGACGTGCGGGGCCTGCCGGTGTTGACGGGTGGGGCAGTGGACGGGCCCAGTAGGACACAATCCACCGCGGACAATGGCATGGCCGCGGGCACCCCTGTCCTTTGCATTCACCTAGCGTTGTCATTAAGCTCCTCAACCAGCCTTCGCGTCAAGCCATGTCAGCCCTCTGGCCTCGAAGCCCGCTCTGGATCATGTAGCCACCCACCTATTCTTGATGAGCTCCTTGATCAGCTCGAAGTGCTCAAAGCCCAGGCTCAGCACCAGCTCGTTCTCCACGGCGCGCTGGTCGTCAGGGCCACCCAGCACGCCCAGAACCTGCAGCGTGCAGTGAACAAACGAATCTTCAGCACATACAGAGAGTAAGGAAAGCACCGCGAGCGCAATGGTCCGCAGGCAACACCTGTGCTGCCGCCCCCCAGCACCTGCACTGTGTCAAAAAGAGGCAAAGCCCGTGCCATCCAAGCCGGCTCAGGCCCTCCCACCCCGGCACCTTGCCCTCATTCCAGCGCTGGTCTTCGGGCCGCCCGCTGCCCCAATCGCCTATCCCCACTTTCTTCTTTGACCCACCTCCATCTGTCCATCCCGATGCGCAACCGGTCAACCCCCTCCACCCCACCGCACCTCACCTGCCGCCTCCCTCACCTGCTCTGCCAGCGCTTTGCCTAGACAGCTTGAACCGGGGCCGCTGGGCCCCCAGCACGTGCGCTTCCCTTCCCCAACCGCCTCCCTGCCCTACCCATAACCACATTCCGCTCGCACCCCCTCCCTCCCGCACCTGCTCCGCCAGCGCCTGCGATCGCGGCGCGTCCACGGCCGGCCCCAGCGCCCTGGCAATGCGGCGCTGCAGCCAGTAGGCGTCCACCTCCTGCACCTTGAGCCCCTCGTCGCGCGTCTCCTCGCCCGCGTCAACGTCGTCCTGAGAATGGGTAATGGGGACAGAACGGTGTGGCACCAAGGCAGTGTACATGTACACCTGATGTGCGTGTTGTCCGTGGGCGATCCACCGTCGTCGTGCGACCCCAAAGTGCCCTGGCCCACTTCCAGGCCCCACCGGCGTGCGAGAGCCGCAAGGGGCGGGATGGCAAGCCGCACCCACCCCCAACTCCACCGTACGCCACCAGCGTACGAGGGCCACCAGGGGCGACATTTGCAAGCTGCACATCCCTCACATCAGCCCGCCCTCGGCCCTCAACCCACCAGCGTGGTGGTGCGCAGGTCGGCGTCTGGCCGGTTGTCGTCGGCCTCGTCATCGTCGTCCACGTCAGCAACCTGGGACGTACAGCATGGTGTCGTCAGGATGTTTGTCACGAGAAGTGAAGCGAGGTGTGAGTTCAGCAGGCGGGCGATGGAGCTACGCGGCGTGGGTACGGCGTACTCGTTCACGCCGGCGACCGGAAGAACACGCAGTGCTGTATCATTTGTATTCAAGACACATGTCACGCACGCAGATAGTACGTCGGGTTCGCCTCCTGCTCCTTCTCCCCATACCCGTGCAGCCCGACGACTACCCTAATACAAATGCGCCAACAACATCCCTGACCTCATCCGCCTCCTGGTGACCCCTCGTCGTCCTGGCCCTCTCGTGGCCCCGCCCCCGCGCCGCTTTGCGTTTACCCCCCCACCCCACCCCCCCGGTGACCACCCTAAAACACATGCACCAGCGCCTCCTCCCCACCTCGTCCGCCTCCTGGTCCTCCTCGTCGTCCTCCTCCTCCTCAAACTCCACAGCCACACCCAGCTCCTCGTCAAGCGCGTCGCCGGGGGCGGCCTGCAGGCCACCGAGGGGTACGCGCAAAACGCAGGGCAGCAGTGCATGGCGTCAGGGCACCAACCGGGGCAAGATACTAGCAATGTCACACGAAGGCGTGCAAACGAGACGTGCTGTTCAGGCGCTCAGTACAGCTGCAACAACGCGCACCGTTGCCCTAGGTGAGGTGTTGATCAGGCCCAAGGCCGGCGCTTCAAAGCCCAGCGACTGCCAGGCAAAGCCATTGACCTGGACCGTTGTCGTAAGCCCTCGGCCGCTCGCGCAATGCTGCTGCCCCTCCTCCCCCTCCCCTCCCACTTGATACTGCGTCCTTCACTTCCGCAGCAGCTCCAGACACGTAATCTGGGCGGAGATCCCCAGCGCCATTCCGCGCACCTCGTTCCTCACGTAACTCCCGCATGACACTACCCTGCTCAGCCACTTGCCGACCACCACCCTCCCCCACCCCACCTCGGCCTCCGACACGTAGTCGGTGATGCGCTTCCCCAGCGCCACCAGCCGCGCAAACATTTCGTCGTCGCAGCTGCCCAGCAGCTGCACGCACTCGCGCTGGCGCTCGGGGTCGCGCAGGTCCTTGTTCTTAAGCACCGCCAGCACCTCGTCGGCGGCGCCGCGGAGCACGTCCTGTGGTGGAGACAAGCAGTCCGGGCGTTGGAGCATAATGTCTCAAGGACGAAGGCATGGGAAAGTGCAACAAGACGAGGTTGTTTCAAAGCATGGTCGGCATTTCGTCGGCGGCGCCGCGGAGAATGTCCTGCAGGCTACGGGCCAAGGGAGCCGAAGTGTGCCAACTACGCTTCCGAACCACACTATTGCCGGCAACACCCCCTGCGTCGGCCCCCACACGCACCCCTGCGGCTGCTCACCAAACAAGCTGTGTACGATGGTTCCTGCAGCCGAGCGATCCCCCTTTCCCTTTACCCGCCCCCCACCTGCCCAATTCGACCGTGTGTAGTGGCACCTGCAGCCGAGGGAGCCTTAACCCCTGCTCCCCTTATCCCCTCAATCCGCCCCGCCCCCCACCTGCGGCTGCTCCCCGAACAGGCTGTGTATGATGGCCAGCAGCGCCTCGTAGGCCTCACGCGTCTCCTTGGTGCGCGGCCGGTACAGCCCGCCCTGGGTGGGCGGGGGGGCACGGGGAGAGCATAGGAGGCAGGAGGCGTAGGCGGGGGTGGTTGATGATGTGCTGTTTCGGGTCTGCTGCAAGAACAGCAACCTCCTCCGTGGGTTCAAAACAACATCTGGATCCGTCTTGAGGCCCACCCGTGTAAGTATCAACCCACCCCGCATCCCCCTCCCTCGTATTCAAAGTCGGTCAGCTGGCGCGCTGGCCGCCTGAACCCCACGCTGGCCACCCTCACGCACACGGCTCTCCCACAGGCCCCCCACACCTCCTTGAAGCTCCATCTATTCCAGGCCTTGTATCCGGATGGCCGTTGGCGCCCCCTCAGATACGGAAATGTGCGTACCGGAGCTCGACCCCTTGCCCACCTCGGTCAATCCTCCCCCCGCCCCCCGCCCCCCCCCGCCCTCATGCACTCTGTTTTCAGCCCTGTTGTCGCGGTGCGATTAGTTCCCGCCAGCTTGATCCCATGCTGCTACCCCCCTCCACCCCCTCCTCAACCCACCTGCTCCAGGTCCAGCACGCTGATGCCCCCCGCCGCGCCCTGCCCCCGCTTGCGGCCCTTGGGCACCGCCAGCTCCAGCTCCGCCGCCTCCGCGTCGCGCTTCTTCTTGGCGGCGCGCTCCCGGCGGTCCGCGTCGGGGCGCGTGGTCTGGGCGCGGTCGCCCATCTTGCCCTGTGGCGGGCAGGGAAAGGGGTACGAGGATATGAAGCGAACGGTGAACAGCAGCGTACAGCTTTGGGGAAGAACGACGCCGATGCCGGTAAGGTCATACTGTCATCACAGTTGTGGGGCAAGGGGTTGGTTGCAAGGAGGCGGCCGGGCGGAATGGGGTGGAAGGGTAACCAAGGCAGGAGCCACAGCCCAGCTTCAGAAAGCGCTCCCACCAGCCGTACAACGTCCCCACTACCAGCCCATTCTTTCGCGGCTTAATTCAATTCACCGCATCACCTGCCATACACCGTCCGACGCTGGGACTCATGCAGGTAGCTGCGCGGGTGAGGCAGCTTACCCACTCTCGCCCCCGCCCCTTAGCCAAGGCTGTTGCGAGGATGGGGTATGCACAGCCCCAGCTACCTGCCATTCGCACATGGCCGCCTTGACCGCCACCGCCCCACCCGCCCACCGTCCCTTACCCTCATCGCCCTTCCCCACAGCCTCCCAGCGAGAGCTCATGACCTTACACACAAACACCGCCGTCCACCCCAGCTCAGCCCTCGCCCCCGATCGCCTTGCTGCGCACACACACGTGGTGCACCCGCGCCTATATGCGCACCTGCCTCACCCGCTTCCGCGAGGCCCACCACCCTTTGAAGGTTTACCCCCACAACAGCCACCTGGCCAGGCAGCGTCCTCTCACTGTTCCCCCGCCCCCCGCCTCCCGCTTCTCGCCCGCCATTGACCTCGCTTTCAGCAGGCTGACGTTTCCCGGTACAGTCACATTGCCGCCCTGCCGTTAGTCCCCCCGCCCTACCTTCATGCGCCCCCATAGCGTCTCCGGTCTACCCACTCTCGCCCCCGGCCCTTAGCCCAGGCTGTTGCGCGAGGACGGCGTGTGCACGGCCCCAGCTACCCGCCATTCGCACATGGCCAACCTTGACCGTCACCGCCCCACTCGCCCACCGTCCCTTACCCTCATCGCCCTCCCCCCTAGCTTCCCAGCGAGAGCTCATGACCTTACACACACACACACCCCGGCCTACCTTCATGCGCCCCCATAGCGTCTCCGGCTCCCCGCTGGGCTCCGTGGCATACTCGCGGGTGCGGGTGTCCGACGTCAGCACCAGACTCGAGTTCTGGGGGGAGGACACAGCGAGCCGTGTGAGGTGGTGACGAGCCCAGGCAAGGAGACGCGTCGAGTAACAGTGGTACACAGGCACAGCGATACGGTTAGTGCTGAAAGCTGGCGCCAGCATGCTTCGTTCGTGAAAGCGGTGCGCTGGCAAAGCCTTGCGTGTCCGGTCCGAGGCCTGAGAGCGGCTGTGCGTAAAGCGCGTGACAGCCCTGTGAGGGGGGCAGTCCCACTCGTGCAGACCCCCGTTGGCGACTGCGTGTAGTGCAAAATGACCCCTCCAACCGCATGGACGGCCAGGCCCAAATGTAGACATGCGTGAACCGCGTGATGTTGCCACGCCTTCAGGCCCCCATTGACAATGCGTGTCATGCATGTGCCTCCCAGTCCTTCAGCCGGCCTGGCCGCTCGCCCCAAGCTGGGTACGTGGGCCACTGCTCTGCCGGCTGCGATAGCTGCGCACCCCTGTCTCGTCGGACCCTGACAGTCCGCGCTCCGTACAGCCCATGCACCCTAGTAGCCAACCAAACACAGGTTGCTACGGGCATGCTGCGGTCCCGAGCTGGACAGCCCACGTACGGGCCCAGCAGGCGGGACCTGGTGGCATCGTGCACCCCGTTGACCCCCTCCCCGCTGCCAGCGTGGACTCGTGTGCAGCGTGCGCCATCGCCCCTTTCGCTAGCACATGGGCCCTACTACTCAACCCCTTGGCCCTAGTTGTTGCCTTGCATCGTCCCAGAGGAGGCCCCAGCACAAATACGCGCCGCATTGTGACGCCACGTTGCCACTTACCGCCTTGTAATCGAACTGCTTGAAGCGGGCATATGCCTCAGCTCCTCCCTTTTCCTGTTTCGCCATGGCTGCTGCTACTTGGGGTCTGACCGCTGTGTGCAAAGTTTACTTCCGATCCCTGTCGACCGCCCCGGCCAAGCCAAAAGGCTGGCGGCGGCAGGTAACAAGTTCAAGCCAGTAGTAGTTGCAATACGCGAAACCAAGGAACGAAGCAAGGCAGCGAGAAGCGGACGAGATGTGTTCCCCTTTGTGTTATGGCCAGTTTCCAACGGCCCAATCACTTTGGTCCTGGTCAAATGCAATCACAACGAATGCGAAACACAGCTCCCTTACGTCGCTCGCACGCAGTCCATGGGAGACCTATGCCCATGCAGCTCGTAACACCGAAACACCAAAAGAGTGTGGGTTGCGTTCTCTCGTTGCGTTGTGTTTCCGTATTGCTCGAAATACATGTAAGCTACAGTGCAGCTTGAACAAGGCGACTGTTAATGTCAACGCGGAAAGACGCGCTTAGCCTCTTTCGCAAACTCCTACGGAGCAGCCGGAAGTGGCCTGGCCCCAAGGAGGTATGGTTGTCACTTCTCAAAATGCTTGCTCAAGCGTGTGGCAGCACTCAGAGTCAACAGGGATGCCCCGTTTAACGCCCACACGGCCGGACAGGAGAAAGACTACATCAGAGAGGAGTCCATTCGCCTTTTTCGCCAGAATAAGGAGCTTTTGGATCCGGAAGTGATCCGCGCAAAGGTGGACCGAAAGGGCTTGGGCCCGGGGTTTCGTTCTCACAGTGCCTTGACTTTCGCCGCTGCTGGGTCCACCCACTCAGCGGCGCAACTGCTATTTGCAATCAAGGGAAGGAATGGGGCGTGAAGTGGGCCAAGCAGCTTCCGCGTGCTGACGAGTAAGGTATCTGCGCGCAATGTGCGGTATGCGAAAGGACTTGCTCGGCGAGCGATTCGACCATACCTGCTGCAAGAAAGCTGCTCAAAGCTTGGCAAATGCCCATAACGTGAGCGCCTTTGCACGTTACGTCGCGGCACGCCCGGTAACTGTTGCGTGTGACGCTGCCCGCAGCTGTTCGAGGGCCAGTCCCGCCACGACGTCGCATGGCACTACCTCATCCCCTACCCCCGCCTGCACCATAGCAAGCAGCAGAAGTACAGGGAGCCTCCTGTCATCGACTTCTCGTGGGGGCGCCAGCAGCAGCGCAACTAGACTTCTTAGGACCGTTCTGGTGAGGGGATGGCACACACGTGGCCGCTGACTGCCCACTGGCAACTGCATTGAAGTTGGCAGTGGCGATGCTGATACCCGTCATGCATGCCCGTGGGTTGCCTGCACGTACCAAGGCCCTCCATACCCTGCACCCACACGGCATTGGCCACCCTGCTGCCTTAGACTCGCGGCTGTCATCCCGTACACCCTGTCTTCTAACAGCAGCTTGCCTCGCCTTTAACTTCTCATCGCTAGACATGCCAGTTGCTTCGCCCTTTATTAGCACCTGATTTGTAGCATGCTACTGTGTCATTGGAACTGCATCGCTATGCACCCTGCTCCCATTCCCTTCACCGCAGCTATGCTGAAGAACCCGCAGACCCCGGGCACGCCCCCGTCGCTGACCCAGGCGCTCAACCCACACCCGCCTCGGGACCTGCAGTGGGAGGACCCAGCACCACCAGCGCAGGTGGCAGCGGCCCCGCCGCTCCATTGCCCCACCCTCCCACCGACGCAGCAGCGTCCACCGCGCCTCCCCCCTCAGACGCCGCTGGCAGGTCAGCCTCCTCCGGTCTCCACACGCAGCAGCCCGCACCCCCGCTCTTCCACAAGCTCTCAGACACGGCCCTGGCACCATCTGGGTCGGCCGCGGCCGCTGCCGCTGCCGCAGCCGCAGCCGCAGCTCCCCCCGGCAGCGGCGGCGGCTCCGTTCGTGGCGCCCACAGCGCCCGCGACCCCGCCATCGCCGCCGTCACGGCCGCCCTCAACACCAAGCGCGCCTCCGACCCCGGCGGCTCGCACCCAGGCAGCCAGCACACCTCCCCTGGCGCGCATCACACCGGCTCCGGCACCCCTACCGCGAAGGGGCAGGTCCCTCCCGCCGCCACCGGCGCCGCCGGCAGTGTCAGCGGCAGCAGCCGCGGCAGGCTGCAGCAGCTGGGACACCGGCTGAACTTCGTCACAGGCCTGGGCCGGAAGAAGCACGCCACTTTTGCCCCCGGTGTGGGCTCAGGGGAGGAGGCCGCGCCCACGCCGGTGCCGTCGGGACAGTTGCCGCCTGGCCCGGGAAGCACGGGGCACCTTGGGCGAGCGGGGTCGGGCGGCGCAGCGCTGTCCCCCACTGCCAGCAGTGCCACGACCGTGTTCGCAGCGGGGGGAGCGCCCAGCTACATAGCTGGGGCGGTGTTGGGAGGGGCGGCGCCGCCTGCGGCGGCGGCGGGCGGCGGGGGCGGCGGCCTTAACGGCACAGCGTCGTTCACGAGCGCAGAGGCGTTTAACCCGCCCAACCACCCCGTCAACCCCTTCTCCTACCTGGCCACGCCGTTCCGCGTGATGGCAAAGTCCAGGGCGGGGGCGGCCATGGGCAGGTGGGGCGGGGGAGGGACCGGGAGGGGCTACTCAGTCCTGCCACTGCCGTGACCCAGATCCTGCCCTCGCTGAGGCTTCAGGCTTTGCCGTGACCCAGATCCTGCCCTCGCTGAGGCTTCAGGCTTTGCTACCGTCCGCCTATCCGCCTGGCATGTGTGCATCAAGAGCGCCTGGCAGGCAGGGTAATCTTTTAAATGGGAGAGGCCATGCGCACGATTCGGGCGGAGTTTAACAACCCTTCCTGACCTTGTCTTCCCACACGCCGCCTGCTCTCACCCCACACGCCCCAGGTTCACCACCTGGGGCTATGTCATGTCGGTGTATTCCGCGCTGTGTCCCTTAAACAAGTCCAATCATCCCCCGTCCTGAACGGTTTCGTCGCGTTTTTTGTGTACCCCCGCGTACGCTTTACGCGTAACCGCGCCGACCTCCCGTCCTGGCCCCAGGTACGCCACCACCGCTCTGCGCCTGAAGCGCGACGGCAAGCCGCCCGCCTCCTACATGTGGCTGTGGCTGGGCAACTTCAAGCGCTGGCAGCGGAGGTACCTGGTGGCCAGCGAGGCGCCGGGCGTGCTGCTCATCTACAAGCGCTCCAACATGAAGGGCAAGGTGGGGCATAAAGGCGCGGGAGTTGGCCAGCGCGCTAATGAAACGAGGCTAAGGGTTTGAGCGACCGCATGGCCTGTCAGTGTGAAGGCTTGCGCCGGCCGAGCCCTGTGTTTACGGTCACCCGACGTGCTGGCCCTGCACACAGGGCCCTTCCGTGGTGGCCGGTTGCACGGTGGTCGCGCATCGGTTGGACTGTGCTGTCTCCTTGCAGCTACACAAGCGCCCTCACCCGCCGTGCCCCCGTATGCCTGCTTGCCCCGTCACCTGCCAGGTGTGGAGCACCAGCCTCACCGACGCCACGGTGACGCAGGACGACTCGCACCCGCGCCAGATCCGTCTGGAGACGGCCGCCGGCACCATCTTCCTCCGCGTACTGCGGCCCGAGGAGCGCGGCCCCTGGCTCACCTGCCTGCGCGACTCCATCGCCACCTACCGCAAGCACAGGGAGGTGGTGGACTCGGCGCTCACGGCGGCGGGCGCGGCGCCGGGAGAGGGAGGCGAAGTAGCGGGTGAGCGCTGGGTGCGGCGACCACCTGGTGACCGCCAGGCGGTGGCGAGGCGGGGGGTGCCGGTCGCCACTCTGCCCAGCTCGACCGTGCTAGGCAACATTCCTGGCATGCAGCTATTTGCGCTGAGAGGCCCTGCGGTCGCAGGAAACCTCTGCCTCCCATCAGCAGGACACGCGCTAGGTTCCTCAATTCTCATCTCTCCCTCCACGGCGGCCGAAGCGCCGAACAACGTGGCGCCTGGCGCCACACCATCCGTTCCCTTCCCTCTTGGCCGTACGCCAGGAATTCTTTATCTGAATCCTGAGCGCCGCCAAACCCCTTCCCGCTCCCCCTGTCCTCACCCTCCCAGCGGCCGTGGTGCTGCCCAACGTGTCTACTGGCGGCGTGGAGCAGGACCAGGAGCAGCGGCGGCGCATCCGCGGGCGGGTGCACGAGCGCATGGCGGAGCTGGGGCCGCTGCTGGCGGAGGTGGAGCGGCATGTGGGGGCGCTGGGGCAGCACGTGGCGGCGGCGGCCGCAGGTGGGTGGGGCGGTGGCCGTGTGGGCAACGGAGCGATCAAAGTGGGCGCGCTGGGGCAGCACGCGGCGGCGGCGGCCGCAGGTGGGTGGGGCGGTGACCGTGTGGGCAACGGAGCGATCAAAGTGGGCGCGATGGGGCAGCACGTGGCGGCGGCGGCCGCAGGTGGGTGGGGCGGTGGCCGTGTGGGTAGCGGAGCGATCAAAGTGGGCGCGATGGGGCAGCACGTGGCGGCGGCGGCCGCAGGTGGGTGGGGCTGTGGCCGTGTGGGCAGGCGAGGTGCACGTGGGGGCGCTGGGACAGCACGTGGCGGCCGCAGGTGGGTGGGGCGGTGGCCGTGGGGGCAACGGAGCGATCAACTTTGGGGCGCTGGGGCAGCACGTGGCGGCGGCGGCCGCAGGTGGGAGGATAGAGGGAGTGATCAGATGCGGGTTCGGGCACTGTGGATAGCAGCAGGGTGGCGCCGAGACAGGACATGGCGGCGGTGTTGGGGCGGGTGGGCGGGTCGGTGCGTGGGTGGCATACAGGCTACGGGGGCAGAAGACTTTAACTTGGGGCGCCGGGCAGCTGCGACACGTGCAGCTGGCTGCGGTCATGGCTTTCATGGGTTAGGCGCTATAAGGTTGCATACGCGTGTTGCATATACGGGTGGTGTACAAGCACGTGGTGGCTGCGGCGGCCCACGGGCGAATCGCAAACGTGAGTTTCGGGTTGTGCGAACGCGCTCTGCTGGCACAAGCCTTGCTGGAGGCCCTGTACTCGGCAGCTGGCCTAGTCACACCGGCCAAACTTCCCATGCTGCAGGCTTGGGCAACTTCAACACCCCGCTTGCCGCGTCGCATGCGCACAGCCTCCCGCACCACGTGTTCAGCAGCCGCGCCTTCCGCACCTCCGCCGCCGTCACGCCCACTGGCGGCTCCGGAGCCGTCCCCGCGCCCTCCGCACCCGCCGACGCCGCCACCCACGCTCAGCCCCCCGCCGCATCGGAGCACGCCGCACCGCACGGGGCAGCTGCCGACGCGTCGGCGCATGGACACGTGGCGGCGCCGCAGGTTGAGGTCGGCGGGCCTGCGGCACCCGGCCCGCTGCTGCAGAGGCTGTCCGGCCGGCCGCCTCGGGCGCCAGTTGGAGTGGGTGGCGGCGAGGGGCTGCTGGGGCATGACGGCGAGCGGCCGCTGCTCCCGCTTCGCAGCCGTAGCAGGGGGCGGCAGGCGGCGATGGCGCAAGCACACACAGGTCCGTACGGTAATCGCATTGTGCACCCTTCGCACGTCGGACGAGTTGGTTTCCAATACACACTGGGGCTCGGTATCCGTTATTGACGGTTCATGCCCTGGCACCGCTTGTGTCTTGCTCCGTCCTTGTCGCAGCTTCACTCCACCCGCCGGCCCTGGATGCTTGCCAAGCCATGTTTGCTCCTCGGATCTGTCATGTAAACCTTGCGCACCTACCTTTCCCCGCATGCAGCCTCCTCCCCCACGCTGTCCGCCGCGTTGCTCGCGCTGGTGGAGGCCGTGCGCGCCACCGTGCACAACGACGCGGTCACCATCGCCACCCTGGAGGCGGAGAACAGGGCGCTCAACAAGTGAGGTGCCAGTGCGGAAGCAATGCAATTTACAGGAAGGCGCTGAGCGCACCCGGCGCTTCCATTCTCACAGGGTGCTGTCGTTGTACTTCTACTCAGCTCCGTGGTCGTTGCCTCTTGCATCCGTCCGTTGGAAGGCGCTGGGCATCATGCGCGCCAGGAGGCACGTAGCTTGGCGGAAAGTAGTTCACAGTCCTGCAACTTCTGAGTTCGCCTGCTTTGTCCGTCCCCCGCAGGACGCTGGACATCATGCGCGCCAGCCAGCAGCGCGCCGGCAACCGCAGCCGCGGCCAGAGCACCCCGGGCCTCAGCGGCTCGGGCGCCCGCGGCACCGGCGGCGCGCACGCGGCGGTGGCGGCAGCGGCGCTGGCGGCTCACGGCGGCGGTGGAGACGACGCCTACAGCGAGGGCAGCGCGTGCACTGCGGATGAGGACGCCTTTGATGTTGTGGAGGCGTTCGATGAGGGTGAGGCTGCACGAGGGTCGGGCGGCATGAGGATAAGGCTGCATAAGGGTAAGGCTGCATGAGCGAAAGGCACTGCGCCAGGCTTGAGGTGTTTGAGTGCCTGATCGGAGGGCCCCTGTGACCGCTCGCCAGGCTGGCGGTGCCGAGGTATCGCATTTTCACGAACGGAGTGGCCATTGGTCGTTGAATCGACACGTCGACGGGTCGGTGGTCGTGGCGCTGTGCGCGCGCCTGCTGGGAGCGATGCCATGGTTTTGTGTTGACTCGCTAGCTGCTGCTGCCGTACACTGGCATCCCATTGCCGCTGGCCACCTCGCAGGCGTTGACTACGGCATCCTGGACGACGACGTGCCGCACCTGCACCGGCGGCTGGGCGCGGACGACACCGACATGGACGCGCCCTTCATGCCGCCCGGCATGTACCCGCGGGGGCAGGAGGGAGAGGACGAGGTGCGGCCGGGGGCGGGGGCGGGGTGGGGGAAGGAAAGGAGGGAGCGAGGACGGGAGGAAAACCACTTGTGTTGTGGTACATGAAATGCCCCCTCTGCGGCGGAAGCTGGGCTCCAGCCTGGTGCTGCATTTGCTGGCTGGAGGCCGTGTAATGGCACGGCAGCGTAAACTTCTTGCCAGTCTAGCCTCTATGGGCTGCTGTTTTCTGCTGCGCTGCATGCGTACAGGCGATTGCTTCCAACACACTTGTTCCCAACACCCAAACGCCTCGTGGGTCGTGACCTCGTGCGTGTTGCGCCTCTCCCCACTCCCACCCCTATATCCGTGATTACTTGCCGCCCTACACGGCTTCCTTGCGCTCTGCGCGTCCCCAAACGCCCTCCGTCCCGCACCCCTGCCAGGGAGATGACGAGGACAGCGCCTGCGAGGAGGACGCGGCGGAGTTGGCGCAGCAGGCGGAGGTGCTCAACGCGCTGGAGGTGGTGCGGCAGGTGGGCTCGGGGGTTGGGGCCGTGAGGCGGTAGAAAGCCAGACCGAGTCCACAAATCGACGAGGTCGGGCGGGGGGTGCAGGTGGGGCTGGGAGGGCAAGGCACGGGCAGGATGCCGTGTTAAGGGGCGGACGGAGGCAGGTGGAGGTGCTCGATGCGCAGGAGGTGGGGCGCCAGGTGGACCAGCAAGGACAAATACGTACGTCAGTCGAGTAAACGTCCTTGTGACTTCTCCTCTTCCCCGTCCTAGGTCGAGTACATTGCCGCCAGCGGCACCACCAAGGGCCTGGCGTCGCTGCTGGCGGCCGCTGACCCGCCGCCGCCGGACGCGGAGGAGGAGCCGCGGGGCAAGGGCCGGCGCAGGGCCAGCGGCAAGGTGGGGGGCACGGGGATGTGAAGGGCTAGGCAGGGGCACAGTGGGGCAAGGGCCGGCGCAGGGCCAGCGGCAAGGTGGGGACAGGGGTGGAACGGGGTTGTCAGCAAGCAAGCGGAGCAGGGCCACTTGAGCCAGGTGCAACGTACGCACGGCGTAGCGTGGGTTCATGAGCTGCATGGTATGATATGCGTGCCTTGAGTGCAATTGCATGAGTAGCTTCAGTACACGAGAAGTGTGGCGTGAGACCGCTGTTTGCGGATGCCCAGCACGTGTCACGGCCACTGCCAACATGATGAACCATATCATGCAGTGGGGTGCATCGGGGGCCAGCTCAGGAGCTTTGTAGTGGACTAGTCTGCGCAACTGTATCGTGTGTGGTTTATCCACAGCATCACCATTCACAATGTCGTTTGGAGTCCACAGGTCCATGCCACTGCCATGGCAGATATCATCTCAGTTGCTCATACGCCACGCCCCCATCCCCCAGGACACGGAGGGCACCATGGACGACGAGGACGATGACTCTGACGAGTCGGAGAGCGCGCTGGCGGCGGCGGCGGCCCTGGGCGCGTGCGGCGGCGGCGCGGGCGGCGTGGCGGCGTACGAGGGGCGCAGCCAGCTGCCCGCGCCCAAGCCGCTGGGGCGCGGCTTCTCCATCTGGTCCATCCTGAAGAACATGATCGGGCGGGACCTCACCAAGATCACCATGCCCGCCACCATCAACGAGCCGCTGTCCATGACGCAGAGGTGTGTGTGGCTCGGAGGGAGTTGCTAACATAACCGATACTGAAGCGGTGGGGTGGGGGCGGGGGTGGGGGCCTGAAGCTTAGGGGCGGAGACGGAGCAGGGAGAGGATTGGGCCAGGAAGGGACACACTAGATTTACCCTGACCGAGTCCCACACATACATGATCCCTTATCCCACATCCCCTTTGGCACAACTTTGCTAACCCGCGTCCCTGCTACATCATGCGCTCGACCAATTGCGTGCTGGAGAACCAAGTGCTGCTGCGCACCGCCCACCCTACCCTTAACCCACACCCACGCTAACCCACACCCCTGCTGACCCGCAACCTGCAGGATGGCCGAGGTGCTGGAGAACCGCGTGCTGCTGGAGCGCGCCGCCGCCTGCTCCTGCTCCTCCGAGCGCCTCATGCTGGTGTCGGCGTGGCTGCTGTCGGGCTACAACAGCCAGCCGCTGCGCGACAACAAGCCCTTCAACCCGCTGCTGGGGGAGACGTTCGAGTGGCAGGCGCACGACGGCTCCGCGCGCTACCTGTGCGAGCAGGTGTCGCACCACCCGCCCGTGTCGTGCTTCGTGGCGGAGGGGGGAGGTGAGGAGGGGAGGGGCGGGGGCCCGACAGCGCTGCGCAGTGTCCAGACGTGCTGCTGCTTCCAGCGCGCACGTGTCCAAGACAGCCCTTGACGTCGTGCCGTACGGCGTTGCGTCGCGCCGCCGCAGGCCCGCTGGGTTACAGCCTGTACGGCGAGATCGAGACCAAGACCAAGTTCTGGGGCAAGACCATCGACTGCATCCTGGCGGGCCACGTGTCGCTGAGGCTCAAGGGCCACGACGAGGAGTACAGGTGGGGATCCGAATACATTAGCAACATTTAATATATGGGATGGGGCATAAGGATGATGTGTTTTCCTTGGTCGGAGACTGGGGGAGGGGGCTGGGCGGCCGGGGCCAGAGGGGGGGGCGCTCAGAAGGTCGGGGTGGGGGGGAGGAAGCCTTGGTACGTGACTACATGTAAAGCTGGGCTGTGCATGGCGATCAGCGAGGTGTGAGGAGCAGGGCAGCCGAGTAAGTACGGTCATGGTTCTTGGGGCGCGAGACCCAGGGAGAAGCGAAGGGGGGCACGGTGCGTCAAAGACCAGCGGGGAGGGCAAGGGGCCTTGCTTTCAGGTAGGGCGACGCCTGGTGGTGAGGCTAAAGTGGCACGGCGGGGGAACGCAGGTGGGCCGGGGGAGGGGCCTAGGTGCCCTGGAGTAGGATTACAGGTGCGAGTGCAGGGGCCTCTTATGGCGGGAGGGAAGCAGTGGGGATGCATGGGGATTGGGGCAGGGGGCCAGGCGATCGGATAGTGGTCAACCCCTGTGTGGCTGCGTGGGAGGACGCATGCGATATTTGGCTGGTTGCTTGTCCTCCTCCTGTCTCACGCTCACCCACATCATGATCACCACTCATGTGTCTTTTCCCTGCCCCTCCGCTTCGTCTCCACCTGCCCCCTTGCCACTCCATCCCACAGGTTCGGTCTGGGCACGCTGGTGATCAACGACATCATCCTGGGGCGCTTCTGGATTGACCTGTCGGTGGACGTGGTCATCAAGAACGCAAAGACGGGTGAGGGGCAGCAACAATAACAACACTTGGAGGGCGCGGGCACGCACTCGGTCAGGTTCTTACCAGTACTGGGCGCGAACAGGTACAAACGCCACAGGTCTCTAACCCGCCTTCCGTTGCGACGTTCTGCACTGCGTTGACAGCCTGTTGACCGTGGCACCGCGTTGTCGCCCACGGAGCATGCCTCCTGTATACAAAACCCGTCTACCCAGGCGAGCACTCCCGCGTGGTTATCAAGCCGTGCCGGGGGTACCTCAAGGAGCGGGGCAAGTGCGAAGGAGTGGTGTACGACGCGGCGGGGCAGGAGGTGCGCGGGGTTGGGGGGGGGGGTTGTAGATGGCAGGGCTGGATAAGGGGACCACCCGCACTGACGGTGACGGCACGTTCAAGTACGTGAACAGTGCGGCGAGTCAGGAGGCGGGGCAGGGAGGGGGTTGCGGCAGAAGTGCGTCGGACGGGTGGGGGTGCCACGTAGGGAGGTGGCCGAGATCGGGAGGCGACCGGTGTGAGCTTGATATCCAGCGTCGTATAAGCTTGGCTTGGCAGCCGGCAGCATACCCCGCTTGGCGGCCTGGTCCCGAACATTCCACACCTTGGCTTTCCGGTCCCGGCGGCCAACCCCAAGGAGCCCTCTCCGCCGGCACCCACACCCTCTCCCCTGGCCACTTGTACGTGAGTGTTCCTTCCTCAATCCCACGCAAAGATGTGGCTCCTGAGCGGCAACGCAATCCCGGAAACGACCCAACTCGCGACGTTGTCGAAGCCGTCCCACTTCCCGCCGTGCCCCCTACACGCACGCCGATTCCGTGCTTCCCTGACGCCTTTCACGGTTACCTCGCGCTTACGCGTACCACCTGCACGCGCGCCTGCAGGTGTGGCGGCTGAGCGGCAGCTCCATGGACTCCATCTACGCTGAGATGACCCCGCGGGCCATGGACAAGCGCGCGGCGGACATTGCGGCGGCGGTGGCGGCGGGCCAGGGCGGCCAGGGCGCCGCGCTGACCGCCCCCATGCCCGGCAAGCAGCTGGTGTGGAGCAAGCTGCCCGAGCTGCCCAACCCCACGCAGCAGTACTGCATGACCAGGTGGGTTAAGAGCAGACGCTGGTCGCAGCTGTCGCACAGCTCAGCCCTTTTGCCGCACTGGTTACCGGTACAGCGTCGTAACGCGAAGCTGGCCACCTCCCTTGCAGGTTCGCGCTGCAGCTGAACGACCCCGGCGACCCCATCGTGCCCCACCTGCCGCCCACCGACGCGCGCTTCCGCCCCGACATGCGCGCCCTGGAGCTGGGAGAGTGGAACAGGGCTACCTCGGTGAGCGCCTTGGGGGTTGGACGATGAGACCAGGCCGCGACAAGCAGGGTTGTCGGGTGGGGCAGGGAGCAAAGCAGAGGGTCGAAGGCCTTGGAGCTGGGAGAGTGTAGTAGGGCAACCTCGGCAAGGATGTGGCCCGGCTTGGCCGTGGAAATTGTACCTCTTGTGGAGTCACCGGCGTGAGGATTGGGCGCGTAGGCCAGGGCCAAGGGCCACCCCGGTCAGGGTGGTGCAGGAGGGCCATGTACAATGTGTGTGTGTGCCATGTAGGGACCAGGCACGAAGACAGTGGCAAGAGGGGCTAGCAGGATGACCAGGGCAGCGCCACGTCGTTGCTCCTCCAGGGGCAAGGTGGAGGAGCAGCAATACCGACGTGCCACCTGCGTCAGTGCCTCACGGTGCAGGCGCCTCATTCACGTGGCTTGAACAACCTCACACTGGCTCACGCCTCCCCTGCTGGTCTTCCCGTGCACCCGGCCCCATCGCAGGAGAAGCTGCGGCTGGAGGAGAAGCAGCGGACGGTGCGCAAGGAGCGCAAGGAGGCGGGCGTGGAGTACCACCCCAGGTGGTTCAAGCAGGTGAGCTGGTGACGCTTTTAGGGATGCCGCGGGATGCTGACGGCGTAGGGGGAGGCTTGCCGGCGCGCGGCACCTGAGGGGTTATGGTGTGAGCAGTACAGCGGTTGGAAGGGTTATTTCTCTGGCGCGTCGTACCAGCGCGATGCGCTACTTCGCCTTTCATCCCAGCATCGCCCGCTCGCTGCTTCACTGCACCCTCGCCATTCTTGCCTCATTGCAGCTGATCGCGCACCCCAAGGACTACACGCAGCCGGCGGCACAGCAGGGCGCTGTATGGGAGTACCTCGGGGACTACTGGCGGTCGCGGGAGGCCAAGGAGTGGGCCAACTGCCCAGACATCTACTGAGGGAGGGCGCAGGGGCGGGGGCGCGACGGAACGGGACCAGGGGGCGGCGGCGAGGAGCGTTGAGGGGCACGCCAAACGTCATGCCGGGAGGGCAGACACTTGCTGGGTGGGAGGGGGGAACCGCGAAGTGGAATCGGAATCGGAGGGGGAGGGGCACAGGGAGCCCGACGGGCGATGGGGCATAGATGCTTCGAAGGGGCTGTGGCAACGCCCAGGCCGACACCTGAGGCGGGATGGGGGGGGAGAGCAGCCCAACCATGGGGCTTCGTGGATGGCGTCTCAAGGCGAAGCGTCGTTAGCAGTTACAGTTACAGACCGAGTAGGGCGCGTCCGAAGAGCCAGGGGGACCACAAGGACAAAATATGATATGGCAGTGCCAGTACTGAGTTCAGGGGGTCTACAGAGGAGGAGTTGGCGAGCGCCGAGCGGTGCGGGAAAGGGAAACCGGGGCGCGCACGGTGCGGTGTGCATGGCCAGGCCTGGGGGCAGGGACGGTGCGGCATCCTCGTTGCTGGGCTGAGGCCGGAGGCCAAGTTGGGGCAGCGCGGTCGCCTCTGCGTTGAAGGCGGTGCAAGGAGCTAGTACTTGCAATGCTATTGTCGGATGTCGGTTCCCGTGGCTGTTCTGCCATGGGGGCCACCGGGCCCACATGGCATGGTACGGCATGTACGACGGCATGCCCTGCATGCGACCAGGGCCGGTGCTGCGTGTTGCAGGGTGCTGCGGAGGATGGGCGGTTGCGGCAGCCGGGCTGGGAGGCCCTCTGGGGCAGACCAGGCCAGGCCAGGGTAGAACGAGCCAGGGCCAGGCTGAGGTGATTTGCTACCGTAAACGCACCTCAACAGCTGCATGGTACGTTTGCTGTAGATATGGTACATGGTGGGGCGTTACCGGTATCGCGTCACGCGGCCGTCCCCAGGGCATGGACAAGGCAGCTTGCCGGTCACACTGAGTCTGCATGTGTGTGGTTGTCATGCGTGTCTACGACGATGTCTGCCCGTAGCTTCAGTGATGCGGATGTATTTCCTATTGCTTGTGGCAGCAGTGCTACTTCTGGATGGTATTGTGCATGTATTGAAAGCTCGGTACCCGCCGCACAACTTGCAGTGGAACTAGTGCGAAGCTTGGACGTGTCGTGTCGTGGGCGGAGTAACATGGAGTGTGCCAGCTGATCCGAATGGTGAAAAGATGGTCGAAGCCGGCACGATCGGCCCCCCTGGCCAGGGCCTGGGCTGTGCACCAGGTTGTGTGGGTTATTGAGTGCGTGCAGCATCTAGCGAAAAGGGTTGATGTGTCGTACGAACGTGCGCGCTTCGGGACGCGGGCGCTGGGCGGACAACTGGGCAAGGACTTGACAAGCGCATTGCCCGGCCAGGTGCATGCGTTGCTGCACGCAGTCGTTGGGTGGTGCGTGCTGGGGTTGAAACACACATGTAATCATGTCCATGTTGCGAGTCTGAAGCCCCTATGACGAGCTATGCTTGCGGTGGGTCGACAGAACAGTCCGTGGATCAGGGGAATTGTGCATGCAGCCTTGCAGCGTCTGGTGCATGGAGCTGAGCAGCTGACCCTAAAAGGTTCCAGCCTTGTGTACAGCCAGTACAGGAGGCCGCCTTCGTTCAACTGAAGATGCGGTTCGGACACATTGGGTCGGACGGCTGTCCTGCACGGATGCCGAAATGCCGAGGCAGCTGGCATTAGCAGTCGCACTCTGGAAGGCAGGCACAGTCCTGCTGCGTGTGGCACTGCTGTGGTAAGTGCCACGGTATGTTGCAGTCCAGGGTAATCTGACAGCGGACAGTTTTTGCCTGCCACCACGCGACCGCTTGCACATATTCCTCGGCTGCGGTGCTCAGCAATCATCGCAAGTGCATTGGATCCCGACCACCTGGCACAAGAAGCTGCGATGATCCCGTCTGATCCCGTGCGTCGAAGTCCACCAGTCGCCCAAAAGCCCGCGTCATGCATAGCATACCACCATTTCGGTCTTACAAGTCATTTGTAGCGACTGCCGCACGCTTTGCAACCATCCAACGCACAAGGTGTTTGTTAGCTGTTCATAGGCATATCGGCCAGTTGCTTCCCGCCAAATTTCTGCCCCAACACGTCAAGGTAAACTCCGTGTTTGACGCAGCTTACTGACAAGCAACTGTCCTTGCATATAGCTGATAGTGAGTCAATCCTGATAATGGCGTGGCTGTCGGGGCCAGAAGGTCGGGGCTGCGCTGGAGGTCCCGCTGGACTACTGTCGCTGGACAGAGGCCGACATATGGACATACGACCTTCTTAAGATTGACGCGTCTTTGCGCTGTCGTTGTCCCCCAACACTTGTTGCCCCCTCCCTGCCCTTGCGCCTCCCGCTGGCAGGCCCGGCGGCCCCAAACGCATTCCAATGTCAGCCACCCGCTGTGCCCCCTCCACACTCATGCTCCCCGACGCTAACAGCACCGGCAGCAAAACAAGTAGCACTACCAGTACCAGCACCAACAGCTGCACCTCCCTGCTGCAGCTGCCCACCGCCCTCCAGCTGCACATCTGGTCGCTGCTACCCCCCAACGAGCGCGCTCTCAGCTGCCGCCTGGTGTGCCGCGACGCCCACGACGCCCTGCGCGACCCCCATCACTCCACCGCCCTGCTCTCCCACTCCCTTCCTCCCCACGCCCTCCCCTGGGCCAAGGGTGCCGGCCAGCAGCACGTGCGGCAGGTGCCGTACCGGCACAAGCCCCTGCTGCTGTGCACGGCCGCAGCCAGCGGGAGCGAGGTGAACCTGGAGGTGGCATGGGCGTGGCTACAGCCCAGCCTTGGTCCTACGCAGCTCAAGGTGTGCGAGCCACGCGACCTGCCAGACCCGGGTGAGGCAGCGGTGAGGGGGGGCCACCCGCAGCTGCTGGGCTGGCTGGTGCGCCGCTGCCCGGGCCTGCTGCACCCGGACCGGATCCTGCAGGCCGCTGCACAGCAGTGCGACCTCGCCAGCCTGGAGTGGGTGTGGGATGTGCTAGACGATGGGCTCAACGGCACGGGAGATGCTAAGCGCCTCGCGGAAGTGGGCCAAGGCGTGTTGGACGCAGCCGCTGCCTCGCACACCCCGGACGCTCTGGCCAAGATGGAGTGGCTGCTGTCGCGGTACTGGGTCAGCTGCTGCCTGCAGGACAGCACTGTCGAGGCAGCTGTCACCTCTGGGGACCTGTACCGGCTGCGGTGGCTGCGGAACCACGGCTGCCCCATGCGTGGCCTGGGTGTGCTGTGCACCGCGCTGCAGCACTCCGACCTGGCCGTGGTGAAGTGGCTGGTGGCCGAGGCGGGGTGCGTGCTGCCGAAGGCGGTGGATCGGAATGCGGCAGCGGTGGCGGGACCGGGCGCTGTTCCCTTGGCGGCTGAGCTGGAATGGGCCAACTTCTTACGAGCTGCAGCCATGGGCTCGGACGGCGTGGCTAAGCTGCTCTGGCTGCGTGAACAGGGGGCCCCATCGCTACGCTTGAGCTTGCGGCAGGACATCAGCCTGGCGGCGATGAAGGCGGGCCGGGTGGAGGCGGTACGGCACCTGCTGTCGTGTGGGGCACCTGGAGCGGTGCTGCCGGTTAGGTTTATGAAGGTGGGCCACGCCGCCGCCGCCTCTGGGAGCATTGCAATGGCGGAGTTTATGCGCGGGGCGGGGGCGGTGTTCAGACATGACGCCTATCGTGGGGCAGCCGAGGCGGGCAGTGTGGACATGGTGCGGTGGCTGGTGCGCGAGGCGGGGGCGCCGGTGGAGCGCGTGTGGCTGCGGGAGGTGATTGGCGCCTGGCCGGACCGCACCCTGGCGGATGCGCGGCGGCTGCTAGAGGCGGTGCAGCTGCTGGTGGGCGCAGGGCACGTGAGCTGGATGCCGCAGCTGGATGTGGCAGTCGCAGCGCAACGGGGCGACCTGGCCCTGCTGCAGTACCTTACGCAGAAGCAGGAGCAGAAGTAGCAGCAGCCCAACTCTGTGCGAGCTGTAGCAGGAGCCCAACACTGCGCGGGCTGTGCTACTTGGCAACCGTTCCGAGACTGCGGGCGGTTGCTGCGGGCGGCTGCGTGGCGGTGCTCGAGTGGCCGGCGGAACAGGCCCCTGGTTTTCGGAGGGCCCTGGAAGCTATCGACTCTGGCTCGTACCTGGAGGCAGCCAAGGTCGGCTACAAGGCCATGCTGGTCGCGCTGGAGGGCCTGGGCGTGCCGTGGGGGGCACCGGACGTGGTGGTGCGGACGGTGCAACGGCGCGTGGGGGCGCCGGTGTTGAGGAGGCTGGTGAAGCGGGGTGTGCCGGTGGGCAGAAGGAAGGACATAGACCAAGCGGTGGCTGAATCTCGCAGGGGCCGGGGCAGCATGAGCTACAAGGAGGGGGAGTGGGTGCGGCGGTTGGGGGTGTAGGGGCTGCGTGTGCTGTGGAGTGCACCCTTGGGGCGAGTGGTGAGTCGACGGTTGCAGACGCCCTGCCAGACGTTGAGTGCGGCGTACCCACATGCCGCATGGCATATGCGTTGGAACCTGGGATGCTTATGGCAGGCCACTTCCTGCTGGCATTTTTTATTTTCAATCTGTGCATGTGGTGCCGCATGCCTGCATAACCAGTGCGCTGGGCGGGCTGGGCACGGCGGGCATTGTGGTACACTGCCATTTTGCCATGTGAGTCCGGCACGATGCACATAGGCTAAACCAGCACAGATCTGCGGCAGGCATACCGTAGACGCAAACACGGAGTGCGGCGTTGAGGCTGCACCGCTCCAGGGTCTGGGTGGCGACACTGGCTGCCGGCGCTCGAGGGGGCAGTCCGCAGTTGGGGATCTGGAGGCACCAAGTAGTCGGTGCGAGAGCTACCTAACGTACAAATTATCTGTAACGTGCATAGGAAACCCTGCGTAAACACAGCATACCGTATATACACAAGTGTTGGCCAGCGCGCCAGGGCCCTGCATGGCTGACACCGTGTGGACCTCCTCTGCATATGGTATTCGGACCAGATTCGGAACACGGAACACGGAACTCGTCCCCCATACATGGTTGCACTCCGCGGTGTGCATGATTGACATGTGGGTCCGGCACGGTACTCAGGCTCATGCGCACGGGCCCCACCATAATCGTAATCTCATTTGCAAAGTAGGAAAAGGGTCGGGGCCTTGATGGCAGCCAGCAGCAGCACCATCAGGGGAGACTCACCTGCGGCGGCAGTTGCTACCGTAGCGTCACAGTCTGTGCCAGGGTCACCGCATAAATAAATTCTTTATCAGGTGCACCAGAAGCCTATGTTAGCACAGCCTATAAGCATGAGTCCTGGCTCAGCGCGCCAGGGCCTTGCATGACTGACAGCGTGGGGCCTCCCAAAACGGATTTGTCATGATTCGCTACGGCGAACGGGAACTTCCCCGCCAACCTTGGTTTTGGCCTGAGGGCCTCGGATGAACTTAATTTTGCGTGATTAACATTAATGTAGTCGCTACAGTGACAAAGACCCGCTCAGGATGTTGCGACGACAAGTCGTTGTCGTCGCGGCGCTTCTCTGCTTATCGTGCTTCGCGCGCAAGTGCTGCTGCAGCTCAACAATGAATATTAGAGCAGCAGAAGGTATAGATCACCGACTCGGCGTGCTGAAGATTCAGGTGAGACAGGGTCGGGGGTCGAGGCCTTTCGCGGTCAGAGCGACGTTGGACGCAAGAGCAATATTTTAAACGAACAAGTAGAGTGCGGGATTTACGTAGAATCCTATATTCCATCTGGGTCGGTGGGCGGCTCGCACCTATGCTCACCCATAGTCCGTTCCTGCGTACTATCTGGTACTATTTCGTAGCCGGCACACTGGTGACTGCGCAGACCGGCAGCAGGGACCACTTCCCCGTTGACTCCTCGCGCCCTACCTCTCATAGATGTACGTCAAGGTGCCTGTCTACATCAACAAGGTGCCGCAAAACAGGACCGCCACAGCTGTGGCGACGGTGTGGCTTCGGCGCCTGGGCGCGGGCCAGGCCGGGCGGCACGCCCTGCCCCACCAAAAGCCCGACTCCATCCGTGGCATCATGTGGCTAGACGACCCAAACAACTTCAAACTATCCGGACCCACATCGCATGCGGCCATGCCCGTGCACCACCAGCACTGGGAGCCGCACCTGTTGCTGGACACAATGGCGGGAGGCAGCCCGGTGAAAGCAGTACTCGAGTCGCAGAAGAGAAAGGGTTGGGACACGCGCATCCGGCCGTTCAGCTTCTTGTTTTGGCTTCCAGCGAAGGCTGGAGACTGCTTCAAGGTGCGTGAAAGCGGCACCTGCACGCTCTCGGGATGGGGGAACTTGTACGGCATCCGCATTGCACATCGCGTGTGTCAATGTACTATGCCACAGCCCTGCCGCTCTGCCTGCTGGGTTGTGGGCCTGGGCAGGCCTGTCTCCATGCTCGCGCTCATGGCTTAAGGCTTTCCCGTCCATTCCCAACTGCTGATGATGGTTGTGCGGCGCCGTGCCCGCAGGTCCGTGAAGCCAGCATGCCCACCTTCACGACCCCGTTTTGCCTACGCCACCACACGCGGCTGTGTCCTGCGCTGGTCCCCCCGGGGCGCCACAGCGACACGCGGCCCGCGCTGTGGGCGGTGTTCGGCCCCGTGCGCAACCTGGGGGCGGAGCCGGGCCCCGGCTGGCTGCACACGGCGCACGCCACCGCCGTGTACATGCTGTGGTATCTCACCTATCACCTGGCCGCAGGTGGGGCAGGGGGCCGGGGTGGCGGGGATGCGCAAGCGTGTGCGGGGGTGCGCCCCTACCAAACGCACTGCAGGGATGCGCTGCCTGTGGGGTAACCGAAATCTAGTGGGTAGTTAATGCAGCTTCTGCTGGTGTATTGGCAGCATGGGCGGGGCTCGAACGTGCATGTTGCACCAGCAGAGATTGTTCGGAAGTCGCGTGTGGCATGAACTTCCTGACGGCGCAGATACCCACATATGTAGATAAAGTTAGCACCAACGCATACGACATGTAGCTCTCCAGCTGGCAGCTGCGCGGGGCCAGCTGTTAGGTTGGAACTTGAAGCAATGGAGCCCAAACGCGACTTACCAGCAAACGAGTCTTGAAAGCCCCTATCACTGCACTTGCGACGGGAAATCGAGGCGAGAAAGCTGAGCCGGGGCACTGATACCGCTGATAAAGCATGCTTGCAAGACGGTCGCACGGAGTCTGTCCACAGCTGCCGGCGTGCTGGTTGGCCCTGCGCACTCCCTGGGGCGTTGATGGTTGCTATGTGCCAGTCGCACGCCATAGCCGAACGACAGCGCCCGTGCTGGTTCCCGTGGCTTAACATCCGTACGACTTGCCAGGACTTCCCCACTTGTTCCTGTGCAGGCATGTCGGGCGTGTTACTGTACGGCAGTCCGCTTGACGTGGGTCTGCTGCAGCAGGTGCAGCTGCTGCAGCCCTTCCTGCGGAGCGGGGCGCTCAGGTGGGGTGGGCTGTGGCGCAGGGCAGTGTGCGCACGCACACGGAGCTAGCACAGAGTGCTGCAGCATGCGTCCGTGATTGGCCCCGTAGCCTGCCCTGCAGGAGGCCTGTATGCCTGTATGCCTGTGTACCGTTGCCCCAGGTGGGGTAGGTTGTGCCACAAGTTGCTGTGCAACTGGAGCTAGGTTCCGTAGTACGCGTCCGTGCTCAGCCCTGTACCGTGCCTGCCTGCCTGCGGGCGTCCTCTCGCCACTGCTGCTGCCAGTACCCCATCCGTGTAACGGTGCCGCTCGACCCCTACAGGCTTCTGATATGGGACCTGCCGGAGCGCGCTGAAAAGTGAGTGCCAGGGCTTCCTAAGCCCTCCTACCTGCCCAGCAATGTGGGCGAGTAGCCGAGTACTGCACCCTCGCATGCTACGCCTGCGGCCTACCCCACATGGTGCACCCTCGCCATCCTGCACCTACCCTAACCTGCTTTGCCGTGGTGATCACGCAAATGCACCGCAACACCACATTTGTAGCCCCCACCATTGCTCGGCCCCATGCACTAGGGCGCTCCAGCATTATGGATTCCACCCCAGAAATGCTTTTCGACCATCGCCTCATGCCCCCAGGACTCCCGCCCTGCGCCTGTCCCTCCCCCCTACCGCTACCTTTGCAACACGTGCAGTCATCCGTGCCCTTTCCCCTCCCCCATATCTCCCTCCCCGTCCCGCAGGTACAACTACGACCAGGCGCTGTACCTCAACCACGCGCTGCTGGGCCTCAGCGCGTGCGGCACTGACCTGAGGCTGCTGGTGGGGGACTTCGACGAGTGAGTGGTGGTGGTCGGGGGAAGGGGGGGAGGCGGGAGGGGCGTTGCGGCTTGGGAGTTCTGTTGTGTGCGCAGAAGGAGCGTGCGGGGACAGAGATGGGTCGGGTGCTGACTCCCACCGGAGATCATCTATGGCTGCGACCTACCTGCAGTGCACATGCCGGTGGCCTCACTGAAGCGCACAACGCAAGCCAGCAGCGAAGCTGTCATCACCGCCCTGCTTTTATTAGGCGGTGCCGTTTTGCTGCTGCCGCCTCGCCTGCAAGTGGCCTGCTTCGCTCACGCGCCGCCTGCCGTGCCGTTCATCTGCAGGTACCTGCTGCTGCCACGTGGCAAGCCGTGGCCCGACCCCCTGGCCTGCATGTCGCGGCCGGGGGCCAACCTCACGTCGGATGTCGTCATCAACCGCCGCAACGCCCAGGCCAGCACCGTGCCCCCTGAGGAGGAGCCAGCGCACTGGTGCGTACGTGTGCGTGGCGTGCAGGTAGACGTTGGGCGGTTGGTGATGGTGACGTAGGCGGTTAGGCGGGTGCTGACTGTACGGCATGCCCCTGGTGCCGCCAACCAGCACACCGGTGCGTGTGAGTGGCCGTCGTGCTGCTGGGGCAGCCTGTTGCGGCAGCCCCGGATACTGGTGGGCGCGGGGGTGCGGGCGCTGGTCGCTTGACTTGCGAGTTTGCTGAGGTGCTCAGCACCCTACGCCCCACCCCCGCACAGCGCACTGACAGTGCCGCCGCCGCAAGCCGCCAAGTGCCGCCCATGCAGCGCACAAACCCTTCCCACGCATGCCAAACGGCCCATGAGTCTCGCCATGTCCAGCTCATACTATACCTTCGGTTCTCACGTGCCCTATTGATGCGAAACGCTGTTCACGCAGGCTGGACCTCGCGGCTCTTAAGTCTACACTGCTGCGCGGCGACCTGTCCCGCCACGCCGCCCAGCCGTACGACATGGTCGCGGAGCGCGTGTTCCCCACACAGCACGCCAAGCGCATCGTGGCGCCCGCAGCACCCATCGCCGGGTACTTTGTGCACGAAGGTGGGCGCTGCAGAAGAGTATTTGCATGCGTGGCAGGTTTCACGTGTCCGTCGCGGTGAGACAAGGCCAGCAAGAGATGCTAAACGCCTAGGTGCTAGTTGGCATGTCGGCAGCTCGTATTGAGTTACACGATGAAGAGGCCACACGCCAGGGCACTTGACATACATGTCCGAGACCCGACGAGTATCCGGCAACTGCACCACTCCCTCGCTGAGCACATCGTCACAGTAAAGCACCTTGCCCTTTGCCGTTGGCTGTGCAGGCATGGCCCTCCGCGGCGCGGCCTTCACCTCGCCCCTGGACTGCATGTCCATAATGCACGTGTCGAACATGATGCGCGCGCGCTCGCCGGCGTTCGCCGACACCAACGCTACCCACCACAACCTGGCCAACTGGGTGGTGGCCCAGCGCTACGCCCGGCCCGCGCGGGCAAAGTACCTGCCGCCGCAGCAGTGGGGCGCTTGAAGCAAGGGCAGCGAGGGGTGCTGTGCTGCCCGTTAGCCGCTCAGATTGGGCGTCAATTTGCACGCTTTTGGAGGGTGAGTGGCGGGCGGGCCACGGTCTCGGCTCACGTGCCGCAAGCGAGGGTGAGGGACCTGAGAGCAGGGAGCACATGCAACAGCTGAGGGCTGTGTGCTGGCATCGTTACAATGCATTTGTGGATGTGAGCAGGCGTAGTGTGTGTATATATGTCCAGCTGTGATGACAACAGGGAGTACGTATGTGGTGGTTGGGAGCGCTGGTACGGGTGTCAGGCGCAGGGGTCACAGGTCGGGTTGGGGCTAGGTAGGTGATGTCAGTACCAGCAGTTGTGTTTCTTGTGTACCTACGTCCAGTTGGTAGGGGCATATACCATCTGTACAGTTGCTGGCACAGTGCAGGCTACATTGCAGGGAGCACGGCCATGTGTGTGTGTGTGCGTGCTGGAGTGGGCATGCGGGCTTTTTTACTTGATGACAGTCCAACGTACGGCGCTTGCCCTGCAGGCGGGCATGAACGTCCAGGTCGGTTGGCATGGCATGGAACCGCATGCGCTTAGAGCTGTCGAGCAGGTGCAGATTGATTCTTAGGTATCGGTAGGCACATGGTAGCCACAAGATTTAAGAGTACGTGATATGCACAAGTGAGTTGGCGGCAGTGCGGTTGGTGCCCCTGGTGGCCCCATGCCGTGTGGTTAGCTCTCCAATTTAGATGGGCAGGACAATGCTTTTGCTCGCATCAAACCATATGTGTGGAAGATATGATTAATTTCATGTTTATAGGAATGATACAGTGATTCATGTTACCGTATGCATGTTCAGGGCCCTCACTGTGCAGCGGAGCTCGCATGGGGGGACTCCCTTGGTGCTGTGTTTGATCGCGGTGAGGAGCACGTCATGCGCTGCGACTTCCCAACATCTGCAGCGTCGCCCCGAGTGGCATATGATGGGTTTTAATCTGCATCTTGCAAGGTAGCATTGGTGACACGGTTTGACCGGGTTGTCGGGCGTTCAACCGCCAGTCCGGCAGGCCAAAACGCGGGTTCCCGCCTGCCTTGGCCTCCCGCACGAACTTCAGGGGCAATATGCAACGCAACATACGCTTAGTCTGTTACAAAATTGGGTGCTCATTCGCAAGCGCGCAATAGATACTTTGCTACGGTACCCTCACTCGCCATGGGCAGCCGGGTAGTCAGTAACACACTGCTGCTGTGTTGCATTGCCACGTTACGATTGGCATGCTGTGGTAACATTGCGACGACGAAGCCAAGTGACTTTATAGACGATCGCCTGGGCGTCCGTAAGATACGGGTAAACAAGGGCTTGAGCAGGGGCTTGAGTAAGGATGGCGTGACTCGCCTTACTGCGCTGCTAGTACTGACTCGTGCGCATTCCAACTAGCATCAATAGGTGGTAGGAATAATAGGTTGCATTAGTAGTAATGCGGGGCGCAAACCGCTTCATCCCCGATTTTGCCTGTGCGCGCAACCACACGCACGTGCACCGACAAACTGCTTGCTCTCCGGAGAGAGCGGACCCGGCCATCAGCCTCGCCCCACCCTCTGCCCTGCAGATCTACGTGCGTATCCCCCTGCCAGCAAGCAATGGCAGCTTGCAGCGCAACCTGACTGCCACAGCTGTGGGCACGCTATGGCTCCGGCGTCTGGGCGGGGGCCAGGCCGGGCGCTACGCCCTCCCCCACCAACTACCCGATTCCATCCGAGGCTTCCTATGGCTCGACGACCCCAACAATTTCACGTTGGCAGGACCCACATCGCACGCATCAATGCCTGTGCGGCAGGACCAGTGGCAGCCGCACCTGTTGCTCGACACGGTGGCGGGTGGGCCGCCGCTGAGGGCGGTGGTGGACCCGGTCCGGGGGCTGGGGGACACGGAGGCGCGGCCGTACACCTTCACGTTCCACCTGCCCCAGAACGCGGGGAACTGCTTCAAGGTGTGCTGTTGGAGCCGTGTCCGCACTTGTGCCGTAACGTGTTGTGTCATTCGGATGCGCTGTACCTGGCTGTACCAGTATTAGCATTTAGCAACGCAGTTGTTAGCCCACAGTGCCGACAGGCGGAGCCGGCAATTCGTACGTGCACAGCCTGGTGCACAGGGACAGGGTACCATACCAGGCAGGGGAAGACGAGATGCCATACCATTGCATGTAACCGTATCTTCTCGCCTCAACACCGCCTAAACCAACAGTATCGGTACAGTGCCTTAATCAATCGACATGCGCCTAGCCACAGATCCGCGAAGCCAGCACCCCCAACTTCGCCACGCCCTTCTGCCTGCACCACCACGCGCGGCTGTGTCCAGCACTAGCGTCCCCCGAGCAGCACAGCGACACACGGCCGGCGCTGTGGGCGGTGTTCGGCCCCGTGCGCAACCTGGGGGCTGAGCCGGGCCCCGGCTGGCTGCACACGGCGCACGCCACCGCCGTGTACATGCTGTGGTACCTCACCTACCACCTGGCCGCAGGTGGGGCAGGGCTGGGCAGTGGGGGCGTACGAACGTGCTGGTGTGCGTGCGTGTGCCTAAAGCTGCATTAGTTGGGAACCCAACTGCTTTGCTTTTCTGCACCGCCCGGCAGCAGGCGGTTGGGTGCAGGCAGGTGGTTTATGCAGGCAGGTGCTTAGGCGCAGGTAGGGGTACGGCTGTGAGCTCCGTTTGCGTGCAGGTATGCAGGAGGCTTTTCTCTGACGCGCTCACTCGCCCAAAGCATGCTCCCCCGCATTCGCACGTCCGTGCCGGTGCCATTGTGCAAAATAAGCGACAAATCGACGTAGCTCGCTGGGCGCGAACGCAGAGGCCAATGCCCTGGTGTACGGCAGCCCCGTGGGGGGCCCACTCTCTGACAGACACTGGGGGCTGAACAGTGGTAGTACATGGCACCTTGCGACTGAGTTACAGGAAACAAGACATACAAAGGCAGGTATCTATACAAAGGCAGCTGAGGTATTTGCTTTGTGACCCATTGGTGGCGGCGTGCAGGCATGTCCGGCGCCCTGCTGTACGGCAGCCCTCTGGACGTGGGGCTGCTGCAGCAGGAGCAGCTGCTGCAGCCCTTCCTGCGGAGCGGGGCGCTCAGGTGGGTAGGGTGGGACACAGGGTAATCGGACTGCCGGAGCGATCACGCACTGCTGCGCACAAGTATGGTGGTGCTGAGGCGGGATAGTGGATGCTGAGGCGGACTGAGGAAAATGCCAGATGCAGAATGCTCACCTGGGGAGAGATACAACTGCTGTGCTGCCAGCCACCTGCTCCTCCGCATCTCCTTGTGACGGACAGGCCTCGACGCACGCTGTCCATGCACAACACCACTGCCGTACATACACCGCGTTCGGGGCCTGACCCACCAACCTAGTCGGTGCCTTTGAGCGGGCTGCATGGTCCACGCCCCCAACGCCCAACCCCCAGGTTGCTGATATGGGACCTTCCGGAGCGCTCAGAAAAGTGAGTTGTGTGTGTCCCAGCTGGTCCCTGCGTTGCGGTCGCGTTTTGTGCCCCGGGTGCCAAAGCGTTGGAGGTGGTCGTACCCGTTGCACGCACCCGCCCATGCAGCTCCTGCGTGCCCACGCTGTACCGTGCCGTACCGTACCCCCTCCCTGCCCCCGCAGGTACAACTACGACCAGGCGCTGTACCTCAACCACGCGCTGCTGGGCCTCAGCGCGTGCGGCACTGACCTGAGGCTGCTGGTGGGGGACTTCGACGAGTGAGTGGTGGTGATTGGGGGAAGGGGGGGAGGCGGGAGGGGGTGCGGCCCTGCTGTGTGTTGGGAGGCCGCTGGTGGGCCACTACGACGAGTGAGAGCTGGGGAGGGGGAAGGGGTGCGGAGCGACCCACAGGTGGGGGGACTGGCAATGTCCTGCAGTGGTATCAGGTGTGGTACCATACCATACGTGGCTTTGGTATTAGACTGGTACACACGTGGTGCGTGGTTAGGCAGGGGTAGGGGGGCCGTCCGGACCCAGGGGGCGAAGAGTGCTGGGAAGGAGTCGCGGGCAGCTGGGGCCCTGCGTTGAGATGAAACGCGGCGTGGATTGGGCGTGGCTGGTGGGAACTGGAACAAGTAATGTGTAGTGCCCTGCGGGATGGGAGTCGGGCGTTCGGGCGGGGCGCTGGAGGGCAGGGCAAGGCCCGGGGAGGAGGCAAGGCAGCAAGGCGAAGGCTGGGAGGGGGAAAAGGCAGCTGGCGTCCGTCCGTTGTGCGTGACCGGAGCCGTAAACTCTATACTGACCGACTTAGCAAACCCTCTACACTGTGGAGGGCTAGCCTGGCCATAATAAGGGGTTGATGGGGTGCAGGGTCAAGGGGCAGGCAGCACAGTGGCGGCGGGTAGATAGTGTACGGTATGGCGGCACGATAGCGGCTGGGAGTCAGCAGCGCTAGCGGGGCGGTGGTCAGCGGGGCAGAGCAGCGGGCTGGGATTGCGGGACAGCATACGTTGAGCCCAGCAGGGGTAGGAAATAGGATGGGACGGTGTTGGGAGGGGAGCGGCCAGCACACATGCGGCAGGACCGGTTGGCCGTACCCGTACACCTGTCGAGCCGCCTGGCACGTACGGTACTTGACGGCGACCCTGCTGCCCCCTCCTGTGCCACCGCTGATCCGGTGCTGTGCGTCCGCTTGTTAGCTTGCGTTCAATGATGTTTCACGGTCTGCTGCCACCGCTGCTGGCTCCTGCTGCGGTCCACCCGCCCGCCCGCTCACTCGCTGGTGTTTCTTGCTTAGCCATGCCAGCCTGCTGCCCCGCCGCCCGCTGCCCCTTATGCGCTGCCGTCCGCCTGCTCACGCTGCTCCTGCTCCTGCTCCTGCTCCTGCTCCTGCTCCTGCTCCTGCTCCTGCTCCTGCTCCTGCTCCTGCTCCTGCTCCTGCTCCTGCTCCTGCTCCTGCTCCTGCTCCTGCTCCTGCTCCTGCTCCTGCTCCTGCTCCTGCTCCTGCTCCTGCTCCTGCTCCTGCTCCTGCTCCTGCTCCTGCTCCTGCTCCTGCTCCTACATCTGAAGCTACTGCTCCTGCCACCCCGCTTGCTACCGCCGCCTGCAAGTGGCCCCCGCCCACCTTCGCCCGCCCAACGCCTGCCGTCCTCCTGCAGGTATCTGCTGCTGCCACGTGGCAAGCCGTGGCCCGACCCCCTGCCCTGCATGTCGCGGCCGGGGGCCAACCTCACGTCCAACATGATAGTGAACAGGAGGGAGGCGCAGTCCACCACAGTGCCGTACAAGGAGGAGCCGGAACACTGGTGCGTGGAGAGTTGTCCCGTTCGGTACCGGCATAGCAGGTGCCGTACACCAGTACCCAGTACCCTGTACCCAGCTCTTGCCGCTTGCCGTTCAGGCACTGCATCGCCCCTGCGCCTGCAGGACCGATACCACCAGGCTCAAGGCCACCCTGCACGGCGACCTGGCCAGCCACGCAGCCAGGGCGTACGACATGGTCTCGGAGCGCGTGCACCCGGTCGCACACGCCAAGCGCATCGTGGCGCCCGCAGCGCTAGTGGTCGGATACTTCGTGCACGAAGGTGGGCGGCTTGTGCAAGGGCCGGCGAGCATTCAATAGCGTATGGCATTTCAACAGTCCAGCGACCTTATCAGCTGCCAGGACTGCGCAGGCTGCTGAAGTGTCGTACGGCACCCCACCTAAGCCTGTCGCCCCTCCCCGCCCCGTGCAGGCAACACCCTGCACGGAGAGTCCTTCAACTCGCCGCTGGACTGCATCTCCATCCTGCACGTAGCGAACATGATGAAGACGCGGCTGGAGGGTTTCCGGGAGACCAACGTGGCTCACCTCAGCATCACAAACTGGCTGGTGTCCTGAGGAGGTCGTACAATACATGACACCATTCCAACAAGTTGTACACTTGTACTACACGGTAAAGGATACCCAGGACAGGCAGCAGTGAGATCGAGCACGCAGTGCTGTACTGGCTGTCACGGCTCAGGTACAGCACGCATAGAAGCACATACCGCATTGTCACGATGTATGTTGCATCAACGTGGACGGGAGCGAACGCAAGCCTCCTGTGGCAGAAGCAGGGGCGGTCCCCTGGCCACGACCACGCGCTGGCCACCTGCCGTACGTACGTGCCCCGTCATGGCAGGGCGCAACCGCTGCCTGCAGTGGCCAGCGCAAGAACTTACTGCGATCCTCTATGCATGTCAAATTAACGTGCACTGAAGTACATGACACTACCCTGGCGTGCGTGCATGGCTAGCACGTGGATGGTGTGGCATGACCTGCATTTCTCTACCCACCACCAGGTTATTAGCGTGCCTCGCTGAGCATGGGGTGTGGGTGTCCGCCGTCATTGATTCATGGGCAGGCGTAATGCAGCGAGCGTAGTACCTCATGGCAGACGGTTGGCGCCGGCCTATCTTATTCTTTGTGATCATTTGTGTGAGAGAGAGTGGTTACGCGTTGGCTACGGGACCTGTGCTGACGCTCGACGCCGTAAGCCTGGCGTTGGCCACATGGCAGTTGACGGTCCTCAGCAATGCTGCCGTGCGTGCGTTGGGTCGGTTGGGTACAGGTGAATGGCTGCGGGTGAACGCCCATATGTACGGCATTGAACCGGCTGGGCTGACCATGCCGTGCGTAGAGGCTGCTGATCGGGGGCGCCCTTGACCCCCCATTGCACATTGTTGGCTGGGGACAGGCGAGCTGAACGAGCAAGCGAAGGCGTGTTTGTGTGGGACGGTGCGGATACCGGTATTGTGTCTGTGTTGTCACGGTTGCATCGACTGTACCGTCACGCCGTCGCAGCTTGCTGAATGTTGGCGGCACACGCGGCCTTGCTTTGCGGCAGGGTTACAGCCAGGGGAGTTCCACTCCACCTAGTGCTCATCACGGAGCTCCCCTGGTTGCAGCAGGTTCGGCGCAGGGTCTCCGTCAGTGTGAGTCTTCCGTGGGGCCTTCCGGATGACCCGTGGAAACAGGTGCTCCGCCCCCGCAAACCCCCCCGTTTCACCCGATCGGACCCCCTCGCAGGCCCTGGTCCTTCGGACATGGGCCCCATTGACTTTCGGAGACAACTAGCACAACATACGATGCGCCTGGTTCGACCAACCCGATGAAGATCGGAACGCTGGTCTCCGTTTGTACGTTCGCAGGCAGCAGGTTGCAGGCAAGATCTCCCCTGGTAGCCTCAGATCTGCTTAGATGCGCCAGCCGCCACGGCAGGCCTGGTGCGCAAACCACCAAGACGGATGTTGCATGCGCCTGGGCGCGTTGCCGACGGAGCGGGCAAGCCCACAGTGGATGCTGCTGTCTGCGCCGCACAGCTGCGGTCTGCGCACCTCTGCGCGCGCACGTGCAAAGCATGGCGCTGTAAGTCATGATGCCAAGAAAACCAAATGCACTCATGCGTTTCCGGGCATAGTTCGTGCAGCTTGTGCGTGCTTGCTTCCCGATGAACTGCTCGTGTAAGGGTGGTGGCGGTCAGGGTCCCCTGGTGGCGGTTGAGCTAGCATTACACGTGTTCGTTCGGCAGGGGGTACATTCCCCGTCTCCTCCGTCTCGTGTGCTCCATGGTGTTCCCCGAGGGGAACTCTCCCCTCAGCGCCCAATCCTTTTCTGCAGCACGTGTGAGCAAGCATTGTTTGGCGAGCTGAACGCCGGGTGTTGCAGCCGGGCGAGGAGCCGGGGAAAACCAAGCGGTCACAGTGAGGATGTTGCAGGGGGACTTCCTACGGGTGCAAGATGCTGCTATCGCAGAGGATGTTGTTTAACTGGGCTGTTCTGTCGGATATGCACTGCCCGCCAACGCGACGACGCCGGGGCACAGGCGACGCCCACCGTGCATGGCTCACGTACAGGGCTTTGTGAAAAGAGCCTCCGGCATGCAAGGTCAGTGATGGATAGTATGCACTATAGCTTCTTGCGACTACACGCGCGCGATTCACAGTAGCCTCTGCTACTCAACTTGCGAACAGCCTGTTGCGTACCGTCACTCACTCCTTGCTAGATAGGATCGTTCCATTACATGTCACATGTCAACAGCCTTGCGTTGAATTTGCGGAAGTGCAAGCCAAGGAAGCGCGTGCCATGCGCAGCTCTACTGTACTTCCCGCGTTACTTTGCCTCACGCTGCTGATATCCATATTCTCTGTCAACGGAAAAGGGATTTCTTCTGAGTCATGGACTGAAGGATATGAGTGGGAGAAGGAGCTGTCCACCCAGTCTAGTACCCGCTCCCTTCAGGCTGGCCCGCTGGGCGCCAGCGATGCCATGATCGCGCATAAATGCGTCTTTATATTTGCAACTGGAAGGCAAGACTTATGTAAAACTCTGCCGGCGTGTGACCCACGCGCAGCGTGTGGGAGGGGCTTGTTGAGACTTGGCTCGGGGGGCACAGCAGGCGACCTGCTGCATTCGGACTTTCAATTGCATCTGCGCTGCGTGGCCACTCTCCATTCTGCGATTCTCCTAGACCGCGTCTACAACCGCATAGGAACGACGCAGGTTGGCCAGCACCAGCACGTAGTGCTCCAAGCCTGTTGGTGCGCCCCGGGCCCCGGGCCCAGGGCCCTGGTGCCTGGTCGCCAACCGGGGCCCGTACGCGCGGGCCCTTTCTGTTACCCCATCCCGGCTGACTCTCGCCAAGGAACACACCTGACGTGCTGCTGCATGCACTGCCCTCATTCCCTCCCGTCATGCAGGAGCGGCTCCACTGCTGTAGTGGATGCCCTCAATCAGATACCCGGGTACCTCATACGTGGGGAGCAGGGGGCCGCCTTCTACCAGCTATTTGAGACGTACAGGTGCGGCACTCCCAGGGGCCTCCCCTGACACAGGGCGAGGGTGCTCCCCTGGCACAGGTCCCCTCGCACTGCACCTGTATGCCAGTGAACGTGTGTACCGGCATACCGGTGCGGCAACGGGCGGCAGGCGGCAAAGGACCTCCCCTGGCACAGGCCCCAGCGCGCCGTGTGACTGCGCGGGGACATGCAACCCTGGGACCCCCGCCAAGCTCGACGCTAAAGGCAGCGCCATGGCCCTAGCGAACCTCGCGTGTCACGTGCACGGTGCTAGGGGCTTAGGGGACCCGTGTGCGCTAGCCTGCTTTTTTCTTGCTGCCAGGGGAGTCCCCTCTTCCCTGCTTGCTGCTCGCCTTGCTCCTCGCCGTCAGCACACATCTTAACCCAGCACCAGCACACGTGTACACACCGACCCACGCTCTCCTGGTGTGGCTTGTAGGTCTTTGCTGGGCACCATAAAGACCGCGGACAAGCTGTACCCCAAGGGCGTGCACACCGTGTTGCACAAGGCCAACGGCACAGATGCATACCCCCGAAGGTGGGACGAGACGCTTGCTGCCCCACATGGCGGGTGGCGTGCGGGGTAGCACAGGAGTAAGCTCCTTGTTGGCAGCAGCGGGCCCTCACCGAGCGTGAGGAGCACGCGATATCATACGGTACCTTGCACGTGCATTGCACCAGGTATCTTGTGCAGCCCTCCGCAGCCCGCTCACTCGCTCTTGACTCCCTGCTTGGGGCTAAGCAACAAGCATCTACAGCATCCACATAGCACCTCAGCACACCCACACCCACACGGACCCCCAAGCAAGGGAGGCCCTCCCCTGCCCCCATCCGTACACCCCCGTGCAGCCAGCTCGTACACCAGCTGTACGAGCGTGACGCCCAGATGTACAAGCTGCCCTGGTTCCACGACCTCAACCCCACGCGCATACGGGACGCGGCCAGGGCTATGTACGCAGTGCTGTTCGGGTACCACGGGCCAGGTGGGCTGCGTGCGGGGGCGTGTGCGGGGGGGCGGGAGGGGAGGAAAGGTGAGCGCACTACCACGGTCTGTTGCATCCGGGGTCGTGTGGGGTAGAAGGCTGGTGCAGCAGCAGGGACAGGCACGGGTCTGCTCCGGCGCACGGAGCGGCAGGCGGCCGGTGGAGGTTATGGAGGCGTGTCACCAGCTGACGGCGACTGGGGTTTGTCATGGGTCATGGGGGTGTGCGGTGGGGCGGACGGGCGCAAGAGAAGGTTGACGAGTCAGGCGCTGAGCCATCGGAGGAAGCTGGGCGTGGCGCGGCGCGGCGCGGCGTGGCGTGAGGGGTACCATCAGCAGGCAGCAGCAGCAGCAGCAGCAGCAGTAATAGTAGCAGTTTCAGTATCAGTTGCAGTCGCAGTTGCCGCTGTTTCGGGCTGGTCCGTGCTGCGGGCTTCCACGTGTTCTGTTCCCCACACCCCCTGCCCGCCGCCTGCCCCTGCTGCCCCCCTGCTCCCTCAGACACCGTGTCGGGCTTCAAAGAGATCAGGTGCGTGGGTCGACGTCGGCGCATCAGTCCGGCTGCATCCGTGGCTTATGGGGGGGAAACCGCGCTAACGCGGCTTGCACCACAGCCCTGGCATGCCGACATGGATCAGACGTTGTGTAACGCCGTGCTGAGCCTTCGACACTTTACTGCCCTGACATCAGCACCTTGGGTCGCATCATGCCCCCACACTCGCAAGTTGGGCACCCGGAACCCTCGCGTCCACGCGGCTGCCCCGCTGCCACGTACGGCAACCCCGCATACACCCCTCGCCCCCCTTGCCTCCAAACCCCTCCCCGTCATGTACGGCAACCCTCACACGCAACCCTCGCACGCCATGCAGTGCACCGCGATGCCGTACACGTCCGAAGGCACTGCACCATCTGCGTCAACACGAATTCTTTGCCGTCCCAGATCACAGCGTCTCGGCTTCCCGCGCAGCCTGATCCTCAAGTAGGCTGGCCCCAACATGTTGGCACGTTTTGTGACCTCCAGGTACGGCTGCTGCTACCACTTCAAGCGCGACGGCCAGGCCGACTTTGAGGCCTTTGTCGCCTTCCTGCGGTCGCTGTGCACAGACGCCAAGGTACAGTACGGGCCGGCATCCTCCCTCTGCTCTGTCCTGTGGGCCTTGGGTCGACACGCTGAGGTGTGGGACGACCGCGGAGCGCATGTGTTGCAAGCCAGCACCATTCCATGTCTGTGACATAGGTTTAACATATGTGCTGTTATCATACTGTTGGGGAGTGCTGGCGGCCATTGAGGCCGGCTGCACGGCGTGGGATGGCGGCGCAACAGGCTGCATGCAATGGGACCTCGTTCACACGACAATGTGCGCTGAGGCCGCGGCAACAGCCACCCGCAATGCACTCAGCTGCCCGTCCGCACTGCGATGATGCCGTCAAGAGCGCCGCCCCTCAGCCCCGCCCCCCCCCCCGGTCCCTTGCCCCCCCCCTGGTCCCTTGCCCCCCAGTTCATCTTCAATTCCCGCAAGGAGGCCAGTGCTGACGACAATAAGAAGCTGATGAACATGATCCGGCCGTCGGACGCCGCGGTTTTCATAAAGGACCTCAACACTACGCACTTCTGGTGAGCCGCCTTCACAGCCCATCAGCAGCTCACAGCCGTGGCCTGGGCCACATTGTTCGCTTCTTATCGCTGGAAATGTAATTTGCTTCGCCCTTTACTAGCGCCTGCTTTGTAATGTGCTACTGGTTGGACACCAGTTCGGCTGCTGGGCGGGGATCTGCTTGTTTGGTACGGTACCTCCCCGCCGTTTGACCGTCAAGCTCCCGCAACCTGAAGGCCCACCCCGACGGGTAGCGTTTCAGGCGCCAACAAGCACGTAGCAACAAGGCTGCGTATGCGCGTAGGTGCCCGTCGCCGCCCCGCCCGCCCATCACCCGCCACACGTTCCCGCTCGCCTAACCATTCCGCCCGCCCGCCACCCGCCCTCGCCCCCTGCAGGTACGACACGTACGCCGCCGCCCACCCCGACCATGCCATCCGCGTGTTCATGGAGGACATGTACGGGGACGAACAAGTGGGTGTACCGCGGGGTCGGGGTACGGGTACTAACCGATACGACGCAGCACAGTACATGGTGTACGGCATGCAAAAGAGCGACGGGAGGCCCTGCAACCACGTATGGTTGGAGACGACGTCGGATGCATTGCTTATCAGGCTGAGCAGTCAACATTGTATCATCTTGCAAGTCGTACGGATGACTTTCTCGTGCATTCCTGCTCGCCTGTTGCCCCGAACCCTCTCCTGGCCCACCCTGAATCCCACACGTCAATCTCCAGACCTCGCCTGCCTCCCTACCTCCTAACCCCTCTCGTGCTCCCATTCCGGCTGACCCCTCCTGCTCCTGACCACCTGCCCACACCCACGCTTGCTTGTTGCCCCGAACTTTCTCCTGCTTCTTCCTGCAGACCCGAACCCCATCCCCTCTCCTCACCTTTCCACACCGTTCCCCGCATGCAGACCCAGGCCGAGGTGCGGCGCTCGCTGCTGACCTTCCTGGGGGAGGACCCGACGCTGCCCATCCGCTTCGACCGCATGCCCATCGTGACTCCGGAGGAGTACATGAAGGACATGGAGGTCCGGCGGGAGGGGGGCCAGCAGGTCAGCACAAAGTCCAGCAGCCCGCCGCCGCAGGGGAGGGCCCATCGGAAGTATCACAGCCGTCATGCAAGCAGGGGGCGACAGCGAACCCGAAAGTAGGTGGGCTGCGCTGGAGGTCGCTTTGACGCTTGCCCACCACCAGGGAAGCTCCCCTGACCACCACCACGGCCATACCAGAACGGCTTCCTTTTGTCGTACTGCCCTCCCTGGAACGTTTGTTCGGTGGGCCTCGCGCATCTGACAGGTTGGCAACAGGGAGGTACGGAGGTGCGAAGGTAGATGCACAGGGGCTGGCCTCCGCACAAGTGGACCCGTTATCCTGGAGGCGTAGGCAGGTGCGAGCTGCGGGCGCATGCGCATGCTGAACCTAATGAGGTGCTGCGCTTGATGGTGAGGAAGTGGCCCTGGAGGGTAACAATGGGCGGTGAAGTGAATGAACCGTAACTTACGAGAAGGGCTGGCTGGGACTGGGAGGCCCGGGGGGTGCGCTGCGGCTGGCTGGGTCGTACGTGGCGGAGGCCATCCATGCACTTGTCGTACAGTCGTAACGGCGTGCTCCGGAAGAGTGTCCGTTGGGGAAATACTATATCGCATATGTGATGCCGCGAACGGGGTAGGTGTAGGTCGCACGCGACGGGCGCCGTTCATTCCTAGGCAGGTCTGCTGCAGGATACGGTACGTTGGGATGCCTCTTGCAGGCAGGTCTGCAACATGTGCTTTAGGTAGGAAGTGCATGGGGTGTGCAAGCCTTGTTGCTGACGGACCGGTCGGTTTCGTCGCAATAAAGTTGTGCGTAATGCGTATGGGCGTCAGGCAGGAAAGGTCGGGGTTGGTTCCGGACCCTTGCTATCGGGGTTCCTGAAGTTTATGGCTTCCGCATGGTGCAATACTGACGGACGCCGTCCGTGTTGGTGCCACATGCATGCGCGGCAACGGATGAGGGTTGAAATTTTTTGGCAAGGTCTGGCCTAGTGGGGAGCAAGCGTGCACCCTACTGCAGTCAAGGTGGCTGGGAGCGCCGGCAGTGCATTGAGTGTAGCGTCGTTAACCGTTGGTGCGTTGATACTAACGGCGTGGCATGGCAGGCCGTGTTGCCTTGGCGCCCAACCTGCGCCCAGCGCACAGGCGGCAGGAGCGCCATGCACGAGTGCAAACTCATATATGTTGTGCATTTCGCTGATGCTTCGCTTTGGCAGGTTGCCATGCGGCGCGCGTGCAGTGCGGCTGTGAGTGTTGCTTGGTCCAGCTTGGTCAGGGGAAGCGACAAGGCTTGACACGTGGCCCGGTTGTTTGGACCTGTTTTACATCTAATCGCACCAGCCCAACGGCCTGGTTTATATCGCTTGCTAGCTGAGGAGTATGCACCAGCCCGATAATGACTTCTTAACGCCGTAGGCTTGGATCAGCTCCGGACAGGTTGGGGGTCATGGATGCTGTGACCATGCCGTGGGAAGTGGAAGTCAGTCCCTGCTCGCATGGGGCAGTGCCCAGCACGCGTACTGGCGTGCATGAGCTCCGTATTCGGGCCACGGCCCCCGCGTAGACCTGCTAACACATCGGCGGCGTGCGAGGGTCCCATCGATGCGGCAGGTCCTTACAGCCCCATGGGGGCCTCTGACCTGTGGTTGAATACACAATCAGTTGCACGTAATAGTGGCTTACTTTGAGATCACAGGCGCTAGGCGCAGTCAAAGACTACTGATGCTGTACAGCGGTTGAGGGGATTGGTCGGCACCCGCACGCTGGTACCGGTATGGCTGCGCCTGGTTCAGTCTGCTTGGAACGGGTTGCTTGGACCCCAACACCACAGGAGGAGCCTGGAGAGCTTGCCCGCCCAGTCGCCCTGCACCACTATTGCGGAGTGCCTGACAGGACCCTGCTGCGTCGACGCCCCCTTCCGCTCGTTACAACAGACGCCGTTCTGCTGCAGCCCTCGACACCGCCTGCTGTCACCTCCAGTCAACAGCAGCACACAGATGGCCACGCGACCTGCTATACACACGAAGGGACACCGCGCTACCACACGCCGCGAGGACCAGGGGAGGAGCCCTGGCTGGCGAGGGCAGGTGTGCTCCGGGTCCACGTGCGGTATCAACACGGCATTTGGCTCGCCGCGCATTCCACCAAATTCCACACTTCCTTAGAAGCTACCAGCTAACGTGCACATTAGGAGCTATCGCTACAGGTCGACAGCATTGAAGTAAACCTACTACTAGGCAAGCCTACCGCCGCAAAAGACAGCCGAAGCGGTTGCTGGGGTATTGACACCCCAACGGAGGAACCTCAGATGCACAAGCCCTGTGCCCACCGCGCGCCACGCCCAGTTGCTGCACGTTGAGCGTTGCAGCCCGCGTTCAGTCTGAGAGCAATGAATGATGTCAAGCTGGGCCCTGCAAGCACAACCTAGGGTAGCGTACACGCGCAGCCAGCGACTTGTGACAAGCCAAAGGGCAAACCCTGCGTTGGTGCATGGTGCGGCCCCTACCTGCTTGTTCCGACCTAGCTAGGCTGCTGAGCCCCTGTGCCCCAGCGCACCCGCCAGCCACGGGCCGCTACCAGCAGGTAGGCGGGCTGGCATTCCAAGGCATTGCAACGCATGGCCGTGTGCCGACCACGAGCACAAGCGGTGACCACAAAGCGGGTGGATCACAAAGAACCAACGAATGCAGCAAGTCCTTAATGTACCCCAAATGCGAGGGAACATGCGAACGCAGTGTGTAAACGTCCAGAGCTGTATGTGCCACCAACCGAATGCAACGGCTCACGGTGCCGTACACGCCCGCCGTGGCCTCGTTGGTCTGCCCACACTGCATGCCATGCCTCGCTAACAGAACAGCTAATTCTTGCCGAGTCCAAGAGTATATTTGTGCACAGTCAGGCTACGGTACCTGCAGGTTCCACAGCCAAGGTATTATCGTCTGTTGGTTTCCATCTCTGCGCACGAGAGAGGCTGCAAGCCCTTATGCCCGCCATAGCCTCTCCCATGACCAAGCACATACGGTATGAATAATGCACGCGTCTCGCCCGCACATGCCCGCACACGCACTGCCACGCAAGGTAGGGGGTACACACGCGTGCATCCCCCACAATTCTCAAAACTCCGTACCCTGTCGTGCCACCCAGCAGCCTGGCCCCTGCAGTGCCCATTTCTTGTGGCCCATCGCCCGCTTGTCCTCCTGGCTGGCAACCTTGGACGAGACTCAGAATCGCCCACCCGTCCGTCTCGACATCTTCTTGGCCCGCCGTCCCCTGTGCCGCAGATGCATGTTAGCTGCCAAGTAGCTAGACAGCGCGGCCGCCGCTGACGACTGCGCCTGTTGCCTGTAAGCCTGCTGCTGCTGTGACTCCAGCGCAACAGCCACAGGCGAGGGCGGTGGTGACGGCGGCGGGCTGTTGGGCTGTGTGTTGACCCCTTCTGTGCTGACCTGTTGCCCCCCCCCGCCGGACCTCCATGTCCTTCATGTACTCCTCCGGCGTCACGATGGGCATGCGGTCGAAGCGGATGGGCAGCGTCGGGTCCTCCCCCAGGAAGGTCAGCAGCGAGCGCCGCACCTCGGCCTGGGTCTGCAGGGAGCGGTGTGGACGGGCGCGGAGAGGGGAGGGGGGCAGCAAGCAAGGATGAATGCGGGCAAGTGGTTGGGGCCAGGATGGGCCAGCAGGGAGCTATGCACGCGGGCCTGTGTCTGGTGGGAGGCGCAGGTGCGGTAGGGGCGGGGGACGGCAAGGGGCATGGGGCCGGGGTGGCAGCCGAGCGGCGAGCGCAGATAAAGAACCGGCGGTAGCACGTGTGGCCAGGTGTTAATGCTCAAACGGGGTTTAAACGAGACGGCAAGTGATGTAAAGAGGTATCCTGCACTCGGTGTTCAGGTCCTGCAAGACCAAATGGGTCAAGGCAACGCACACATGTCCTGCGAACGCCGCTGCCCTGCATCCTTTCTACGATGCGGCACTACCGCACCGCCCCATGCGCGCCTTCTTGTACCGCTTGGCACCTGTGCGCCGTACGCCGCCGTACACCCACCTGTTCATCCCCGTACATGTCCTCCATGAACACGCGGATGGCATGGTCGGGGTGGGCGGCGGCGTACGTGTCGTACCTGCACGGGGAGCGGATGGCGGGCGGGCGGGCGGATGGTCAATAGGGGGGAAGGAGGGCATTTACGTGTGGGGCCCGGTGGAGCGGGCGAGTGCTGAGGCGCAAGCGCAGATGGGCCTGGCCATGCACGGCACCCACACAAGCAAAACCCCAACGTCAAACCAACTTCTCACCAGTAGTGCGTGGTGTTAAGGTCCTTTATGAAGGCCGCTGTATCCGAGGGCCGCACCATGTCCAGCAGTTTCTTGTTGTGATCCGCGTGCGCCTCCTTGCGAGAGTTGAAGATGAACTGCATTTGGGTGTTGTCGCACAAATGGGATCAATCAGCCACGTGGCGCAGGTGGCACAGCAGGTTGCACAGGGACCCGCAGCGTCCTTGCAAAGCAGCCACGAGACAGACAGGTCCTTCCTGCCTGCGTCCCAGTGCTCCGGTCACCCACCACAGCCCCCGTCACAGCGACCCGACACAGCGACCCGTACCTTGGCGTCTAAGCACAGCGACTTGAGGAAAGCCACAAAGGCCTCGAAGTCCGCTTGTTCGTTCTGGCCAAAGTAGCTACAACAGCCGTACCTGGTGGGCCACACGCAGGCACATGATGGTCGAAAGGTTTGAACCCTAGCCAAGCAGGCGCGGATGTGAGTGGAGTTGGTGTATGTGGGCTTGGCCACAGAACGCTGCGCACATGACGGTCCGATGACTCACAAGTGCCACACGTCACAAATCCGGAAGCATGGAAGCGTGCGTTCAAGTGTTGGTAGGGTATGCGCCCCTGCTGCAAGGACGGGCACACGTCCACGTCCACACGTCCGCACCTGATTTCCTTGAAGCCAGACACAATGCCTGTTGGCGGGAGATACAGGAGGGTTCGAAGCAAGGGGGCCGGACGATGGCTGTTAGCGCTAGGCGGTGGAAGCAAAACGCTACGGGGGACTGTAACTCTGTTGTATGGGCTTATAATGTACTTAAGGGCACATTCTTGGTGGCACGAGGTCGTAGCAGAAGCACGCAGCCTATTACCCCGCACGCCCCCGCATGCACGGGACTGTCGTAGCCAGGTGGTACCCTGCTCCCCTTTCCTTCGATTCGGCTAGCGCACAAGCCCGCGCACCAACCAGCCCACCTGGCCCGTGGTACCCGAACAGCACGGCGTACATGGCTCTTGCCGCGTCCCGTATGCGCGTGGGGTTGAGGTCGTGGAACCAGGGCAACTTGTACATCTGGGCGTCACGCTCGTACAGCTGGTGTACAAGCTGGCTGCACGGGGGTGTACGGGTGTGTACGGGTGTGGGCACGTGTGAGACGCTGGGAACTCCTGGACGGCGTCAGGGCGCCACGTGTGCGTGTGGATGTGTGCAGGGCCGGGCGTGAGACTGGAGAAGAGGCGGGGATACATAGGATAGGACATGGGAGCCGTGGACTCCCCTGCGCACCTGTCTGGGTAGGCGTTGGAGCCGTTGGCCATGTGCAGCGCCGTGTGCACGCCCTTGGGGTACAGCCTGGCGGCCAGCTTGATGGCATCGTGCATGGAGCTGCGCGGCACATTACACCGGGACAGTGTGGGTTGCGTTGCAGTAGCGGGGGCATGTTAGCAAGTCGTCACGGAGGTATTAGGGCAGTGCAATGCAAATTGCATGGCCGGCTGCACACCGGGATGGTGCGGGTGTGTGTACGCAGTCACGGTCACAGTCACAGCCCCCAAGGGGACCATCCGGCAGCATGTGGTGTGTTGGTGGTGAAGAGTAAGGGTGGCGGGGGCTAGGGCTTGTGCAAGCGCTTGTACGTCCTGCATCGGCGACCGTGTGCTTGGAGGCGTGCACACGGGGGAATGCGGCATACACTTTGCGGCTCCTTGTGGTCGGGGCCGGCGAAAACCGAGCTGCTCCTGTCGTGGCCATGTGCTGAGACGGGTACTTGGGCACGGACGCACGGTACCGGTACTGTACCCGGGTGTCGTACCTGTAGGCCTCAAAGAGCTGATAGAAGGTGCCCCCCTGCTCTCCGCGTATGAGGTACCCGGGTATCTGGTTCAGGGCATCCACCAGTGCTGTGGAGCCGCTCCTGCAGCATGGGAGGAAGGGGACGGTGTTCAGGAGGGGAAGGGGGTTCAAGCTAGTCGTTCCCGGGCGGTAGCGAGAACTGTACAGGGCGGATCCTCGGGGGACGGTATGCATGTGGAGGGGCAAACTAGCTGGGCGGGTTGTCGGTGTGCGATGGATGCAGGGCCAAGTGGCAGACCGGCTGCAACCGGCGCAACCGGACGGGTACAAGTCAATTGAGACACGCAAAAGTATTATACTTGATAAGAAGAATATGGCACTGCAAGTGATTCTCTTTACACGGTCACGCGATATGAAGCCTTTGGCACTGCACCTGCGCGAAAGTGCACAGGGACAGACGGGAGCTCCCTTGCCTACCAGGACCGGGGTACACCGCCTTGCACCCCTCGCGAGGGTTTACAAGGGTCATTCACCTGCCAGTTGCGAATATGAACACGCATCTATTGGACACGATGGCGTCCGGCGCCTGGCGAAGGGAGCGCACGCCCATCGCAAGTCCCCGCTTCCGTTCATAACGGCTAACCCATGTGTTGTAATAGCCTCTTGAGCAAATTATGGCATTGAAGAGCAACGTGCAGACTAGGAGACGGGACAAGTACCCTTGTGTGCTTGTCATACTTAACTGGCGTCAGTTGTTCTGGGTTTGCATCAACTCTGCTTCTTGCCAGTGCTAGCGCTAAGCTACGGTCAATAAACTGTGCAACAGCATAAAGGCATGCTAAGGTGCTTTCCACGTCCAGTCTGTAGACGTCCAGTATGGGTAATTTCGCGAACGGCCGATGCGACTGGTACGAACTGGGTTGCAGCCTTGTGAGCCTCTGTGCCTCATTATTAGACGCTGGATCTTATTTGCCGGTGTCCGTGTTCTGCATGTAACACCTCTCAGTGCCTGTGCCCTGTGAATTACCGTGACTTGGTAACATGACCAGCGGGGCGCCCAACGCGGAACCCTTCAGGCGGCCTTAGGTTTAACGCCTACACCAAGCCTTCAGCAGCAAAGTGAAGATGCACTGGCGGAAGCTTCCACGGCTTGGTGTCATCGCCGTCGCAGCGTGGCCTACCGAATGCCACGTGGCAAGGCTCAAGGGTCCTTGCTCAGTGCAAACCCTAGGGACCTTGCACGCATCCCTACCCAGCCGCACGAAACTGCAGGCAAAACCTTGTCCTCAGCGGCAGGGCTTTGCAGGTGACATGCACATAAACACTGGACACGCAGAGAGTACCCACCACTGCGCCCTGTATGGCCGTGGGGAAGACGTAACGTACGAGCAAGTATAACACACACAGGAAACGTACCAGTAGCTGCGCACTTGATGTCAAAAAATCCACAGCACACCAGAGACGGTCACAGCACTACGACGACGTAAGGATTGTCCCACGCAATGTACACGCAGTCATGCGCCCCCTGCCGAAGGACCTCCCTGACACTGTCCAGTACAAGTCTGCCACACTTGTCTCGCATTCGGTGTCCCCCTCCTGCTCGTCTCCTGCCCGGATCTCCGTAACAGGGTCAGCCACCCTACAGTACCCTTATGTGCAAAGCACCAGTCAGCAGGGGCAAGGACGCCAAGGCTCCCCCGCGTCCGCCTCCCTCGCTCTCCATCGCCACGCACTCCACACACCATGCATGCATGCGCACACTCCGCCATGCCCTACCGGTAAGCCTGCTAAGCCACCTCCCTACCTCGCCCATGTACATGCTGCACGCCCCCCTCAGCATCCTGCCACACCGCACCACCCAGCACCCCCCCTCCCCTTCCACCTCTCCACACGCAGCCCAGCCGGTCACGCGCTCCCCTCCGCCTCCACACACCCCGCCGCACGCTCCCCCACCTCCATGCCCACCGGCCCCTCCTCCTGCCCCTGCACCCCCTCCTCCTTCACCACGTGGCCCTCGCTGCCCGCCCGCTTCATCTCCTCCCCCGCCACAGCCGCCCCCTGGCCCTCGCTGCCCGCCCTCTTCACCTCCTCCCCCGCCACGGCCGCCATCCAGTCCTCATCCGAGTCCGCCTCCTCGCTCTGCCAGCCGTCCAGGAACTCATCCCCCTCGTCGTTGACCGCCGCGGCAGCTGCAGGCAGGTGCGGCAGCACCTCCGCCAGCGATGCCAGCGGCACGCGGCCCGCCGCCACGGCCCTGAGCTTGGCGGTGTGCGCGTGCAGCTCCCGCACCCGCTTGATGGTGTACAGCATCCACTCGCCGGTGGACTTGGACTTCTTCCTGCGGGCCTTGTTACCGCCGCCGCCGTCGGCCTTCTCGTTACCGTTACCGTTACCGTTACCATAAGCGTTACCGTCACCGTTTGCAGCGGATGTAGTAGGTTCCGCGGCAGCAGGCTGCGGCGGGCTGCCGGCGGCGGCGCCTGCATCCGGGGTGGGGGCTGCCGGGGGCTGGGGGGCAGCGGGTGGCTGGAGTTGGGCCACATGGGGCGCCGTAGCGGCGGGGTCTGCGTTGATGAGGAGGTCCGGTTGCGACTGCGTGCCACCCGACGGGGGCGGCGGCAGGAGCTGTTGCTGCTGCTGCTGCTGCGCGCTGCCGGGTCCCTGCCCGTCGATCTGCATGGGCTGCGGAGCAGCGTTGCCCTGCGCCGCCGCTGTACCCTCCCCCGGCTCCGCCTTCACCTGCGCCGCCGCCGCCCCCTCCCGAGGCTCCGCCTTCACCTTGGTCCCCGCCTGCTGCTGCTGCTGCCCGTCCGGCTCGTCCTCCTCCTCCGCCCGCCGGCCCTCCCGCTTCTCTTTCTTGTCCTTGACCTTCTGCTCCTCCTCCCCTTCGTCCTCGTCGGGGTACTGCTCCAGGGGCCGCTCTTGCTCAAGGACCATCATGTTCTGTACGGCAGCACATGACGAAGTGCAGTGAAGACAACCGTGTCTGCCACTCACAATTGCTCAGCCGCACATACACGGCCGTCAGCAGCACACTGGGGCCACGCACATGCACACGCACAACGTGCCCTGATGCGCTCGACCAGTAGGCAAGGCCCGAGCGAAAGCGTGACCGAATGCCAGTACGGCCCCGAGCCTGCCCCCAACAGCCTGCCGTACCTTGCCCAGCATGTTGGCCATGAAGTTGGCGCTGTCGGCCATGGACCAGCCGGAGGACATGGTGGTGTGGAACGCGTAGCCTGGGGGTGGCATAGCACGGGCATGAACGATTGAGGTCGGGTGTTGGGTGGTGGGTCTTTAGGTAGTAAGGGCAGCGGATGTTGTACACGTAGCACGGGGGAAGTGAGTCAGGGAAGGAGGGCAAGCTGGTGTGCGCAGAACGGCGAGCACCGCTTGTCGTACACCCTTGCAGCGCTCACGACGCTCCCTGTACTGGCGCCCCGTTGCTTCCGGCAGAATGCGGGAGGTGTCTTGCTACTTGGCGAGGTGATCAACAACAGCCCCGGCAGCTACTCACACACAGCCCAGTCCCCAACCCCGCACATGGCAGCTTTCGCTAACCCACCTGGCGAGGTTATGAAGAACAGTCCCGGCAGCTGCACGCTCCGCCGTACGCCGATGCGCGCCAGTTTCTCCAGGGGCACCTGTCGGTCAGTCAGCGAGGTGCGAGATCAGGATAGCAGGAAGGCCACCGGCAGAAGCGTGCCATGTGCACACAACCGGTAAGGTAGGTAGATACAACGGCACGTGCCTGTGGCCAGCAGGACTGCGTATTTTCGACGGAAGGCCACCTCACAGCACGCAGGTTCGCCCTCGCACATCCCTCGGTATAGCGCTCGGCGGCCTCTGACCTTTGCGAACGGCACGCACTTGGTGTAGATGCTGCGGGAGGGACAGCGGGGGGCGGGACCAGGGGCAACACGTGATTTACCAACACTGCGGACGGAAGCTGCAGCTCACGCCGAAACAAGGTCCGCCGTGTGCTCTTGCGACGATTATCCGCCGTGCCCTTTTGTTACGAAACACACGCGCTGCGCCAGCGAGACGGCCGCGAAACGGCTGTGCTTAAGCGGCAGCTCGCCGGCAATGACCCCCCGCCTCACTCCGCAGCTGTCACCAGCTCTCGCAACCAAGCTCATCTCGTGGCAACAAAGGTGTACAGCATCACCAGCTCAGCATCAGTTCCTAGGCCCCCTGCGGCCCCACTCGCTCGTCCTTGTCTCACTGGTCCTCCTCATCTTCCACTACAGCTTCGCGTTACCAGCACTCTGTTCCCCCGCTCCCGCCCCCACTTACTCCTCCTTGTCCCACTGGTCCTCCAGGCAGTCCTTGAACGCCTCCTCCGCCTCGCGGGGCACCCACCACCACGCCTTGGGCCGCCCCATCAGCATCAGGTTGATGGACTGCAGCAGGAAGTCCTCCACGTGCCACTGTGGGGTAGCAAAGGGTGTGGGTTAACCAGGGACGTGTGCACCACCAGCACCAGGGTGATGGATTGCAGCAGCTCCACGTGCCACTGTGGGTTCACGGAACGGCGTGCAGTCAGGCGTGGTATGCCATGGCGTACATGTGGGTCAACGGGGTGGCGCCCTGCACTAGCGGGCGATGGAAGGAAGGGCATGGACACGTGAGGTCGTGGGCATCTCGTTCAACGCAGCAAGATGGTCCCTGACGTGCCAATATGGGTTAGAGGGGCATGCACATGTAACGACTCGTAATGCGTTGATCCCGGCACGACACTTATGGGCGACACAGCACGCATGCAAGCCTTCGCTGCCGCATCCGCTCCCCCTCCCCCATGCACCCCACACCCGCCCGACCCACCGCCGTGTTGGTGAACGCCTGGCTGCCGATCCAGTAGGGGAAGAACACGCCCGGCAGCAGCTGCAGCCGCGCCGTGTGCCGCTCGCGCTGCCGGTCGCGCTGCTGCTGCTGCTCCCCCTGCAGCCGCCTCTCCGCCTCCGCCTCCGCCAGGCCTGCCCCTCCCGCCGCCTTCCCCTTGGCCTTCTTCGCCGCCGCCGCCTTCTTCGCCACGCGCTCGTGGTACTCGAGGCACACGCACGTCTGCCGTACCAGCTCCCCCAGGAAGTCGTCCGCCAGCGGCGCCGCCGACACGCAGCAGCACGACAGGTGCCCTAGATCCATTTCCACGTGGTCGTGCGGCCGGGCTGGCAGCACATCCTTAGGCTTCTTGGGCAGCACCCCCGCCGCCAGCGAGGCGCCGTGGGATGCCTCCACCACCGCCACACGGCCCAGGGTGCAGGTGTCGCGCGGGCAGCTGAGCACCAGGCCCGACGCGCCGGGGGCCGGGGCCTGGCCCAGCTCCTCCTCCTGCTGCAGCACCAGCGGCGTGACGGTGGGGGGCAGCGCCGCAGCCGCGCGCAGCGTGGCCGTGCCCCACGCCCCGCGCACGATGGCGGGGGGCTCCCTTGCGCACGCAACACCACCAGCACCAGCAGCAACCACAGCGCCCGCACCAGGGCCGGTGGAGCCGGGGGCTGCCCCTACGTCCTCGGACTTCACTGCAGCAAGTAGGCACGTGCCGGGGGCTGACGCCGGCGCCGCCAGACCCTCGCCGCCCTGCACGGGCACGCCGCCGCCGCACTCCGCCACCGCCGCCGGTAGCGCCGGCAGGCTCCCCTTCATCGCCTCTCGGTCCCTTGCCTCCGCCGCCGCAGCAGTTCTGCGCTGGTGCGCCTCCAAGCACGCCCTCCCGTACTGCCTCAGCAATATGTCCTTCTCCTGCGGCGACTGCGCCGCCTGCTGCAGCTGCTGGTAGTGATGGTGCAGCTGCTCGTCCTCCGACACGCCCTTCAGCGGCTGCTGCCGTCCTTGCTGCTGCTGCTGCTGCTGCTGCTGCGCCGCGTGGCGCCTGTGCGCCAGCAGCTGCTCCGCCAGCGCGTTCACGTCCAGGATGGGGCTCTCATGGCGCGTGGGGTGGAACGTCAGCGCCGAGCCCAGTGCGTCCAGCGCCTCGCCGCCATCGTACAGCCCGCTCAGCCGCCCGGCCTGTGTACGGCACGTGGTACGGCATGATGGTTTTTATCGTACGGCACCGCAGGGCATCGTTCACAACTCGAGCCCGCGCGCCTCGCCTTGAGCGCGCGCAAACCCATTTGCACGTATGCAGGATACACACACGCTTACACACATGCCTGGCAGGTTGCGAAGCGGAACACAGACAACTGATCCACATACGAACAGCGACTCGGCACAGCCTACCCTCTTCCTCACCACTCGGTCCCACTCCTCGGCCGTTTCCATGATGGCGATGGCGTTCACGCACCCTTGCCCAACACCCTAATACACACCCATGGCCCCACCTACCCCTACAGCAGGCTACCCCACTCTTCCCGTACAGCGCGTCCCTTCCTTTTCCCCAGCCAGTCGCCAGAGTCCCCTATTCTGCCTTACTATTCTACACAGGGTCCACTTTAGAAAGGGTTCTTTCGGCACATTGCATTTGCCTTGCTCCTGTATCGTTTCCTTCCGCGACCTCTTCTCACCATGTTCTTTCCCTTCCTTCCTCGCATACCTCCACTACTCTGGCGTACCTCAGGTGAGCCGCATACTGCCTTGTTGTCGCGTTTTGAGAGTTTTTTGCTAGGCACGCTAATAGACGCATTTTCGAGCCGCCGGGCCGGGCTCGTCAGCCCTCAGCTTTAAACCAATGGGACACTCAAGGTGAGTACTACTCAGGTGAGCGGGTGGGCGTACTCGCACGAGCTATGTTCTGCTGTGCCGCTGGAGTCGACGGTCGACGTGTCTACCCCTCCGCCAAGACCAGGTTCCGCTCTACAACGTCACGACTTTGGTATTAGACTGGTACATACACCCAGCACTTGATACACACACGCCCCTGCCGCACCTTCTTCCCGAACACGCGGTCCCACTCCTCCGCGGTGGGCATGATGGCGTTGGCGTACATCCAGCCGCAGCGCAGCGGCATGCGGCGGTGCAGCGCCTCCACAAAGTCCACGTAGTCGAGCGAGTCAAGCGACTCGTCCAGCAGCAGGTCGCGAGCGCCGCTGCAGGGAGGAGGTGGAGGAAGGTGGGGGAAGTTGAGGGAAGGTGCAGGAGGATCCGTACGCAAAGGGTGTGCGGAAAATATGTAAGCACAAGGGAACTGGCAAGGAGGTGTGAGCGCAACGGGCGGCGGAATGGGTTGTGAGGGCTGTGGGCGAGTCCTACCCAGTGCCCCCCATCCCTGCGGCCCCCCGTCCCTGCATCCCCTCCTGTCGGCCTGCCGCCTTAGCCCGCCTCCAAATCCCTGCTCACGTGAAGACGGGCTGCGGTGGCGCGCCCGCGGTGCGGTTGCGCTTGCGCTGCGGCCGTGTGGCTGCGGCGCGCTGCGGCGTCAGGAACATGTCCTCGTACAGCTCGGCTGCGGGAGATACGTGGATCGAAAAGACAGGGAGTAAAGAGGCTGTGCATAACAGGAAGTCATCGTTTGCCTGCCCGGGACACCGCACAGCTCGCCTACGGTGGATGTGGGTCGAAACTGTCAGCAAGCAGCATGTCCGCCTACGCGATGCACGTCGCGGGCATTTGACGTGGGCTGCTGCCACCCGGCTGCCCTTTTGAGGTGCGGGCACGCGCCCTACAGCGTCCTGCATGAAAGCCATGCACCCGACTCCTCCCAGCCATCGTACACCCACCTACGGGCAATAGTCATTGGTCATTTCCATTAACAGCCCTTGACGTCGCTTTACTACTGCCTGCTAGCGTGGTGAGCTTATGACACTGCTGCCCTGCAGCTGCACCGCTATGCACCCACCGATGAGGCGCTGGCTGCACAGCGCCAGCGACACGAAAGTGCTCAGCGCCATGCACAGCCGCGTGTCCTCGGGTCCGTCCCTGGAAGGGAGGAGATAGGAGGAGAGATAGGAGGAGAAAGAAGGGATAACCGCAAAGCAGCTTAAAAGCAAATTCGGAAGTCATCAGAGACAAGTGCGAGGGGTTCGGGGAGAATTAGGGCAACGACAGCTGAGACCAGTCACACCAGTATCCGGACTGCTTCATCGCCTAGTGAACGCCCCGCATGCATGATACGCACATGGACCGCAAGACATACAAAGCAAGTACGCCAACGGTCAACAGTCCCACACACCGCCACCCGCAACCCATGTACAACCGTACGTCTCCTGGTGCGCACACTGTTTGACCGCCTGGTGCTAATCTCATTCTCCGCAAGCCTGGTCGCTTCCACTCTGCCGTCACGCGGTTGGTCACCTCCGCCCTCCGACCCACCTGCAGTGCACCTCTGTGTACACGGCCAGGCTGTCCCCAGCGCGCAGCAGAGTGTCCATCCGCTCCGGAACCTGCAGGGACGGAGGGAGTCCTTCTCGATATCCAAACCCACAGTAATAATACAGTGCGTGGAGTCATCTGCCGTGCGCCAGTAACGGATGGGGAGCTGAAGAAAGCAAGGTAGGGAGGCTGGAACGCCTCCCCACCCAGCGACCCTTCCCTCCAGCCATGCAACGGACCCAGCCAGCCGTGCCTCCCTGCACAAGGGCCTTCTGCCTCCCCACCAGCACCACACAGCTTGATACGCCAGGACTCTGCTGCGTAGCTTGCCGTGTACAGTGTACGCCCGACACCACACAAGCACCAGGAAGTTCACCTGGCTCCTGTTACCCCGGTTCCGGACATCCGCCACCCTCCCCTGCCCTAACTTCCCATCCCTGACGTCCGCAAACCTCCACAACGACTATGGGCAACCTAGTTTGTTACTGCATAAACACGACCCTCCCCAGGCCCACCTTCCAGTCCTCCAGCACCACGCACGTCAGGTTGTCCAGGCCGCTGCGCTTCAGCTTGCGCTTGGACGCACAGGCTTGCTTGGCAGCCGCCGGCTTTGGTGCGGGCGGCGACGATTCTTTTGCCGCCGCCGAGTTAGCGGCAGACGGCGGCGCGTGGCTTTCCGCTGCTGGCTTTGGGGCGGACGGCGGCGGTGCATTTGCCGCTGCCGATTCCGGGGCGCACGGCGGCGGTTCTGTAGCAGCTGCATGCCTAGGAGCAGACGGCGGCGCTTGGTTTGCCGGCGCTGGCTTAGCGACGGGCGACGGCGCTTGCTTTGCCGCTGCTTGTTTACGGGAGTACGGATAAGGATGAGGAAGAGGAAGCATTCGCGGCACCCGCCCCACCGGGGTGTTGTTCTTGAGCGCGGGGATCCCGAGCGGGCTTTTCTTGTCCCCGCGCGGGGGCCCAGGCTTCGCTGTCGCCGCCGGCCCCGAGCCAGGGACCTGCTCCGCCACCGCCGCCGCCGGCGTCGCCGCAGTTGCTGCTGTTGGCGGCACCGCGCCCGGGGCGGCCGCCACAGCCACGGACGCCAGGGCGCTATCGCCGCCGCTGCCGCCACCACCAACGTTTGTGCCGTTCTTGCCGGGGGCACTCCCGCCGCCACCGTTGCCGCCACCGCCACCGCCAGCGTTGGTACCGTTCTTGCCCGAGGTCGCCTTCCGCTTGCCCGTGCCCTTGCTGGGCACCGAGTCCAGAGAAAACCCCTTCTCCTCCACCAACCGCTTAACCGCCTTGATCTCGCGCTTCGGGCGGCCGTGGACGGTTCCGTTGGCGGTTGGGTAGGCGGCCAACAACGATGCTGCCGATGCGGGGACCTGGTGTCCAGGTTGGGGTTGTTCCGGCTTCTGTTGTTGCTGCTGATGCTGATGCGCCATTTCAGCCGGCATGGCCACGGACACGACGGCTGGGGCCGTGTGCAGAACGGTGCCATTCCCAGCAGAAGCAACCGCGGAGGCAGCCAATGAGTTGGCAAACGCGGGGCCCGCGGAGCCGATGGTGGGGGTGGCCTCCGGCCCTTGTAGGTGGGCTAGGGGGCGTAGGTGCAGGCTGGGTTGGCGCTGCGGCTGTTGCGGGGCTTGTTGGGGAGCGGCTGCGGCTGCAGTTGCGGGTGGCTGATGGTTGTGGGGTCTGCATTGGGGTGGAGCGCCGACAGCGGCTGTGTGGTCATGGGTAGTTCGAACGCGGACAGCAACGAGGAGCCCACGTTGTCCGCAACCCCGTTCTCGTGATGTGGGTTGGGGAAATGAAGATGCTGCTGGTGCTGCTGCACGCCCCCTGGCCCCAGAGGGTCGCTCACCGGCATGGGCGGTTCGAGCACGGCGTGCAGGTGGGGGAACAGGTGGGGATAGTCCGGTTCCATGGGCTCAAGCCCCAGCTGCAGCCCAACTTCCCCCGCGTGCTGCTGCTGCTGCAGGTGCTGCTGGTCCAGCTGGGGCCCGAGGTGTGGGTCCAGGTGCGGGTAAGGGTGCGGGTAAGGGTGCGTGTGCGTGTGGGGCGCCTCGTGCCCCGGCCCCAGCCTGGCCACCTTCGCGCTGCGCTCGTCCGGCCAGCCCTGGTCCATACCCGCAACAGCAGGGCCCCCGGCGTGGCCGTCTGCCAACCCAGCCATGTCCCCATGGCTGCCGAGCCCGTAATGCTGGGGTGCGTACGGCTGCGCATAGTGCTGCTGCTGCTGTTGATCCCGCAGCGGGGGCGCAGGGGCTGCCGGCACGGGCCCGGCGGCACAGGCCGCCCCCGGCACCTGCCCGTGCCCCCGGCCCGCCTGCAGACCACCCGCCGCGAAACCGTCAACGTCGCTGCCCGGCTGGTCCACCACCATTCCGTTGCCCTGCTGCTGCGCCTGCACCTGATACGGGTGCCCCAAGAAGCCTGCTGCACCAGCCACAGGGTCGGGGCATGGACCCAGTACGGTGAAGTCCGCGCTGGCGCCAACGGGCGGCGCCGTCTTGGGCAGGATCATGGGCAGCCCCGGCAGCGCCATTGGGGGAGGCGGCGGCGGGGGCGGCGGGGGCTCCGCGCGGGGCGATGCTTCCGCCTTCACCTTCACCACCCCTGCTCCCGCCGCCGCCTTGCTCTTGGTGGCCACCGTCACAGGCAGCTTGATTTTCGCCCCCGGCTCCGCCGCCGCGGCTGCTGCCGCTGTCGCTGCTGCTCCTTTTGCTGCTGCCCCACCCCCTGTTGCCTTCGGCGAAGCAGCCACCGGCCCAGCCCCTCCCGCCTCCGCCGCTGCCCCTCCCGGCCCCCCTCCTGCCCCCAGTTCCGCCTTTGGCTTGCCCTCCCCCGGGGGCACGGCCGCCTTCGCCGGCTTTGGCGGCGGCGGCGGTACGGCAACGTCCGCCGCCTTGAGCGCCGCCAGCATGTGCCCCATGGTGGTGCCGGTGGCGGTGGCGCCGCGGAGCACGTTCATGGTGCCCACCCGCAGCGCCCGCAGCCCCGCCACCTCCTTGAGCAGGCGGTCCTTCTTGTCGCCCATGACCAGCGTGCGCTGTTCGCGGAGGTGGGCTGCATGGGCGCAACAGGCAGAAATTAATAACTTGAGACGGGAGACAGTAGCGCTAGTGGTGGTGAGGGGGGCCGGCATGATGCAGTACGTTGTTCCAGGCACAAGGATAGCTGCCTGGCGCACGTTAAAGTGCCGGTGCGATCGAAGGCAAGGCGCACCGTGAGGCCCTCGTGGGTGGGTTGCGACCCGGGGTGGGGTAAGAAGCAGGAAACAGTACATGCACATCAAGGGTCCATTTGGGTCAGCGGCGAACGGATTTGGCAACACGGTGGAGGGGTGAACACGACGCGCCCAGGATGCCATGCAAGCAACCCCGGTGCACAAGAGCATTTCCCGGAGCCGGAGCGAGCTGAGATAAGTATTTGGCGATGTGGGTCGCGAGCGCGGGTGGGCGGCGGCGTTTCGCGATGTGGGTCGCGGCCCAACCGTACTGGCACAGAAATACCACCTCAACAACCGGCCCGTCAGAGCCATCTGAGCCCTTACCCCTTCCAGTCTCACTCTTTGCCCACCCCCACCCCCACCCCCACCCCCTCACCCATGGTTGTGGCGAGGTACTCCAGCGCCGTCGCTGCGCCCTTCTTGCCCCCCAGCCCCTGCCGCTCCAGCCAGGCGCGCAGCAGCGGGTCAGTGTCCCGCAGGTGCGTCGCCAGCGCCGCCGCACGTGTCGACACGCCGCCATCGTACGACAGCTTGCGCCCTAGGGCCTCCACCATGGCATCCGCCGCTGCCAGCAGCTGCGGGTGGCGCTCCGCCATCCACGCATCTGAGGCGCGCAGGCGGGGGCGGAACTCCTCATACAGCTGCTCAGCTGTCAGGACCTGGGGGAGATTTGAAGCAAGGCGGTGGGGAAGGGGCAAGGGTGAGGATTGGGTGGCATCGTTGGGGTGGGGTAGGATGGTTGTGGGACAAGGGTAGGGTTGGGGTTTCGTGGGACCAGGAAGCCAAGGGATCAGGGTGTGGGTAAGGCTACGGTTTGAAGCGCGGAACAATGTACGGAGAGGGTGGCGAGAGCTTGATGCAAGGTGATAAGGTGAGGGGTGCAAGGCATTGTTCAGGGGTCGTCAGGGTGGGGCGGTGTGGGGCCGTGCGGCTTGTGTGTGGCATGAAAAAATTGTGGGTATTATTGGCTGGCATGGTGGCACCTTCAACACGATCCGAAGTGGTGGTAAGGGAAACGGCGATGGACTTTTGTGATTGTGCATGAATGATACAGAGGGTTGCATCAGGCTGTGCCCGGAGTCACGGTTGCCCTGCTTGCGTTGGCAAGTGGTTGTGGTGCCTAGGTTCTGCTCTGGGCTGTGGGTGAGCGTCGGGTCACGTGGTCAAGGCCCGTCACTTAAAATGTGCACTAAATGATTATTGGAGAGCTACGATGGTAATAGCTAGCGTTCCGAGGCCGACAAAGCGTACGCCTCGGGGCGCCGTTACGCAACGAGGTCAGCAGGACACCACGCACTGCGACTGTCACATCCCACACCTGTTGCACGCGTGCCGTTTCTAACTAGGAATAAACGAATAAATGTAGCATGTGGGCGCAGATGTTTGCGCTGGACCCGCCGCCCTCGGAAATTTGCCTCGACGCTCCCTCTGTCAGCGAGGTTTCGCCTGACCCACCCACGACAGCGGTTGCCCTTTAAGCAGCCGCAGCCCCTTAGCCCACACCCAAATGCCATATAAAGGCTTTATTCGCCAGTTGTGAGTCCATATGGGGCATCAACGGGTGCCGGCACACGCCCTGCTGGCCAAAGGGCGCCCGGCTATGACCGCTTGACGGTGAAACTAGGCCCATCAACGGGCCGCCTAGATGGCCGCCAACTTGGTGAATATAGTAGTGCCCCGTTCCTATGCGCCGGATTCCAGGCCAGCTACTGCAGAGTGCTGTGGTGGTGGCCCTCCCGCCCTGCTGACGCGCACCTCCTTGCGGTTTATCATCCTCGGCCGAGGCTCCCGAGCCTGGCCGCCCTCCTCTGTGGTCCCACTCCCCTGCTACTGGAGCTGGGGCGCCCCGTTGGCCTGACGCCCCTGGGCGATGGGATGTCCTGTGACCAGCGTTGAGTGTTGAGGCTCGCGTGGGGGCATCTAGATAAGTTTGGTAGGAAAGTGCCTTCAGTGTTACTATGTTCCACAATGTCAGCCCAATTTGCTTTACCTCAGTTTCCTCACTGCGATGCCGAACCCTTGCCCATGCTGCCCCCTGAGGTCCATTCAAGGTTGCAGTCATCCAAACAGAACTTCACACTATATGTTATTCAGGTTTCTCTAAAGCAACAAAGACTCTATGCCCCACAGATACCAACTGTGAAGTTGGGGGCTAGACTGGCCGGCGCTGTGGCAGCAACAGCGGTTACAAACCTGTACAGGCCGCCTTAGCAAGTACCCCAAACATACAGCGCGTGCTCAGGCTCGCCGCATTGGCATTGTGTAGCACCCGCCGGCTCAGTACTTCTGGGAAGACTAACCAAACATGTTTCCCCGTTGATCCCCAGCGTCCGGTCAGCGTACAAGGGCGGCTCCCGTCCGTTCTGACCCCTAACCACTGATGCACTTGGCGATGACAGTGAGCCTGGCCTTGCATACGGGACGGGGCTTCGACCCATCATCGACCCACGGTCCCAGTGTTGATAACCCCCGTGTGTCGCTCGCACACACGAGCCTAGCACACTGCAACACATGCAATGACACGCGTACTGATAATGAGCCTGGTCATGCATACGAGGCGTGCATACGGGACGTCGCGACCCACGGTCCAAAATTCGATTGCCCTCGCACGGACGTGATAGCACGCTGTGGGCACCTTGCAGCAGCGGAACCAAGCCGTCGAAGCCATTGCCAGGAGCAGCCTGTAACATGCACATGCCTGCCGGCATTATAATCCTGCTGGGGTGCTGGTTACTCTGCCGAGGGGGACCCCTCGACAGAGCAGCAGTGGTGGCTGCTCGCTCGGGGTGGCTGGCTACCTGGGCCTGCGCCTGGGGCTGTCCGGCATAGTGCACAAACCCACCAAGACACGTATGCACCCAGGAGCTTGCATCCACCCTGCACAACCGCACCAACGCGCAACACGACGAAGGGACGCCCCTGGCCCCTGCGGAATGAGGCCTTGGCCCCTGCCAAATGAGGCCCCACTCCACGACACTGCTTTGCACCACGCGTTGCAGCGGTGCAGCAACGGAGGGTCCGGACAGCGACGCTGGGTGGACGGCCTACTACCCACAACGCATCTCAGATGGGCCACCGGTTGCACAGTGTGCACGCAGGAGCGACTGAGCGCAGCACAGCGAGTCAACGCGCCCGACCCAAAGCGGAGTAGCTGACTGCTGCTATGGAGGCTTTTCTTGCCCTTGCTGCGGCTTGCGTAGACCTAGCTTACGATCAGCGTGGTCAACAAAGGTTTGCGAGACACGGCCTCGGACGCGGGAAATGCGGTACCCGCAGGATATGCATCGTCTGTTACCTAGCACAATGTCTGTATGTACAGGTAGGTGGCTAGGAAAACAAGGCAGGCGACGGGTTCGGTGTCAAGTGGGGCAAACCGAGCTGAGGCGCTAGCCGATAATTCTATGGGTGAGGCGTACAGAAGCGTATAAGTATATGTACTGAGTCTGTATGGATGCGGCTTCGGGCGCCCATTACATTGCCCCGCGCCGCCGCGATGGCGCCAAGTTGCTCGCAAATTACAGGATCGCCTCTGCCCTGATACACTTTTGACAGCGAACACATACAGGCGATCTAGGCAAGCGTTCCACTTTGAACGCACCTAGCATCCGCGGGGCCACCATGACTGCGACGCCTCTTCTGCCTTGCGGCAGCAACATTTCTGTAAAGGTTCACCCCGTGGTGCTATTCTCGATCTGTGATGCCTACATTCGGAGAAAGGAGCACCAAGACCGCGTTATCGGCACGCTGCTGGGCGTGGTGGTAGACGGCACGATCGAGGTGAAGAACTGCTATGTGGTTCCCCACAACGAGAGCTCAGAGCAGGTCATGGTGGATGTTGTCCACCATAAGACAATGTTCGAGCTGCATCAGAAGGTGGCGCCCCAAGAGGTCATCGTCGGCTGGTGAGGAGCTCCGGCCATGGCCCCGTTTCAGCACCCGCGGCAACCCCTGCACTGCATACGGGCCCCCTTGAGCACACGAACTTCCCATGGAACAGGTTTGCCACGGGCTCTGCCCTCTACAACAGCGACGCGCTGATCCAGGAGTTTTACAGCAAGGAGTCCACGCACCCGGTGAGCATGCGACGGAGCCGTTCGTCCTCCCTTCACCGCGCTCCGCGAACAGTCCTTGCTTTCGCCTCCGGCGTCCACGATATCCTGTGGAGCTTATTGTTATCGCTCTTTTGTGTAACTCAGGTGCACCTGGTCGTGGACACGACGTTGCAAGACAGCAAGTTTAGCGTGCAGGCCTTCACCTCACGTGTGCTGGCACTGGGCGAGAAGGTGCTCGCCACGGAGTTTGTGGAGATCCCATGCGACACCATCTTCGCGGACATTGAGCGCGTTGGGGGTGAGCAGCGGCCTCAGGGGCAGAGGGCAGCGGAGGGGCGTTGATCCTGCCCTGGGGGAAATACCATGACCTCCCCGCAGCAGCACCACCTGACACCAGCACCACCTGCTGACAACCAACGCTGTGGCAAGGGTAGCATCTGGTTCAGGACACCAGGTGCCACGGGAAGCGTGCAGCAGGGCGTTTGGGCGGCGCAAGGAATCCCTCCTAGCGCCGCGCCAATACTGGTACATCTCACGCATTCCTTCCTTCTCCACCCAACAGCCGAGGGTGCCCCTGCCTCTACGGAACCACCCCGTGGCCGCTCCACCCCACCCCAACCTGCTCTACCCCGTCCCGCTTCTGCCCCTTGCAGCCGAGCTGATGCTGACGGGCTTCAACGACCCCTCTCCCGAGTCGGCCAAGGGCAAGGACGTGGCCTCCAAGTCCTTTGGCGCGGACGGCGAGACGCTGCAGACGTCCATGGCGCGCCTGGCGGAGCTGGTGGGCCGCGCGCACGAGTACGTGGAGGCGGTGGCGGTGAGTGACAGCGTAGCGTGGGCGGGAGGGGGTGGGGGGTGGCGGGAAGGGTCGGTGGAAGGGTGGTGAGCGTGATATGTGCATGTGCATGGTGGTAGATGCGCACGGATGCGTGGAGGCCGTGGCGGTGAGTGGGTGGGGATCTGGGCATGGGGATGGTGAGGGCTGGGGAAGGAGCACCGGGGAACATAATCCGGCCCTTGCTGTGTTCATTTTCACGGCCAGCCACGCGCATGCGGACGCGGAGCCTGCGGCTGCGATTGCAGTCCCGTGGGGTGGGCTTACAGGGTCACATGCGTTTGGCGCGGTGTCTCGTTGGCCGCAGCTCCCCGCCCACACTGGCCTAAACCCCTCACCCCCGCGCTCCTGAGTGCCATGCATCTCCACATTCACCTCACGCCTCCTTGTTGCCCCGCCCTTGCTCCCCGCTCGCCGCACAGGCCGGCAAGGTGACGGGCGACCCCGCCATCGGCCGCTACCTGGCCGACACGCTGGCGCTGGTGCCTCACCTGGCCAAGGCGGACTTCCAGCGCCTGTTCAACGAGGCGCAGCAGGACAGCATGATGGTCATCTACCTGGCGGACCTGCTGCGGGCGCACGTGGCGCTGGCGGAGCGCCTGGGCACGGCCGCGCTGCCCATCCTGTGAGCCGGCGGACGTGTGGGTGTGGGCAGGGGAGGGCCACCACGTCCGTTCGGCGGCTGTGGGGCTTGGCGCAGCAGCGCTGTCCGTCCGGTGGGCGGGCGGAGGCGCAGCGGGCGTGACAGGGAAGGGCTTCAACGTCGCTGTGGCGGCGATGGCGGTCAGAGGGGGGCGTGAGGGGTTGACGGAGCGTGGCGGCTTGTCCTGTGGGAGGAGGCCGCTGGAGGGGGGGAAGTGGGCAACCGAGCATCTGTGGAGGCGACTGCAGCAGCAGTGAGCGGCCGGCCATAGGTGGCGCATGCGCGCTGACTGGGTCAGGGAAAGGGTTGACCAGGGGTACGTAGAGCAGCTGCAGCTGCAGCCAAGACACGGGTGCGGGTGATAGGGTTATGCGCCGGTGGTGAAGGGGAGGGGAGCGGTGCGGAGGCGGCAGAGCGGCTCGCGGCTGGCAGCGCCTGGCGGCAGGACCGGGGGGGTTGAAGGCGGCCGGACGCAGTGCTCCTGCCCGGCAGTCCCACGGCGCACGCATCCGCGAACGGCGAGCAAGCTTTGGCGTTCCTACATTACTTGCCCCCCACCGCGGCGGTGGCAAGGGCGAGCATGGGCGTGGGACAGCGCTGCATGCAGTGTGGGCAGTGGTCGCTGGTGGCCGCTGGTGGGCCCTCGCTCTTGGGCTGCAGCATGGCGGGGGGCACGTGGGCGCCGGGGCAGCTAGCTTGGGGCAGTCGCGGCTGCCGTGAGGTGTCGGCGGCTGGCACGTCCCCGCGGCAGAGGATGGCGGCACGGGGTACCTACTATAGAAGTGGGGGAAAGGTCAGGGTTGTAGTTGGTCTTCAGCGTGTAGCATACGGGGGTGTAGGGGGTAGGGCTAGAGGGGGTGTGACAGATACCAGCCACAGCTGGCCATCGTCAGCGTAGGGGACAGCCGGGTCGATGGAGCGCACGCCCTGCACCGGCAGGTGGTCAGGGCAGGGTGCACACGGCGCGTGGGTAAACGCAGCAGCGTTCAGGATCTGCACTTCTGGCAGCGCACCTGCCAAGGCCGCGCTGTGGGGTCGCAACGGCAGGACAGCAGGGTTGGGGGCTCGCGACTTCCCGGGGGGATCCTGGTGGCCGACATGAGCGGGTGTACAAATCCTGGCTGAGCGGCGGCGGGCCTGCCGTTTGCCCAAGCACTGCCGGCGTGGCTGGGCGTGGCGGGGTGCAAAGCCCGGTGTGGGTTAAGCAGCATGAGCGGATGCATCAGGGCCTTTTGTGCCCAGAACGCGACCTGAGCAGCACGTGTGCGGAGCGGCGCGCTGTGCTGTTGTGCTGTTGTGGCGTCACCCCACGGTGCTGCGGGGCAACCCTGGCGCGTCATGGCTGTGCATCTGGGTGTGGCTGCGCCTATGGGGGTGCTGGCAATCGGGGCGGTTTGCTGTGCCGCGCCTTGCTGGCGGCCTGCATGACCTGCACGGCTGCATCCAGTTATTCCGGGCGTTGGCACGGGACGCCAGGAGGAGGCGCATGGGTGTGCTACGTGCGACGTTTGGGGAACCCCGTCGTTACATTACACAGTGGAGCATATGTGCTAGGAGATTGGGACAACATGGCGTGCTTGTGTGGCTTGTTCGGGGCGTGGCTGATGAGGTGGTGTTACGTGGGTTTTGCACGGCGGCTAGCATGCCGGGCGCCCCTGGTGGCGTCGTACTTCGGACGTGACGACGACAGACTGGTGCTGCTATGGGACTGATTGAAAAGGGGACACACAGGCAAGAAGTCGTGCCCTTGGACGTGCACAGGGGCTCTGTGCTGGGACTGGCGCATGTAAGACAGTCCGTATGCAACTGCCTGGTTGCTCATGCGTGTGCTGCTTCCAGCTTGCTTGCAAGTAGGCATGAGCAGACGGCCGGCGGCACAGGTTATACGTGCCGGCTGTCTTGCAGCTGGTACAGTTGAGGTCGTTACCTCAGCCGTACAGACTAGCTTTTGGTGACAGAGCAACCTCCCGCACAAGTGGTGCGGCAGCAGCAGGTAGGGCCCGAGGGTTACATGCCATGCTCCGACAAACAGCACATTTCAACCCTGCTAAACACAACGCCGTGACGTAGTAGGGCGGACAAACAGCACAGCACGAAAGCCGGGAATGCCCACCCTGGCCTACTGATTGCTGGTGGTCTGGCGCCTTGTGATGTGCCCATGGGAGTGCCTCCCCTGGATGTGCCAATGCGCCAGGCCACCAGCGCGTAGACGCGTAGAGCCTCTTACCTATAAGTACCACGCCACCCCAACCGGAAAACGTCCATGCTACCGTAGGCACGGCCTCTTGCAAAGGGACCTGCCCTAGCCTCATGTGGGTCCTGACGGCCGCACCGCACCGCACCACAGTACCTCACAAGATACGGTATCGTGCTTTCGCAATCCTTCCACCAGGAACGCCCACCCGCCCCAAGGCAAAGGTAGCGCGTCCATGTGCTCGTGACATGTAGCTGCATGTAGTGTCGTGCCTGGTCACACGGTGATCCTTGGCCCATGAGACATGACTGCTGCTCCTGCCTAAAAGCAGTCTGGCGTACTGGAGCGCGGAGGGCTGGCGCTGGGTATGGGCAGGTGTGCAGCAGGGCGCATCGTGGCAAGGAGAGGGAGCAGGACAGGTGCCAAATGCAGCAAGCAATGGCAGGCATCTCGCTGCCCACCACAGTGTGTACGGCAATGGTGCTGTTGGCCAAAAGGTCAACCCATCTGAATGCCTCACGCGCCGTCTCATCCGCTGGAATGGGGCGGAGAGGCGCTCATCCATAGCGACGCGTCCAACCATCGGTTGGCCACTATCGCACACGTAACGCTCAGGCGCGGAGGCTACATCTCTTCTTCTGAGTTGAGGAGCTTGTCTGGTTTGAAGAACACAGACAGGTAAGACTAACTATAGAACAGATCCTGTTCGAGTAAAGTCTTGCACTACAGTGCGTTAGGGCCAGTATATGTACCCCTACAACAGCGCGATGGTGGGTGCATCAATGTCTCTCATCCTTGTTGCGTGCTGGGAAGGGCACTTGGCGCTGCATGCTCTCACAAGTTATACAATACACGATGGGGTACAAGCTGGCAAGTCTTGCAGGTTGACAGGGAGATGGGAAGGTTCAATGTTATGAACCCCCATGAGTCTGGCTGCACTGACGAGGGCAGACATGTAACCTCCCCATGCTACGGCACCTGCGCACACAATTTCATACAGTACATAGACTACGTACAAAGCCTGGTACACTGCTTGCCTTCGCGGTGCAGAGCACATCGGCTGCGCTACGAGTGCACCTCCGTCCCAAACCGACATGGTAAAACGCCCTGCAAGCACTCAGTACCACCATACTATAACAGCATGTGGATGCAGCGGAAGGGCTCAGCGCTACACCATACACGCCGCGCCGCCAGTCTCGGCCCTGCATGCTGCGCAAGGGGGTCCCGGGGGTCTCAAAGGCAAAAGTGCTCTATCATGACCTAGATACACCAGAATACATCCCGTGAATTACCCACTTCTCGGGACGCTGGAGCTTCCGTTGTGACGACGTCTGCAATCCCCACGGCCATACCGCAGCTCCCACGGAGGCATCCGTTGCAAGTCAACACCCACCCTGTACCAAACCCTGTACCCAACATGGTGCCGTGTCACACAGGTGCAGGCCCTGCCTGCAACTGGTGGGGTAATCCACGTCTGGACGTACAGCACGCCCCTGCGTCACAGGGGTGGACCCCAGTGCACAGTCCGTTCACAGCTGTGCAACCCCTCGTCAACAGCAGCGTACCTTCAGCGTAGCAACCCTGTCGCGGTCAGTCGTGCACGTTGTGTCAAGGGTTAAGCGGAGGCACGAGCGCAAGCTTGGTCATGGCCCCAACGCCTGATGCAATCATCAAGTCCTGTGTGCGGCCGCAAGTCCGCGTGTGACGCCGCGGGATATTTATATTGTGGTACCAGTATTCCAGGCGCGCGCTCAATGAGCGCGTGGGGTTGGTCTGCTTGCTTCTTCGCGATGATCCCGCTGCTCACGTCACCAGGCACCCACAGCACGTCTAAGAGAATGCATCGAGCCTTTCTGTTCGCATTCACGCTCCTGCCGCAAGCGATGGGTCTTGTCGATCAGTGTGCGCTTGAGTTCAGGAACAGCTCTCACGTAGAAGCTCTCACGTAAGAGAGTCCTCCGAGAAATTGCTTTCCGCTAGTACGTTTGTGGACAATGACCACAGTACGCTGTGCATCGGTGTTGAAATCTGCTCGGGGCTTGGGCCGATGTGCTTACACGTGTCAAGGAATGGCTGCGTTGCAGTGCCGCAGTTATGCCCAAAAAGTTCGAGTACTCCCACGGCAGGCTGAACAGCGGTCGAGCGGTGTATGTGAAAGGTGCAGCAGTCTGCGGGCAGTCGCAGCGTATGCAAATGCCCCTACAGAACCGTGCACTCGTGCTCGGCTGGTCCTGCCCAGAGTCCTGAACCCCCTTCCCGCCTTCTCTGTGCCGCTGCGCGCTCACCTTTCGGAGGACTCCATCAAAGACACCTCGGTTCCCATACGCATTAACGCGATTATTGTTACATCTTACCGTATACGACAAGGATGCCAGCACGTGCATTCCAAAGCTTGTTTGCCTCCCCTGCTCCGAACCAGATCCGGACGCCCACCACTGCCACCTCGGCGTGCCGCCAGAACGACAACCGAGAGCGCCAGATGCCACCAGGGAGTATAATGATGATAGGATGACGGACCCACAGCCCCAGCCCCAGCCAACGACGCCCCCCCTAACTCGACATGCCCATGCAGAAGCGGAAGCCACCACACCGCCACCGTCACCATTTATCTCGGAACCCGAGCACCGCCCTATGTCATCCCCTTGCCTAACGCCCCCAAACACAGAACGCCGCCTTATTGCCCCCATGAACGAAAAGTGCAGTCGCTCTGCAGACATACACCGGCATACACCTTCGCTTAAGGCACATCGTACACCAAAGCCGCCGTCCGCAGTCCAGCCATCCATGAGCCCCAGCCTCCTCCCTGACACGTGACACGACAACCGCCACGCTGCCAAGCACGTGCGCCCCTGAGCCACACAGACTTGCTGCCAGAGCACGCAAAAGCCAGACAGCCATCAGCCGGCATTCCGTGAGTCCACATGCCTGCCAGCCCAGGCCAAAGGGGTGCCAGCAGCTACATACCCGACCCACGCACTGCGACACGTGTCCGCGCCTTTCCTGCCAGTCCGCACGCCGCCTGCCTATGCAGTATGCACTCCTTCCAGTCCACGTACGCGCCTGCTCCATTCGGTGCAGCCGGGCCTGTGTATTACTCTGCAACTGCCGTCTCCAACGTCAACTACTTACACTGCACAAGTAATCAGCAACACTACTGCAAGCCTGACCTCCTTCCTAGCTGCACGTCGATAACCGTTAACGGTCGGTCGGCCACACGCGATCGCAACGCCAGCCCCCGCAGCATGGCGGGGGCCACGCACGGGCACACGTGGCACGTGGCATGTGGCACGCGGTAGAGTCATCCCCAACACCTCCTTGACGCACGGGCACTACGGACAGCATAGCCTACCACACCGTACGTGCACACCTACCAAAGGCCTTCCTGTTGCTACTCTGCCGATTCAGACAGCATTGTACTACCATCACTTCGTCTCAACGGTGTGCCCCAACTGCAGCAACACTGCCAGCAAAAACGTACTCTGTTAAACGACTACGGTACCGCCATGCTGTCGCCAGCCACCAACTGCCCTCCAGCCTGCAAAGATCAATCGACGGCGCATAGCCATGCTTCAAGCACGAACGTGCGGTATTGGAATTGTATTATCGAGGGCACAGCGCGAAACGCAACGGCGTGCAAGGACGTCCGCCACGGACATAAATCGTCAAAGGGGCCTTTCGTTCATGTGGGGTACGGCACTGTTGCAAACCTACCAAAGTGGGCACATGGCACTTCTCAAACCTTTCTCTAGGTAACATACTCGACGCAAAACTGCAGGAGAAACCGGCCAGAACCGATCTGCTCAACCAGCCCTCGCTGTTGCACACACGCGGGTGTCCGAATACCGCCCCCACCCCCACCTCCTCAACGACGCGGAAATCAACCGATGTTGTCGCACCGCCATGCCAGTAAGGAGCCCCCCGCCCCACCAATGCGTTCGTACCGTGAACAAGACAGCGTCACCGTACAGGCACGTGCCATCACACAAACACTGCATTGTCGCCCGCAAACCAGCAGTGCGTCGGCGCACCACACACCCACAGTACACACCCCTCTCCTTGGCATGCGACCAAACCCTACCCGCCTACACTGGTAGCAACAAAAGTCTCGCGTCCGTCGTTCGCCACCAGTACGGAACAGACGCACAGACTATGCATAGCCGCACTCCTACCTATCCGCGCCCGCACTTCATACATGCACCAATCGCGTTGCGCAGGTCTCAATGAACGAAAGCAACCCCTCCCCCTCCACATGCAACTGCCCGCTCGGTCCCGTCTCAGCGCACTACCCCTACGAGTTGACCCCCCGACCTGCCAACAAGCAAATGCAGCAAATCAGCTGCGACCATGTATCAGCATGAGCGCGGACGACACTTGCATGCGCCTTGCATGGACAGCCACATCCGAACAGCAAGCAAACACAGAGCCAGCCGGTGCGCGGCGACGCTAGCGCAACATCCGTTCGACTGTTGCTCAACGACAGATGCGAGCGGGAGCAGCCGCAGCCGCAGCCGCAGCCCAGCACTGCACTGCAGAGGTCTGGAACACAGACGCACCGGGGAGCATCAGCCACTGCCATATTAACGGCACTGGCAAGTGCCGCAGCACAGGTAATACACATGGCACAAGGGTAGCTTCGGCATGTAGGGCACGGGGTGGGGCAACACCTAGTGCGTTGCATCGCGCGGAAGAGGGAACTGCTCGCGGGCAACTCACCATGACCAACTGAACCGGCAGCAACTGGTGCCAACTGCAGCCTCCCCTCATACCAGCTCGTCGCCCTCCTGGCCCACCTCACAGCCGCTTGGTGGTCATGCTCATGTCCACAACACTGCCGGGATGCAAGGGACCCTGCGATCCCTGCTTCAATTGCGCCACATACAATGCAGAGCCAGGGGGTACCGGTATAACTCTACGCCACCCAACACCACACCCTGCTCCCTCACCACGGCCGCAGCATGCCCCCAACAGCCACTTGCCGGTACTTCGTCCGGCGCGCACGTGACTAGGACGTACGGCAATGCGGGCCCGCAGCAAGCAAACTGCGGCGCCTGCAAGCACCCCACCGCACATACGGCAATGCACCACCATCCGGCACGCGTCCGCATCCGGCATTGCACCGGTACGTCCCTGTTCGCCTTCCTCGTCCGCCGCATGCCTAAACAGCGCCAGCCGCGCACAGCGCCACCACCACCACCACCACCACCACCACCACCACCACCAGCAATCTAGCCTGCACGTTACTGCGTAGTCTTCGTCTCTTGCCGCATCTCACAATGCGCTTCTCACCGTTGGACCTAGTACAGCCCCTGGCCAGGGCCGCCGCCGGTGCCGTACGGCATGGGCATACCGCCGCCGCCCATTCCGCCAGCATTGCCGTACAGCCCGCCCTGCAGGAACCCACCGGCGCCGCCGCCGCTGATGCCGCCGGGGTACCCGCCGCCGCCGGCAAGGCCCGCCGCCGCCAGAGGCGAGAACGCGCCGCCGCCGCCGCCGCCGCCAGGAGCGCCGCCAAAGCCGCCGAGGGCGCCGCCGAAGCCGCCGGCGGCGCTGTACGGCGAGCCGATGCCGCCCATGATGCCGACGGCGCCGCCGCCGCCGCCGACGGTGGCCAGGCGCAGCGCCAGCTCCTGCATCTGCTTCTGGGCGGCGGCCTGTTTGGCGGTCTTGCCGCGCTTGGACAGCAGCGTGTACAGGTAGGCCGGCACGTTCTGGACGCCGTTGAGCTCCTGCGGGGGTGTACAAAGGATGGCGAGGGAGGGTTCCGTGTTCACACATTGCACGATAGGAGATGGAATCTGCACACCGTAGAGACAGGGGCCGGTTTGGCCGGGGCAAGGGTACGAGTCATAACATTGGTTTGGTGAGGACGTGTGGAAGGATAGGACACGGTCCTGGGAAAGTAGTGGATGGCACGCCCGGTAAGCCGCTAAGGTCCTGGGAAAACGGTAGGCCGGCACGGTGGTGGAATGCGCTGGTTAGTGCGTCAAATGGTACTGGTTCTTTCCAGGGGTTCCCCTGGTTCTTTCGCAGTAGCACGTGGGAGGCCGAGCAGCGTTCCGCGCCCACCTGTGCACCGCCACCGCGGCCTAGTCCACTGCAATCTGCCCGACTACCGGTACATGCCTTGTATGTACCCTCCCACATGCTGCTACCCACCTGTGCGCACAGCTTGGACAGTCGGGTGCGCACCGCGTCGGGCAGACGGATCTCTCGGATGGTGTCCAGCACCTTGGGGTCGAAGTGCGTCCACCTGGGGGCCAGCAGCAGGCAGGGCAGGGCACCAGGCCGCGGCAGGTGGGGAACAGTTCAATGGTGGTTAGGCGGACTAGTGTTGGAGTGCGTGCAACATCAGCAGCAGCCAGGGCACCACGCAGCAGCAGGTAGGGAACAGTTTAGACGTGGTTAGGCGGACTGATGCCGGCATGCGTCCGCGCGGCACCATGGGGTTGAAGTGCGTGCGCACACCTGGGGCCCAGCAACAAGGAGCAGCAGCTGGCGTCGAGTGGATTACAGCTAGGGTTCTGAACCAATGAGACAGCGGGGCAGGCCATGACGGCACGGACGGCATCCGCACACGTGGGCCGTGACCACCAGCCCGTTCTGTACCAAGCTGTCGCCGCACCTGCTTTAGCTGGCATACCGGTACCTCAAGACACCCGCACCTCAGTCACCAGCTCCTCTATCCCGTCAGTCGATGCTCACACACGCACGCCTGATGCGCACACATCCTAATTCACACACCTCCCACCTGAGCCCCTTGTCGCTGGCCACCAGCTCGTCCAGTACGGCGATGAGGTCCGGCGTCAGCTTGCGGGCGGCGTAGCCGCGGGGGTCTGGGGTGCGCGGGAAGGACGGAGGGTGCGGCGGTGTGGGCGAGCAACAGCAGCTGATCAAGGAGCATGGTCCAGACGGGCACATGGTCCAGGGAGAGCAAACAAAAAGCTGTCGTACTGCGACGGCTGCGTGGGGCAGGACATAAGGTACGGCACCGCTTGCGGGTGTCCGCTCGCATGTGCCCAAGCACTGACGACGACGGGGGCAGGTCAGGCACGACGGCCGGGACACGAGGACGGCAGGCATTTTGTAAGACGTCTACATGATAATTCGTGCCGTGACTAGACAGCCGGAGTCAAGGGTACGGCAGGGAAGTACGGTACAGCTAACAAGGGAGCTCACCCTGCGCCCACACCATCTGCTCGTAGTGGTCAATGAGGCGGGTGGTGATGAACGCCTTCATGCGCCGCACGCCCTGAGGTGCAAGGGAAGGGAAGCAGGGAGGCGAGGTGCAGTGGTGGGACCAGGACGTACGGTGGCACAAGTCACAGGAGCCACGATGGGTCGCCTCTGGGATGGAACTGAAGGGAATCGGGTGGCCGCGCTGACGAGGGAGATGGAGGAAAGCAGGTACAGGAAGTTGGCACAGCGCTGGCATGCAGCCCAACTGGCCCCGGCGACCCCAGGCCCCACCTACCTCCAGGTTTGCGGCCGTCTCGATGGCGTGCAGCGCCGACACGGCGCAGCCCTCGCCGAACAGCAGCTGCAGCTGCAGCAGCCAGTGCCGCACACCAGCGTCAAAGTGCTCCGCCTGGATAGGGTGCCACGTGCCAGGGACGGGGGCCAATGAGGTTAAATGAGGTTCAGTGCTACGCATGCATTCTGTTGCTTGGAATTAGACTGATCGATCGAAGTGCATTCCACGACGAGGGCCTCATCCACAGGTCGAAGTGCTCCGCCTGGAAAAATGACGAGGACGCACACGAGTCCCAGGGTGGGGCAGGAGGGTCACAGGCGACGCAACTGGCCCATTGGCTTTCGGCCTTCGGAAGCAGCAGGAGCACGAAGGTCAAGGGTTGCAAACAGCAACGAGTCTACCAGCGTCGCAGGACAGGGGGGTGCCCCCCTTGTGGCCCACCTTGATGTGCGGGCCACACGTGTCCAGCACGCTCTGGATCTTCTCCCTCACGAGCGGACTCAGCTCCTCGAACATGAGGCAGCTGTAGCCCGTGCCCATGGGGTCCGTGCCCTGCAGCCCCAGCAGCATGCCGGCGGCGGCGGTCGACGAGCCGACGGCGGCGGCGCCGCCAACGGTGCCGGGACCAGCGGCGGCGGCGCCGCCCATGAGGGCGTGGAAGGCGTCAAGGCCACTGGCGGCGGCGCCGCCACCACCCGCCGCCAGGTCGCCGCTGAGCAGTCGGTCGCCGAGCAGGCTGCCGAAGCTGCCGCCGATGGCGGCGGCGGCGTTGCCGGCAGGCGACGGCAAAGCCCAGGCGGGGCGGCTCGGGGTGCTGGCGGCCGAGGGCGGGGAGGGCACCGGCGGCGGCGGCGCGGGCCGGGGGCTGCCGTACAGGAAGCCGGCGGAGCCGTCGGGAGAGAAAGACACGCCGCCGCTGCCGAACTCGGTCAGGATGGACTGGCCGTTGGCGGCCCTGGCGGCGGAGGCCGGACCAGCACCGCCGTACGGGACGTCGTAGCCGCCGGGGGACGGCGGCGTGACGGGGGTGGCGGCGCCGTCGGCGGCGGAGGCGCCGGAGGTGCTGGCGGTGCCGCTGGCGCCCTGGACCTGGCCTTGGCCCTGGCCGCCGGCGCCGCCGTTGAAGTGCAGGATGGAGTTGAGTAGCTGAGGGTTCTGCTGCAGGGATGCGGCCAGCTGCGGGTGGGATCCGAGTAGGCTGATGAGCAGCGAGGGATCGGGACGCTGCTGCTGCTGCTGCTGCTGCTGTTGCTGTTGCTGCTGCTGGCCCTGCGGTCCGCCCTTTGGGTGCTGTTGCAGCTGCTGCTGAGCCTGGCGGCCGTCCAGGCCCATGAGGCTGTCGAGAGCATCGCCTCCGGGCATGGCTAGGGCCAGAGATGTGCTGCGCGCGGGTGTGGGGGGAGCGTACAGCAGACCGCCGCCCACCTGCGCGCCTGCAGCAGCAGAAGCCTTGGATGTGGCCTGCTGCAGCTGCTGCAGGTGCAGCTGCTCGGGAGCCGACAGCGTGCGAATGTTGGGCCGGGCAGCTCCACCACCTCCTGGGGACTGCCGCGGCGGCGGCGGTGGCGGCGGCGGCATGTGCGCGTGTTGGCCGCTGTACGGCAGGCTGTACGGCAGTTGCATCTCTGCCGCCGGGGTGGAGGCGGCGGCGGCTGCGCTGGAGCCGCCAGGGGAGCCCTTGGCCGGGGTGGCGGGCAGGCTGCCGCTGCCGTTGGCGGCGAGGCCGTTGGCGGCGGCGGCGGCGGCGGCAGCCGGCGTGGCCGTCAGGGGGGTGACGTTGGCGGCGGCGGCCGCCACGGATCCGGCGATGACGCTGGTGACGTCGCCCAGGAGTTCCGCCCAGCTGGGGTGGGAGTCCACCTTGTACAGCACGTCGGCAGCCACCTGGGAGCAAGGGGGACGAGTTCAGGCTTTACGGTGGATGGGGGAGTCAAGATCGGTTGTAGGAGGTTACCAATGCCATTAAAACGGGAGGCGTGGGCCCAGCGTTGTAGCTTGCCTTGGTGCCTCGCCGCGAGGGTGTGGGTAAGGGTGGCAACTGCCGTTGCAGGCACGTACGAAGAGCAGGGGGGTCCGACAGCGCAGCTCTATCTCAGCGCGCTTCTAGGCTGGACATACTGCAAAGTCTCAATGAAGCAGGGGCGCTCCGTCCCCTGCTTGCGAGCAGACAACGCCTGTGCGCTGTCTGCTGTGGCGGCTCAGCTGCTCCCAAACTGGGCCCTTATGCCCAGGGCGGGACTGGGCGCGGACGGCGCAGGGGTCGAGCAAAAAGCATCGGTGGCACGCGCAATACCGGTAGTGTCCTTTGGGACGGGACGCTGTACCCACCTCAAGGTTCAGCACGCCCAGGAGCACCTCACGAAGCATGTCCTGTGGGCCGCCGACGACAAGGGTTTGGGCTCAACGAAAATGGACTGCTCCGCGGCGCAATGCCCGCGCGCTTGCATTCCTATAAGCTCTCAGCCACCAGGACTGTGTATGTGGCTGATAGCTCGCCGCTGCCTTCGCGCTTGAAAACAACAAACGGCCGAGGGTTCAGGTAGGGCTGTCCAACGGTGCGCAGCAAGCGGAGGCGCCCCCAGGCAAAGCTTGTACAGGGCTTGACAATTGCTCGTGCTCATACTGCAAGTGCGGCACTCCCAGCGTGCCGAAAATATACGAGGACCGCCGGCAAAACGCCAGCCAAGGCGTTCGCGCCGCGAAGAGCGCGCGGCCACCGTTACATGGCGTGATTCCTTCTACCAGACGCTGGGTTAAGAAACGCGAACTAAAGACTTGTGCAGCATGACCTGCGAGCCAGAAACCCAGCGCGCCTACCCTCATAGTCGAACGGCAAGCGTCCGCCACGCGAGTAGCAACGTCCGACACGCAGAAGTAGCCGCCTGGCGATGTAGGACCGTTGCTGCTTGCAGCAGAAGAGACGGAAGACCTCTTTGGGACTGGCTGGCATAAGTTTGAGGCCGCAGAGTGCTGATATTCCGGATCTGCCGCGCTTTCCACTCTTGCCACGTCCTTGTAATCAAGCTCGCCAGCAGAAGTACTGGCATTGAAGGCCTCAAGCGTTGGAGGCACGGCGGCAGATTCGCTGCACACTAGGTGCGAGGCCAGGCCTGCCTCGGGCGCTCCGCCGCCGGTGGACCGCGCGCTCCCGACTCCGCTGTTGCTGCTATTGCTACCGCCGCACGGTGCTGTCCACTGATCATGCACGAGATCACGCTCCATGCTCTGGGACTTCATGGGAAGGGAAGCCTTCTGAGGCGCGTCAAGAAAGCCGAGCATCTCCCCCTGGATGTCGCGGTCCCAGGTGCCCGCGTCGTCATCAGCGGCGACAGGGTTCTTGCAGTTGTTCTTGGAATAGTCTCCGTCCATGCCTATAGATGGGCAGGGTGAAGGGCGAAACCGGCGTTACCCTGACGACGCGACGGGTCTCGTTAAGGTGCGCGCGGCTGAAGGCCAACCTTGGACGGCCCAGCGCCCCATGTTTGGGACGAATATTTGTATAACAATACCCAATGTTCACCTTGACAGCGCTTCCCTCCAGAAGAAATCTTTATACGCGGCGGGAGGCTGCCTGCGCGAGCGACGCGACAGGGGCGAAAGACCCTAACCTAGGGTTGCTATTTGATTGACACTGCTGCACGCATGTATATAGCTAAATATTATCTTTCTATTAACCTACCTGAAAGGCCCGTCTGAGCCGTTATGTAGGCGGGCAGACATCGACGGTTGAGCCTGGCGTCCTTGATCCCGAGGTTGACCGGCCCGAGACACACACATCGGCCGCTCCGAGGAACACCAAGGTTCTCATACCTCAGGTACAAGTGGATAGAAGGGGCTCTTCGTAAACGCAGTGTATGCTGCAACTGTTCCGCGGGTGTTGCGGCAAATTGCGGCGGGTGCGAAAAAAAGTGCCGACGCTTTCCTGATCAAGGTGCCTCACACAAGTTGTCCGTGTTGAGGTGTTGTAGCGTTCTGCGCGACGTACCCGAGGACGTTGGATAAGATCAGACAGCCTCCCAACTAGGCCACCGCAACAGCAGTTGTGCGGCGTCCGTAGAGCCCAACGTGTGTAGCACGCTGCGCTGTGGCTGCTGCCTCGAGGTTTTGCATAGATCGGCATTTCCTCTTACGGGCATTAAGCGCACCGCGAATGCGTTACAACCGTGTCAGTTGCACGCTCCACCGCCAGCCTCTTTCAGCCAGCCGCCCGCTTGCTTGGCCCGCACGGACCGCCGTTTACCGCCCATCGTCCCTCCCGCCTCGTTCGCGGGCCCCTCGGCCTCCCCGCTCCTCTCTCCCGCCCTCCCTGCCGCCGCCCTCCGCCTTGTCCTTGCCCTTGCCGCCCCCGCCGTCCGCAAAGCCGCTATCCAGCTTGCACACGTCCTCGTATTCGAACCACTCCTCCCTGCCCTTGCTGGGCCCGTCAGTGAGCTTGACCTGGGTGCGGTGGGCAGGACACGTGCTGTAAGTGCAGTGTCCACGTGCGCTTGGCGTGAGCGGAAGGCGCCCATAGCGTCGCAGCCTCACTCCTCCAGTCCTCCTCCTGAGCAAGTGCTTGTTAGCAACGGGGACGGCGTAATCCCCAGGCGCTGTACCCAGTGGTGTTTGCTGTGCGGCTGTTCCATGCCACACTGACACGCCCCCTTCAGCAGGTGGGGCCCCACAACGCCCCCTTCCGCGAAAGACTGGTGAAGATCGCACTACGCTGCCCCGTCCACAGCGCATCAGGGCATCGCATGAAAGGCCCCGCCCACCCCTGCCGGCCGAATGCTTCCCTTTTGCCGCTTTGCGGTTGCCCCTGCCGACCCCTGAATTGCCTGGTCCCTTGCCCCCCTGCCCCCCCTTGCCCCACCTGCGCCTGGTACTTGGCCGTGTCGATGGACACCAGCGTGCCCCTGCGACCAGGGACAGGGGTAACAGGGACATGGCATTGTGCCAACAAACAATGGTTGACAACCCATCGTACCAGCGTGCCCCTGCGCTCTGGGTCAGGGATATCAGGCAAGGGGATCGTGAAAGGAAAGCCACACGACAGCGGAGTTGCCATCCGTATTGTTGTATTGGTTGTCCTAGTGCAAGCATACCGCAGCCCTAGGTTGCCAGGCAGTCCCTGCGCACGTGGACAGATGTAGCGACGGGCGGCGTGTAGCGGCGACGTGTAGCGGCGGGCGGAATGGGTTCGACGGCAACATGTGGAGCGCCAGCGTAGGCGCGCAAGCTGCACAGACTGCGCCCGACGCATTGGACGTGGGGATCCAATGCAAGCACGTCCCTCTCCCACGTCAGGTACGGAGGTACCACATGAACATCAGGGGGCTCACGGCAGCGGCCATGCACATGAGCAGCTAGGGCACAGCTTGGGCGCAGCTTGGGGGCAGCTAGGGCCCAGCTAGGGCCACACCTACACTCCGGCTGGCCAATGCTAGCCCTTAACCCATGCTCACCAGCACCACCTGTGCCTCACCAGCAGCCGTCCACCTGAGGCTCCTGTACAGCTTGCTGCCCACCTGCAACCTGGGTCCACTTACCGTGTCCCATAACCCACACGCCCTTACCCACCTGTACCCCCTGTGCGCCCTGTTGCAACCCGCCTCCACCTCTCGTGACCCACCCCCACCCATATGTCCCTACCCACCTGCAACCCCTGTGCGCCCCGTTGACCACCTGCGACCCGCCTCCACCTCTTGTAAGCCACCCATAAGCACACCCCCACCCACACGCCCTACCCACCTGCACCCCCTGTGCGCCCCGTTGACCACCAGCACGGCGCCCCCCGGAGAGGGAATGACCGTCTCCAGCTGCGCCTGGTCCACCCGCACCACGTCCCCGCCGTCCAGCATGGCCACCTCGCCCACGTAGCGGTCCACCACGCGCTCCACCACGCCCTGAGTGCGGGGCGGAGGGGGCCAGGGTGCAGGGAATGTGTGTGTTGTCCAGCAACATGCCGTTCACTCGGGCATGGCCACTCGCCCACGTAGCGGTCTGTGACCCGCTCAAGGTTGTGCGTGGATTGCGCGGACGGCTGGACAAGGAGCTACACGTGCGACGGGAGGATATGCGAAGGGGAGGAGAGCTGTGCACCTGTGTTCCGTGCTGCTTGCGACGCTCGCACGTACTGCTTGGCCCTGCGCACCTTCTGCTTGTAGAACCCGTGCTCCTTGAGCTCCTTGGCCATCACCTTGACCACGATGCCGGGGGCCAGCCTGGGGGGTTGGGAGGCACGCAGGCAAGGGGACGGCAAGAGGAGGAGTGGGGCGGTTGGGCGGTAGAAAGGTATGTGACAATCAACGCGGCCATGACAAGATGAAAATTGACATCCCAGCCCCGTTACTAGTTCAGGTGTTTTCGGGTGACAGCCTGGGGGCGGAGCGAGTGCCGTTCCGTCATATATACGGGACCATGCGCAGCGAGGACGGCACGCGTGCAAGCCGGGAGTGCTGTGGGGGCCGAGTCGTGGGATGGGAGAGGTGGTGGGGCGGCTTAGGTGATGATGGGCGCACACCGCACATCGCCCCAAGGCGTCGCCAGAGAGCTAAGGACTAGCCGTTATATTGCACTTGACGAAGGCACCACTCAGTGCCAGGCTGGAAGACTCCCCACCCCGGCCGAGGTAGCCAACCGGCGTCAAAGTGTATGAATGCTGTTCACACACGCACGCAGCGGCTTGCCTCCGCCTTGGAGTGCTCTACCCACCAGTAGTCTAGCCGCTTGCCGCTGGGGGCCTGAGCGGTGGCCTTGGCCCGCAGCTCGGCCTGAGGGGCAGGGGTGGCACCGGTGCGGTAGGTGGGTTAACGTGCAAAACATCGTCGGGGAGATGCGCTGGGTGTTGGGCAGCTAGGGATCCGCGACGGGCGAGGTGTGGGGAAAGCAGTGTGCGGCGGCACTTGAGTGCCCGTCACTGCCTGCGTCCTCAACACGGATGGGAGCACAGCATTGCGATAGGGGTGACGCAGCTTAGGCGGGGGGCAATGTAGTACCAAGCGGCATGCCACAGCGCCGTACAGCGCCGTACCAACACCAACGTGCTGTCCGTACCTGCATCAGCTCGTCCAGCTTGCTGCGCTTGGCGGGCGGCGCTCCGGAACCGCCCCCGGACCCTCCTCTCCCGCTGCCGCTGGGGCCCTCTGCGGGGGTGATACCGAACAGACGAGGCGGAGAGCTTCACGGCACATGGCTCAGTCGCACACACACGCGTCTGGAGAAGCTTGGCTAGGGGCTGGCGGCGCAAGGCTGTGGCCCTACGTACGGTAAACGCCATCCGTACGGTTATCTGTTGCAGTACGACCGACCCTAGACGGCGTTTTACCCCAGCCACCCTCACCTTAAGTCCCACGGCAATGTGGCAACCGGAGTTCGATTGAGATGCTGCCACTGCGCCTCATATCCACCAGTACCCACTGCAGCGACATGCATGTATCAGCAGGGTAACAGTCAAACCCACCATCGTCGTCCTCGTCAAAGATGGCGGCCGGGGCGGCAGCCGCGTGCCGTGCCGCCGCCGCCGTTGGCCGTGCCGCTAGCGCGGGGGCGCCGGCCGCCAGGCTGATGCCTAGCTTGATGGGGCCCTGCATTGGGGCACAGCCAGGTACCGGGGCACAGCCAGGTACCGGGGCACAGCCAGGTACCGGGGCACAGCCAGGTACCGCGATATCAGGTAGCCTTGAAACTGCGGCTTACCACCGTGCAGCAACTCAGTGAGTTGCACGAGTACGGACCGGACAAGGCCATCCCTGGCCTCCGCAACGCCCAGCGCCCACCGGTACCACGCACCAAGGATGCTACACAGCACACACACACACACATTAGGGGCGCTGGGTGGGGGCTCTTTGCCTGGGGGGGCCGTCGGGCTTGCTGTTCGCGTGGCGCCGCTAATGTGCTTTTGACCCCGGCAGGGGGTCGGGCGGCTTGCCTGGGCCTAGGGCGTTTCCCGCGTGGCTGTCCGTTTCCTTGTTCTTGCTCCGTCCAGGCTTGTGCCCTGGTGCGGTGCGCTAGCGTGTGCGTGTGGCCTCGCCTGTGCGTCTTTCGGGTGGCTCTTCGCCCTTGCGAGGGGGGTGTGCCTAGGGGGCGTGCCCTTGTTTTGGGGGCCGCTCGCTTGCCTTGAGGACCCTTACAGGGCCTCCGTGCTGTGAGCCGGCTCTGCGGAGCGGCGTAGCAGTGTAACAACCGTACGACACATTCAAGAAGCCGCGATTCTTGTTCCAATACTCCCTTCTTTTAAACCAACCGTCGCGTCGCACCAACGGGGTGCCTCTGCAGCCCCGTCCGCCCAACACGACGCCTGTCCCCACCCACCCCGTCCTTGTACCACTGCAGCTCATGCGCCGCCTGCGGCCTTAATACACAACCCGACGTAACACACAAAGCCCACCCGAACCCCAACCCATGCGCCACCTCGCCCAGCCGCCCGCCCACCTTGTCCTCGTCGCGCTGCAGCTCGTACGCCGCCTGCAACCTTGACCATCGCAGCCCGACATAACTCACAAGGCCCACCCGGATCCCGACCCATGGGCCCCCTTGCCCACCCCCCGCCCACCCACCCACCTCGTTCTCGTCCCGCTGCAGCTCGTGCGCCGCCTCGTCCTCCTCGTCCTCAGACGGCAGACCAGCCTCGCGCCGGGCGCGCTTGGCACGCTCGATCTGCATGGGTGCGTGGCACAGGGCAGGCGGCAGTGAGGCAGGCGGCACGTGGCAGGCGGGGCACGTGGCAGGGGACCCCACTGGCGCCATGCTTGCGAAGGGGGGAAGGGGAAGGGGTGGCGCCAGCTGCTGTGTGCGGAAGGTCAGGCAGCGATGGCATGCGGGCTTGCTGTTGCAGCGGGGTCAACCCATGCGCGCCCATCCACTGGCTCCTGCTGCACCGCCTCACGCACCGCCCCTCCGCGCCCAACAGCAGCCACTGGGACCCAAAGCACCACACACAACGTATGCCACTCCACACCGCCGCCAACCTCACACAGCGTGGCGCCACCGTCTGCTGCAGTGCCGCAGTGCGCCACCCCTCGTCATGCGCACCACCACCACCACCCGGAACGGACGGCACGGTACGCACAGCCCTTGCACACGCTCCCATTCCCGCACGCCTCCCCCGGCCCCACACCTGCTCCTGCAGCACCGCCATGTGCCGCTCCTTGGACTCCGTGCCTAGTAGCACGCACAAGCACACCCACGGGCGCGAACACACTTGCCCCCGGCTCCACACCTGCTCCTGCAGCGCCGCCATGTGCCGCTCCTCGTCCTCGCGCTCCGCCTCGCTGCGCTTCGCTCGCCGCTCCTCCTCCAGCTCCTTGCCGGGGTCCTACGCGCAGGGGTGAGGTGGAGGCAAGAAGGGCTGTGCGACGAGGGCCTGATCACTAATAAGGCATGGACGGAATCGCGTATCCGCAAGCCGTGACCAGGCGGCATTAAGGGGCAGTAAGGGGACGCGCGTACAACGAAGAGCAGAGCTTGCGGCTGGACAGTATATGCGGGCTGATTGCGGAAAGCTCTGACCGGCATCCTCCGGACCGTTGCACAGTGTTGGGGCCCAGACGTGTAGCCGAAGGCGGCGGCCCCGCCAATAGGTCGTCTGTATGTTGGGCATCAAGGCCGGAGTACTGCGGAGGTGGCTGCTGCGCCGTGGGGCCATCCCGTCTGCTCCTGCTGGTGGCTAGGGCGGTAGGGCCTTGCCGCGAGGCGTGTCTGCTCCCAGAAGGCGCAGGAGCGGCCACCGCCTCCAGCAGACGCGCACGAGACACGGACACCCGTACCCCTCGCCCTCCACTTTGCACAGCGGTACCCGCGCCACGGCAAGCGGTCCGCAACCGCATGCTTGCGCGGATGCCTGTGCTGCGCCGCTGCGTCGTGCCGTACCTGCCTCAGCTCAGTTCCTGCCCCTGCCGGTCACTACCCCTTCACCCTCAACCCTTACCGCTGTTGTTGTCCATGGCGCTCCCCGCCCCCCGCCCCCCGCCCGGCTTTCGCACTGTGGCCGCCCGCTGGCCGCACCTTCTGTATGAGCGTGATGTACCAGCCCTTCTCCGTCTCCTCCACCTTGCACTGGCCTGGCAGGGGATGGGTGGGGTTCGGCGCGTGTGCATGCAGCATGCGGAAGGGTTTGGCAACGTGCGGCGACGTATTGATCGTCAACTAATTGCTCACGTGCCAGGGAGTGAGATAGTGCTCCCAAGCGTAATGGACTTACAGTGGCGGCACCGCATAGCTCTCAGAGGGGCGCGTCACGCACAAACGGCGACAAGGGTTGGAGTCCCACACACCCGCGAAAAGGCAGGCTCCCGCTTTCCTACGGCGCTCGTCCTGCCTCCCTGCCCCCTTCCCTGCCCAGACGTCCGTGTGGCCTTGATGCGCACACGCTGCACAACTTGCCCCGCCCCTTACCACCCCGGCCCCGCACCCTTGTTCCCTGCCCCTCACTTACTGCCACCCCGGCCCCCTTACCCTCGCCCCTCACCTGTTTTCCCCAGGTACTTGACGAACTCGGTGAGGGTGAGCCACTTGGTGGAGTTCATGTGGACGTGGTGCCGGTCGTTAATGTACTCGTTGTACACGTTCTTGGCCAGCACGCGGGAAAACGGGTGCCTGCAAAAGTTTTTTTTGGGGGGGGAGAAAGGAGTGGAGGTTGCTGGAGGAAGGATGATACCACCCAACGGGTGGGGTTACAGTGTGGGTACCTGCTGGGGCTGTCGCGCTAGGCAGGCGGAGCAGAGCGACGGACGGCTGCAGCACCGTGAGCGCTGTGGTGTTGGACACACCACGAGACGTGCAGCGGGTGCTGTCTGCCGTGGGGTCCGGCTAGGTCGCTGTGCTGCAAGGCGGCCACCAGCGCCCACGCCCCTGGTCCCCCCCACCCCTCCGCAGAGCGCTGATCATGCAGCGCACCAACCTCCCCCTCCCCCACCCCGCATGAAATGTGTGCCCGGTGTGCCGGGTACTCACGCCCTGCGGAGGTGCTCCATGAAGGCCGCTTCAAACTCCTCCGAGTAGCCTTCCACGATGCGCTGTGGGTTCATGCCGAACAGCTCCATCTGTCGCCGGTGGCTCTCACTGGTTTGGTGGCACTTGAAGCCATTTTCGTCGCGACATTGTTTTTGACACAGTTGGCAGTACCAGCGGAGCTTCTGTAGGCCCTTCGCCTTAATGCGGTTGGCGATCTGCGCAGCGCACGCGAACCGCGTCCCATCAGCTCATGCAATAGCATGACATACTTATAAAAGTATGCCCAAGTTCATTGCTATGCCAATTGGCCCAGTTCCTAGACTGCCGCACACACGTCATGTTGTGGCGCTGGCTCACCGCCTTTGGCGTAAGGAAATCGTTCTTTCCCATAGCTCGCTATGCCTTAAATGCCTAGGCTAGCATGTCTGGGTGGGGTAGGTTGGATTATCGCTGCTGAAGGGCCACGAGCGTAAACCCTAGGCGTGGAACTGCCAAGGTGTGTTGTGGGCCGGTACATATGCCAGGGGGCACTCGACAATGCCGCGGGGGTGAACAGGGGGGTCACAGGTGGATTGGGACCCAGTTTGGGGGACGAACGGCGCCCGTACGGGGGTCGCGGGGCTTAGAAACAAACGTCACCTCCTTACTGAAGGCACCACAACAATAATTTCTCAGGTCGCATTATTTAGTATCAGCATCGCCTAGGTGACAACTGCTGTCCTTCGACGCAAACTCCATCGCGCAGAAAAGTCAGCACCAGCCGAGACAGCCCTTTGCGGGCAGCGAAGGACAGGCGCCTGGAGCAATGGCGGAAATAGAAAAAACGTTTGCCATCATCAAGCCCGACGCTGTTCGGGCGGGCAAGGCGGAAGAAATCATGCAGCTAATTGAGCTGAATGGATTCACTATCATTGCAAAACAAAAGATGCAGGTAAGCACGCTGTAAGGAATACATGTACATCAAGGGCAGCCCGCGGCACTACCCGCGGGTGCCGACATGCCTTTCACACCCGTTGAGCTGTGCATGACAGAGCACCTTGTCACCTCGCTAGTTTGCACCGCTATTAGGGTGCTTATGTCGGGCTGCAAAGTCGGGCAAAGTCGCACACAAAGGCACCTGCTGGGCCTCAATCACCTTCACCCCTGGTACGCCCCTGTGCTCGCTCCCAACCTTACCTGCAGCTGAACCGCATCCGTGCGGAGGAGTTCTATGGGGAACACAAGGGCAAGCCGTTCTTCCCCAACCTCGTTAACTTCATGACCAGCGGGCCTATCTGGGCTTTGGTCTTGGCCAAGCCAGGCGCTATCCTGGCGTGGCGTGCGCTGATGGGGCCAACGAACGTGTTCACGGCGCGTGCGGAGAAGCCCAAATGGTAGGCACGTCGATTCTTCGCTACTTGGGAATCGCTTGGATCTTGCGGCCCAGCCATTGGGGTGGGCACACAAAGCCTGTGTGCACCGGTATGAGGCCAAGATGATGGTGGTGGGGGCAGGGCATGCGGTCTGACATGCCTGCACAGCTGCCCGCACAGGCACATTGCGCCCACGTGGTGACTGACTCGCTGAGCAAGGCGACCCGCCTGCAGCGCACGTCCGCGTCCGCCTGTAGCGTACGTGTTTGTGCCACAAAACCGACCACTGCACCACACGTGCCATCAGTTTCAACATCCCACCTGGTCCCAACCGCCCAACCCCCCATCCGCCTTCCTGCAGCCTGCGCGCACTGTACGGCACCGACGGCACCCAAAACGCCACCCACGGCAGCGACTCGCCGGCCAGCGCAGCCCGCGAGATCAAGTTCTTCTTCCCGCAGCTGAGCCTGGACCCCGTCAGCGAGCCCGCAGCAGCCGCCGAGTTCATCACCCACAAGCTGCAGCCCACGCTGGCGAAGGCGCTGGCCGCGCTGGCGCGCGAGAAGCCCTCGGCCGACAAGTTCGAGGCCATCACCTTCGTGGCCAACTACCTGCTGTCCAACAACCCCAACAAGCCGCGCGTGATGCTGCCCGACGAGTGGGACCCCGCCATCCTGGGCGATGACGAGGACGACGAGGACGAGTTCGTCAACGCGCGGCCGGTGCAGCGCCCCGCTGACGGCGCCGCCGCCGCCGACTTCGACGCCATGCTCGCCTCCGCCAAGGCCGGGGGGACACCCCAGCCCCCCGCGCAGGAGTTCACGTACCCGGACTCGCAGCCGGGCTCGCGCGCCGCCACGCCGCAGCCAGCGGCGCCGGCGGCGCCGCTGGAGGCCCGGCCGCCGTCAAAGCCGCCCTCCGCCAACGGCGTCCGGCCGACATCCGCCGGCCTACGACCGCCGTCAGCCAACGGCGAGGCCGTACGGCCGCCGTCTGCAAACGGCGGGGAGCCACGGCCACCCTCCGCCACCCCGGACCCCCGCCCGCCCTCCGCCACCCCGGACCCCCGCCCGCCCTCCGCCACCCCAGAGCCCCATCCGCCGTCGGCTACCCCGGAGCTCCGCCCGCCCTCGGCTACCCCAGCGCCCCGCCCGCCCTCCGCGACCGGTGAGGCCAGGCCGCCGTCGGCTGGCGTGCGGCCGTCCTCTGCACGGCCCACCTCCGCACGGCCCACGTCGGCCCGTCCGGCTTCTGGGTCCGCGTCTGGCCGGCCGCGGTCGGCGCAGCAGCAGCCCCCCATCCAGGAGGTGTCCGGGGACGCAGGGGAGGAGGGCGAGGTGGACCCGGCGCAGCTGGAAGAGGCTGCGACCAAGGTGCAGGCGGCGTTCCGGGGGTACCAGGCCCGCAAGGAGGTGGCGGTCATGCGCGCGGAGGCAGGCCCGTCCGGTGCAGGGGAGTCCTTCCAGCAGGAGGAGGGAGAGGCTGGCGCTGCTGCGGAGGCAGAGGCGCAGGCGGAGGCGGAGCCGTCTGGGGTAGCGGCGGAGGGGTCGGCGGCAGGGGTGGGGGTTGAGTTTGCGCCTGGGGTGACAGAGGAGATGGCGGCGCAGGCGGCTGTGCGGGTCCAGGCGCACATGCGGGGGCACCTGGCGCGGAGGCAGGTGGCGGCGTTGCGCGCGCAGCAGCAGGAGCTTGGGGGCGCTGGGGACAGCGAGGCGGCGGTTGAGGCGCAGCCGGAGGCGACGGAGGGGGAGGCGGCGGGGACGTCGGCGGAGCTGCTTGAGCTGGCGCCTGGGGTGACGGAGGAGATGGCGGCGCAGGCTGCGACTCGCGTGCAGGCGCACATGCGGGGCCACATGGCGAGGAAGCAGGTGGCGGCGCTGCGGGCGCAACAGCAGCAGGAGCCCGGGCAGGAGGAGCAGGAGGCGGCGGGCGAGGGCGAGGGCGAGGGCGCGGGCCAGGGCGAGCCGTCGGGGGTGGACGCGGGTGCGTCGTACAGCATGGGCGAGTCGGGCATGGGGGAGGCCAGCATGGCGGCTGGGGAGGAGGGGCAGGGTGAGGAGCAGGCGGCTGGGGAGGAGGCGCAGGGGGATGGTGGGGAGGGAGGGGAGGAGGGGGAGGCAGGAGCCGGGGAAGGGGAGGAGCAATGATGAGCGGCGGCAGGGGAGCTGCGAGTGCATAGGGCTGGGGGGTTTCGGTGTAGGGGTGTGGAGTTTGTGTGTCGGTGTCTTGAAGGCAAGGGACTCGCGGCGGGAGGGGAGCAGGAATTGCTGTGCGCTGGGGGAAGCTGCGAGCTGCACGGTATCTAATGCAGGCTGCATGATGGCGGCCTTGCGTGGTTGAGGTCAAGCTGCATCGGGGTTCGGGGCTGCATTCTGTATGAGAGCGCGCGACTAAACAGTAGGAGACATCAAGGGACCAACACGTGCACTGCACGATAGTTACAAATTCTCGACCTTGCTGCCCTTGTGTACAGGCGATGACTGGCAGGCATAGCGCAATGACTATAGGCGGCTGCATGGTGTAAGGTGTTGATGCGTGAAAGCGTTGTCGGTACCTCGTCAGCATACGCCGGGTACTGACACTTGGGCTGCGGCGTCTCAAGAATCCCAGCAACCCGCCCTCACTATCCCAGACTAGTGCCCATCCAACAGCTTCAGGATTATGGGGCTAGTTGGTCGCGTATGACGCCCAGTGACGACTTGGACTAAGGCACTACAGCCAGTAAGCCACTACGTAGGTACGAACGAGATGCTGCAGTGCGACATCTGCTGCTGCTCACGTGTACCCACCCAGATCGGCAGGGGTTCAACCGCATCCAACATCATGCTTTCCATAAAACAGGTTCCGCATCCTCAGCAACCAAGCTAGTGCCAGCCTTGGAGCTGTGCGGCGCTCACAAGGCGCTCTCGCAGCCCACTGAGTGGTAACTCCGGTACTGGTGCTTCATTTCAACCCCGCCAAGCTCGTGTCTTTGCGTTGATACATCAGTAGCGGAACGCCCGGAAACATGCGACCATGTACACCAACTATGTCACGTCCGTGGAAACCTCCTGGCGCTCGGACGCACCCAATCACAGAGGCCATGGCGTGTAGCTTGGCCCCCCCGCTCCAGGCAGTCATCTTACCAGGGGACGCCCGGCCCCTTGCAACGGCGTACAGGTACAGTACCGCTATGCGCGGGAGTGCCATTGACATTGACAGTGTTGCCGTCAGAGGCTGACGGCCACGGTAGCCAGCGAGCACACAGGCCGCCCCGTCAGAATCACACCGTGCATGCGCTCAGCGCACCCCTCCATGCACTTGTCCGATCACTAGCATTGCCCAGCCGTGGCTTTCCGCCGCTCCGGAGTCATGCTGCGCAGCCCGCCCCCTCTACCGCCCTCTCCGCCAGCACACCTGCCCCCGCAGAGCCGCTTCCCTCCTGTGGCTATACTCTGCTGGCCGTTGGCCGTTGGCACGGTGTCAAGCAGGCTCCTCCGCTTTGCTAGTGGCCTTATCGCTAGGTGCGTTGGCGGTGTTGTTGTGGTGGTTCGCAGCGACGGCGTGAAAGTCGGGGAGCACGAAACCGTCGTCGTCGGGTGGCGGGGACGCGGGGCGCTTGGCCGCGAAGGGGCAGGTGCGCTTGGTCCAGCCCTTGTACACCACCTGCAGGGAGGCAACGCGTGGTAGGGGTTCACCTACAGCCGTAGGGGTGTAAGACTGACTGACTGACCTATAGCTGAGTGCCTGGAGCAACGCTTGCGGCATGTACCTAAGCAACAGCGTCCACAAGGGACGTAGTGTACGGGCCCTCGATCAGGCTCACGGGAAAGCCAAGGCCCACGGCGGGGTGCGGACACCTTACCTTCGGCTAACTTCTCATCAGTGTGGGACCCGTGGCTACAACAGATGCGACGCTGCTTCATTTCCCTGCCGACCAGCCCCCAACCCGCCTCCCAGCCCGCCTCCCCACAGCGCCCACCTTCGGCGGCCACTCGTCCGGCTCAATGGGTCGGAAGAACTGCTTGGTGCTGGCCATGTACTGCTTGGCCTTGGCGCGCACCTCCGCGGGGATCTGGTGGCACTCGTCCAGCGTGTCGCTGAAGATGTCGGCGAACAGCTGCCAGTGCGTCAGGTTGAGGCCCTCGAACAGCAGGTGCAGGTGGATGAGGCGCAGGTCGGCGGACAGGCCCGGAAGCTCGTCCTGCGGGGAGATTTTCATAATTTACTTTATAGTTTGTGTGAAGCCCCTTCGGGGCCTCCAGGCTTCCGCCGAAGGGGCTTTGGGCCCTTCATATGTCGGCAATATATTGTGAGTACGCCGTCAAGACCAAGTACCGCTCAACCACGGCACGGCTTTGATTCTGACGGGTTGAAATGAGTATGGGCGTTCGCGGAGGGCGGGAGGCTGGAGCGCAGGGAGGGGGAGTCACCGTACACGGCAATTGCAGGCGGCGGGCCGTTGGGCGTGCCGCATGCAAGCACGGTCGCAAGCCACAGAGCTGGTCAGGGTGCAAGCGCAGTGTGAGCGGATGCGCCAGGCCAGCGTGGCGCTGCAGCATGGCGAGGAGGGGCGCAGTAGCCCACGAAGTAGCCCACGGTCAACCTGGTTGGCAACGCGTTAGACCCCTTTGGAGTATGTAGGAGCCTTCGTGCTAACAGGCGTTTGCGGTCTTCGGGACCTTAAATGAGGTGCCTGGCGGTTTTAACTGGCCGAGCCCCATCCCGTGTCCCCACTCACGTCCAGCAGCTCCTGGCCCCCGAACACCAGTAGCATCAGCGCCTCCTGCTGGTGCTTCAGCTGCGGACAGCGGCAGGGGCAAAGCAGGGGCAGTCCGTCAGTACAGTGTGGACTACTGTGCGCCTACATACGCCCTTTGGCTGACCCACGCCACCAGCATCCACCGGAGCCGCCGTGCACATGGTGCTGCTGGGCGCGTTTACCCAGCACACGCTGCGGCGCGACATCCAGTCGCGCTCTGCAAAGGAAATCCGTAAGCAAGCGTCTCCGCCAATCCCCTCCAAGCCCCCGTGCGCCCCACCTTGAACATGTCGACCTCCTCAAAGAACGGTTTCAAGCTGGGCTGGACCGTCACCTGCAAAACAGGAAGACGGGCAGGCGAACAGCAACCATGTGTTGGTACTGACCTAGCAAGCCGTGTTGATCTGCCCGTGTGTGTTGATGCTGACCTGGCAAGCCGCGCTGACCTGCTGGTGTGCGTGTCCGCGTCAAGTACCCAGGACACTGCAGCTACTCGGCACCCCTTTGCACAATCAACTACTGTACAACAGCGGCTTTGGTACGCCTCCCGCCGAAATCACCATGGTGGGGAGCAAGTACCGCAGTACGGCCGTGCGCCCAACCCGGTTGTACACCAATGGCTTAACACCGCAAGCCAGGGCTCGCGGCCTGACCGCCCATCCCGCACAGTTCGCCGTAGCCCCCCAGTGACCGCCAGTGCCATGGCGCTGTGTCAGTGGAGATGTTTATACCCAGGCGTCATCCTCATGAGGCCGGGGACGTCCCAGTCCCTGCCACTGAAGCACAACGATGTTACGTGCTGCGGGTGTGCATGCCAAGGCCCTCACCCTTCCGTAGAACTTCTCTACAAGGTACTTCATGCTGAACTCGTCGCTCCCCTTGACACGCTTGCTGGCCTGATCCTCCGCCTCAGGAGGGGGGGCCAGCGCGTTGGCCTACAAGGGTATACGGTATGTATGAAGCGCCATGCTTACGTGCGTATGGCTTCCCATACCCGCCGCACCGACATGTCCTGTGACACACTGCTACACCCTGTGGACGGCAGCCTGATTCTCATGCCTGAAACGGGCAGCAACCGTGTGAACAAGAGGTGCGAACGGCTGTATGGAACGTCACAGCCCTCCACGGCAAAGGCGTGTGTAAACAGCACAGCCGGGGTGTTCGCCCGCCACCTCCCACCTGGAATGACACTCTGCGTGGATTGCGACGACCAGACGGCGAGGTTGAAGCTTCACTGTCTGTGTGCTTTAGTGCTGAGCGTGGGCGCGGCGACGAGCAGCCCTTCCACGCTTCTTTCTGCAAAACCCACAGGAGGCAGCAGGTGTGTGAAAAGGTCGTGCGACACATGTTCGCGACAAACACGCGAAACTTAGCATGCACATGTCAGGCCCAATCTCCCAAGGAAGTGGCAGGTGCATCTCGGGGCAGTAAGGCTAGACTTACGTCCTTGACACGTAAGGATGCCAGTCCTTCTTCGTTCGCATCCTGGCTGTCGGACTCTCCGTCAGCCATGTTGGCCTCTATCTCTGCTTACACAGGGAACAGAGCAGCCGTGCAATAGCGAGGCGTCAGATGAACACCCTGTCTTGGTCAGCGGGTAGCAACACTTGCCTCGCTTTTAACGACGACCCCCGATAAGCTGGCAACGACTTAGTACCTACAATTTCAGAAACCATACCTGGCGCAAAACTGTTGATCGTTGAAGCCACAGCGGAGACGACCTCCCGCTCCGACTTCGGCTGCTCCTCTTTCTTTGCTCCATCGGCCTCCGAACGTGCTCTACTGTTATTACCCCCCATGTGATTATGGAAGATGACTGCTCCTTCGGGAAGTTTTACAAGTCCCGGCACAGGCCCACGTCACTGCTAGAACAAGGCTGTGGGAGTTCCGGGAGGGCAAATTTTGGAGTGTCGCAGTGCTGCTAGGATTTTACGCCATGTTCGCGTTTTGGGGCGGCAGGAGCAAGTTAGAGGTTGCAAATAGTCACGTCGCACTGCTCGTGCTGGAGTGTGCTCTGGGTCCAAGGGTCAACAGAAGTCCTTTACGTCTTCCCGAGTTCAACGTTGGCGACAGGAACATGTCTTGGGCGAGACGAAACTCTGTCCCTGTGTCGTACAAGTACTACAAAGACTGCGCACCTCTGAGCTGGCGATGCAACGTAATCATGTGCTGTTACATGCTGGCGGTAGGACACAATTCACAATATTGGTTATTGTTGCTGGTGGAAGGGGGCTTGCAGCTCACTGCACGCTGCCTCTCGCCTGAAGCGGAACTCCACAGGTGCAACCGTTGCCGCCACCCCTGCTGCCACCGCTGCTTTCGATGCAGGATTATGCCCCCAGGGTACGTACCGCGGCAGCGAATCGCCCCAACAGACACGGGATAACTCGCAGCACTAACACGCAGCACAATTACCAAGTCTGCGGCACAGGTGGCTTCACAGCGATGCCGAGCGAAGGCAAAACCAGGCAGGGCACCATAGAGTCGGCCCTTGGATTGGGCTCCACACATGCTCCTCACCCAACACAACACCGCAGGGAACGTCACGGTTGAGCATGCAGGTTTTTTGCGCCCATGCAGCCCGAGCTCGTGCTAATTCCCCAAAAGACTGCATCGCAGCCCAGGCAAGACTGAAAAGATGCCTGCGCTTATGCATGTCAGGCCAACAAGGCCTGCTAAACTTGCCCAAGCGGTTGCTCCTCCTGCTGTCTGAGTTGGTGCCTGGTCCAGGTGCTCACACCTGCACAACAAGCGGACTAAATATGCAGCGTGCATGCAATGAGGCCTGTACATCCTTCCACCTAGAGCGTAAATATCACTTCCATGCGCAACAATAGTAAAACGCCATTGCAATGCGCGACGCCACGCCACAAGATCAGGCACACAGACGTTCCATCGTACCGGCGGGGACAGACGCAAGACTTGATGCGGAGACAAGGAGCGCCCATCGTGGGCGCCCATGCACACATGCAAAACCAAAACACTACAAGCACAGCACAGCACCAGCAGCAGCCCGCAGGTATTTGTCCGGATCCCAAACTGTTGGCCGCGGGGCTCAAGGCACATCCGTGGCGCGCGCGGCCGCGCGGTGTGTTAGGAGTATGAGGTGTGTTTGTGTGCTGTTGGGCCGCCAGGGGACTGCCGTAACACCTTGGCAACCCCGGAATGCGAATTGCGCCCGCCTCGCAAGCCAACTAAATTCCCAACCCCTGCGGTCAAAGGAAACAACAACCTATTTGTCCTCCTCCTGCACACGTACTCGCATCTAAACCATCCGCAACAAGGGAACTCCCCTGATCCGCAGCCCCTCGCATTACCCAACCACCAGCTGCATGTACACAAACTGCGCCCTCACCACCACACCGCCCACCAGCACGAGCATGCACAACGCAGCTTCCTCCCTGCGCACAAGCTATAAGCCATCACACTGCTAAGCCACCATCTGCAAGCCTCAACACGATAAGCTCCACACGACAAGCACCTTGCGCTTGCGCGCCAGGCCCTCAGGACTGCGCCCAAGGCCTGGCGCCCTGCTCCCTCGCAGGGTCAACTGCTAACCCCACACCAGGGGCCGGTGCGGGGGCCGCGTACTGCCCCCCTGCATACGGCTCCTCTGCGCTAACCTCCCCGCTGGACCCCGCATGGCCCCCCGAGTCGATCGGCCCTGACACGCCAGCCGCCACAGCCGGCGGCGCACCTCCGCCGCTGTGCCCGTTCTCGCTGCCCGACTCGGTTGGCGTTTGGTCGGCGGCGCCAACGCCGGCGCCCGCTGGCGCGCCCGCCGCAATCGCACTGATGTTGATGACGGTTGGGCGGGCGGCGATCTCGTCCTTGGAGACGGCCCACTTCTTGCGGCGGTGCCACACCAGCAGCAGCAGGGCCAGCAGTGCGAGGAGGAAAAAGCCCACCACGAGGCACACAATGATGGCGATCTGGGCGTTGGTGAGGCTGCTGCTGCTGGTGTTGGGCGGAAGGGAGCGGTCCTGCCATGAGATAATATCGGGCGGCGGCGGCACGTTGCCCTGCGTGCTGCCCTGCGGCGGCGGCGGCGCGTACGAGTACATCGGCTGTACGACGCCCTGCTGGCAGCCGTACGTGGACGAGAGGAGCTGTACGACGGCGGAGTTGGGAAGCTGGTCGGACAGCATGTTCTGCGCGAAGATGTCCTGCATGGCGACCGGCCCGGCGACGGTGAAGGAAAAGGTGGCGTAGCCTTGCGCGTAGGGCACCAGGGCTAGGGTGAGGGAGCCCGCGTGCAGGTAAGTGCCCGGCGTGGGCGCGATGCGGCGGGTGTTGGTGACCTCGGACAGGGCCCCGGGGCTGAGCAGCACGCGGAGCCAGGCGGGGCGCTGAAGGGCGTCGTACCACGCCCTGCAGTCCTCCTGCAGAGCGCGAGGAGGTGGGGGAAAGCACGGGGAGAGGGTTGCCCAGGGCAGGCAGCGGCACAGAACCGAGCGGCGTGTCAGTCACGCAACTTCATGCTACCTTGCTGTTGGTGATTCGGCGCAGTTGGTTGCCTAGGGTGGGACAACATCGGCTACGAGGCATGCACAACCCCAGACATAAGTTGCAACTTACACTGCAAGCAAAGCCTACTGTGCGGCCGGGAAATTTAGGGAGACCCAATCCGTTCAACAGTACTGAACCAGACTAAGCACCGCTTCGCAAGCTCCATGGCCAGCAAAAAGCGCGAGTGGAGGGAATCCCCTACCCTTGGCAAACGCCCCCAGCTGCCTACACACCTGATCCGTGTTGGCGTACACGCGGACGGTGGTGGTGGTGGAGTTGGTGGCGTTGCTGTACACCAGCGTCACGGTGGTGTTAAGACACGTGTCGCGGCCGAAGAGGGCGGCACCGTTGGCCACGACGTCGGGCTGCACGCCAGCCCGGCACGTGTCGGACACGTTGAGCATTGTGGGGCTGGTGGGACCCGCCGTGCGACCGGACAGGGTCGTCTGGAAGGTGCTGTTGCCGCTCCACACGTACATCATCGTGGGGCTCTGCGCCTGCAGCAGGGCCCTGGCGGCGGCTGCCGTACGGAGGTTCTGCAGCAGATGACGGCGGCCGCCGCCGGTGACGGGCGACCGCTTGGGCAGCTCGATGACGTACAGCATGGATTCGCCGGGCCGAAGGAGGTCGTACACGGTGACCTGAAAGGGCAAGTGGAGCAAGTGAGGGTGGTGGAGCTGTCGTTCAACAAATGTCAGGGCTTGGAAAAGACACACTGCAAGGAGCTAATAACATGCAAGACTCAACATCCCGCCGGCCGTGTGGTTGCTGTCAGTGCAGATACAGTTAGGTGACAAATTCAAGACACAGCCTCTCACCGACGGCGGGCTGGACAGCGGGTCGATGGTCTTGTTCACCGGCTGCCTCTCGGGTGCGGTGGTGGTCTTCCACACCTCGGCACGTGACATGTCGACCTCCTGCGCAAACTGCGGGCTGGCCCTGTAGTTCCAACCGTTGGACGCCCGGCACAAGCGACCCACAGGACAGTCGGGCTGCGAGGGCACGGCCACCAGCACCGTGCAGACCACGTGTGTCGCATTCTCTGTCGTACTCCACTCCTCCAGCTGTACCGCAGTGCCGTTCCAATCCCGCATGTCGGTCGGGAAACCAGGGATGGGGTAGTCGTACGGTGGGGAAGGCGGCGGGGACGGCGGCAGTGGGCTGGGAGAGACCGGCAGAGGCGGTTGGGCGGGCGGAGGGTACACAGGGGGCGGGTATGCCGGCGGCTGGCTAGGTGGCAGCGGGCTGGGCGGCGGAGCGTACCCGGGGCAGTACGGCAGGCGGTACTGTACGGCATCGGTACTGCTCGTCAGCTCGGCGTACGTATCCCCGGGGGTGTAGCACTCCGACGGGAAGCCCAGGAAGCCTGCCAGCGCACGGTGGCCACCAGCGGCAAACTCCCCACCAAAGGCCGATACCTGGGCGTTCGGCACGTCTCCTCTGACACGCATGGTGCTTGTGCCGATGGTGGCAGCGTCACACGCAAACGCCTGCTCGATGCCCGACCACGTGCTGTTGTCGCTGTACGACACCGCCGAGTCGTTCAGCTTGGCACGTGCCAGCACAATGTCCATGAGCACCGCCGACAGCTGGCACTCCTTGACCGTTGCCGTGCGGCCCTGCTGGAAGTACACGGCCACCTCGAGGGCGGTGGTGTTGGCGCCCGGCAGCGGCGGTGAAGCCCCGGGGTAAACACCTGAAGGCGACGCCCCCGGATAAGGCCCTGGACTGGGTGCCCCCGGATACACGCCAGGTGACGCCTGGGGCCCGCGCACAGGAGCCGGTTCAGGCCCGAAGGCAGGCTGTGGCGACGAGCTTGGGAACGGCACGTCCCGTGAGGGAGCAGGGCTCGACCCTGGAGCGGACCCGGGGGCCGGCTGAGGGCTGCTGCCGCCAGTGCCCCCGCATGCCGGTGGCTCGTACACTGCAGCGCCGTTGGTCTCCATGGTTGCGTACGTGGCGCCGTCTGCACGGCAGTCGGCTGGGAAGCCCAGGATGCCGGCAAGGGTGTTGTAGCCACGTGCCGCAAACTCGTCCTGCAGCGGGCCGAGCTGGTCGTACGGCACTTCACCAGCCACCTGCATCTGCCTGCCCTCCGGGACGTCAACAACGCCGTCGCCGTCACCGTCGACACCGTACACACAGCGGAAGACGCCCCGGGTGGGCGAAGGAGAGTCGATGGCAGAGGCGTAGATGACGTCCATGGTGGCTGCAGCGATGGGGCAGTCCGAGGGGCGCTGGGCGGTGCTGCCGTAGTGGACGGTGACGGTGACGGCTCCAGGGGCGGGGGCGGGGCGGGAGGGAGGGCGGCGGGGCATACCCGGGGCAGTATGGCAGGCGGTACTGCACGGCACCGGTACTGCTGGTCAGCTCGGCGTGCGTGTCCCGGGGTGTAGCACTCCGACGGGAAGTCCAGGAAGCCTGCCAGCGCACGGTGGCCACCAGCGGCAAACTCCCCACCAAAGGCCGATACCTGGGCGTTCGGCACGTCTCCTGTGACACGCATGGTGCTTGTGCCGATGGTGGTGGCGTCACACATAGCGCCTGCTCGATGCCCGACCCGTGCTGTTGTCGCTGTGCGACACCGCCGAGTCGTTCAGCTTGGCGCGTGCCAGCACAATGTCCATGAGCACCGCCGACAGCTGGCACTCCTTGACCGTTGCCGTGCGGCCCTGCTGGAAGTACACGGCCACCTCGAGGGCGGTGGTGTTGGCGCCCGGCAGCGGCGGTGAAGCCCCGGGGTACACGCCAGGCGACATGCCGGGAGACATGCCGGGCGCGGGCGATGGTCCAGCTGCGCCAGGGGAGGTCCCCGGGGACGTGCTGGGTGACGCCTGGGGCCCAGGCACAGGTGCGGGGCCAGGGGACGAGCTTGGGAGGCACGTCCCTTGAGAGCAGGGCTCGACCCTGGAGCGGACCCAGGGCCGGGCTGAGGGCTGCTGCCGCCATCGCCCCCGCATGCCGGTGGCTCGTACACTGCAGCGCCGTTGGTCTCCATGGTTGCGTACGTGGCGCCGTCTGCACGGCAGTCGGCGGGGAAGCCCAGGATGCCGGCAAGGGTGTTGTAGCCACGTGCCGCAAACTCGTCCTGCAGCGGGCGAGCTGGTCGTGCGGCACTTCACCAGCCACCTGCATCTGCCTGCCCTCCGGGACGTCAACAACGCCGTCGCCGTCACCGTCGACACCGTACACACAGCGGAAGACGCCGCGGGTGGGCGAAGGAGAGTCGATGGCAGAGGCGTAGATGACGTCCATGGTGGCTGCAGCGATGGGGCAGTCCGAGGGGCGCTGGGCGGTGCTGCCGTAGTGGACGGTGACGGTGACGGCTCCAGGGGGCGGGGGCGGGGCGGGAGGGGAGGGCGGCGGGGCATACCCGGGGCAGTATGGCAGGCGGTACTGCACGGCACCGGTACTGCTGGTCAGCTCGGCGTACGTGTCCCCGGGGTGTAGCACTCCGACAAGTCCAGGAAGCCTGCCAGCGCACGGTGGCCACCAGCGGCAAACTCCCCACCAAAGGCCGATACCTGGGCGTTCGGCACGTCTCCTGTGACACGCATGGTGCTTGTGCCGATGGTGGTGGCGTCACACGCAAACGCCTGCTCGATGCCCGACCACGTGCTGTTGTCGCTGTACGACACCGCCGAGTCGTTCAGCTTGGCGCGTGCCAGCACAATGTCCATGAGCACCGCCGACAGCTGGCACTCCTTGACCGTTGCCGTGCGGCCCTGCTGGAAGTACACGGCCACCTCGAGGGCGGTGGTGTTGGCGCCCGGCAGCGGCGGTGAAGCCCCGGGGTACACGCCAGGAGACAGGCCGGGAGACATGCCGGGCGCGGGCGATGGTCCAGCTGCGCCAGGGGAGGTCCCCGGGGACGTGCTGGGTGACGCCTGGGGCCCAGGCACAGGTGCGGGGCCAGGGGACGAGCTTGGGAACGGCACGTCCCGTGAGGGAGCAGGGCTCGACCCTGGAGCGGACCCAGGGCCGGGCTGAGGGCTGCTGCCGCCAGTGCCCCCGCATGCCGGTGGCTCGTACACTGCAGCACCGTTGGTCTCCATGGTTGCGTACGTGGCGCCGTCTGCACGGCAGTCGGCGGGGAAGCCCAGGATGCCGGCAAGGGTGTTGTAGCCACGTGCCGCAAACTCGTCCTGCAGCGGGCCGAGCTGGTCGTACGGCACTTCACCAGCCACCTGCATCTGCCTGCCCTCTGGGACGTCAACAACGCCGTCGCCGTCACCGTCGACACCGTACACACAGCGGAAGACGCCGCGGGTGGGCGAAGGAGAGTCGATGGCAGAGGCGTAGATGACGTCCATGGTGGCTGCAGCGATGGGGCAGTCCGAGGGGCGCTGGGCGGTGCTGCCGTAGTGGACAGTGACGGTGACGGCTCCGGGGGGGGGGGGGGGGGGGGGGGGGAGGGCGGCGGGGCATACCCGGGGCAGTACGGCAGGCGGTACTGCACGGCACCGGTACTGCTGGTCAGCTCGGCGTGCGTGTCCCCGGGGGTGTAGCACTCCGACGGGAAGTCCAGGAAGCCTGCCAGCGCACGGTGGCCGCCAGCGGCAAACTCCCCACCAAAGGCCGATACCTGGGCGTTCGGCACGTCTCCTCTGACACGCATGGTGCTTGTGCCGATGGTGGTGGCGTCACACGCAAACGCCTGCTCGATGCCCGACCACGTGCTGTTGTCGCTGTACGACACTGCCGAGTCGTTCAGCTTGGCGCGTGCCAGCACAATGTCCATGAGCACCGCCGACAGCTGGCACTCCTTGACCGTTGCCGTGCGGCCCTGCTGGAAGTACACGGCCACCTCGAGGGCGGTGGTGTTGGCGCCCGGCAGCGGCGGTGAAGCCCCGGGGTACACGCCAGGAGACAGGCCGGGAGACATGCCAGGCGCGGGCGATGGTCCAGCTGCGCCAGGGGAGGTCCCTGGGGACGTGCTGGGTGACGCCTGGGGCCCAGGCACAGGTGCGGGGCCAGGGGACGAGCTTGGGAACGGCACGTCCCGTGAGGGAGCAGGGCTCGACCCTGGAGCGGACCCAGGGCCGGGCTGAGGGCTGCTGCCGCCATCGCCCCCGCATGCCGGTGGCTCGTACACTGCAGCGCCGTTGGTCTCCATGGTTGCGTACGTGGCGCCGTCTGCACGGCAGTCGGCGGGGAAGCCCAGGATGCCGGCAAGGGTGTTGTAGCCACGTGCCGCAAACTCGTCCTGCAGCGGGCCGAGCTGGTCGTACGGCACTTCACCAGCCACCTGCATCTGCCTGCCCTCCGGGACGTCAACAACGCCGTCGCCGTCACCGTCGACACCGTACACACAGCGGAAGACGCCGCGGGTGGGCGAAGGAGAGTCGATGGCAGAGGCGTAGATGACGTCCATGGTGGCTGCAGCGATGGGGCAGTCCGAGGGGCGCTGGGCGGTGCTGCCGTAGTGGACAGTGACGGTGACGGCTCCGGGGGGCGGGGGCGGGGCGGGAGGGGAGGGCGGCGGGGCATACCCGGGGCAGTACGGCAGGCGGTACTGCACGGCACCGGTACTGCTGGTCAGCTCGGCGTACGTGTCCCCGGGGGTGTAGCACTCCGACGGGAAGTCCAGGAAGCCTGCCAGCGCACGGTGGCCACCAGCGGCAAACTCCCCACCAAAGGCCGATACCTGGGCGTTCGGCACGTCTCCTCTGACACGCATGGTGCTTGTGCCGATGGTGGTGGCGTCACACGCAAACGCCTGCTCGATGCCCGACCACGTGCTGTTGTCGCTGTACGACACTGCCGAGTCGTTCAGCTTGGCGCGTGCCAGCACAATGTCCATGAGCACCGCCGACAGCTGGCACTCCTTGACCGTTGCCGTGCGGCCCTGCTGGAAGTACACGGCCACCTCGAGGGCGGTGGTGTTGGCGCCCGGCAGCGGCGGTGAAGCCCCGGGGTACACGCCAGGCGACAGGCCGGGAGACATGCCGGGCGCGGGCGATGGTCCAGCTGCGCCAGGGGAGGTCCCCGGGGACGTGCTGGGTGACGCCTGGGGCCCAGGCACAGGTGCGGGGCCAGGGGACGAGCTTGGGAACGGCACGTCCCGTGAGGGAGCAGGGCTCGACCCTGGAGCGGACCCAGGGCCGGGCTGAGGGCTGCTGCCGCCATCGCCCCCGCATGCCGGTGGCTCGTACACTGCAGCGTCGTTGGTCTCCATGGTTGCGTACGTGGCGCCGTCTGCACGGCAGTCGGCGGGGAAGCCCAGGATGCCGGCAAGGGTGTTGTAGCCACGTGCCGCAAACTCGTCCTGCAGCGGGCCGAGCTGGTCGTACGGCACTTCACCAGCCACCTGCATCTGCCTGCCCTCCGGGACGTCAACAACGCCGTCGCCGTCACCGTCGACACCGTACACACAGCGGAAGACGCCGCGGGTGGGAGAAGGAGAGTCGATGGCAGAGGCGTAGATGACGTCCATGGTGGCTGCAGCGATGGGGCAGTCCGAGGGGCGCTGGGCGGTGCTGCCGTAGTGGACAGTGACGGTGACGGCTCCGGGGGGCGGGGGCGGGGCGGGAGGAGTTGGGCTAGGGGGCCGATGGAGACGGGGAAAGTGGGGACTGGGGCTGGGGGGTGCTGGGTTGGACGGAGGGGAGGGGGAGGGCGGGAGCGGGGGGCTGGGGGGAGCCAGAGGGGCTTCGGGGCAGCGTGGTGCGGTGTAAGTGGTGGGTGACCTGCTGCTGGACAACTCCGCGTACGTCTGGCCGGGGTTGAAGCAGGTGGGGAAGCCGAGCATGGCCGCCAGGGCGTTGTAGCCGTAACGCTCAAAGGCCTCCCGGAAGGCGGCGGCCTGCGTGCCGTTCAGCTGCGCCGTGACGGTTAGGCGGTTGGGTACGGCGCCGCCGGTGCTGCCATTGGCGGGCGCGGGCTCGAGGCCGGCACAGACGAACTGGCGCGGGTAGAGCTCCTGCATGGATCGCTCGAGGACGATGTCCATGAGCCACGCTGTGGCGATGCACTCCTGGGTGGTGGGCACACGGTCTGCGAAACGGACCGTGACGGTGACGTTGGTGTTCATGGGGTCGGGGTTGGGGGGAGCGGGGGTGGATGGGGAAGCGGGGGGAACATTTAGGCCGGGGCGGGGGTGTGGCGGGCTGCGGGGGGACGGCGGTTGGGGGCGGGGGGATGGTGGTTGGGGTGGCGGGCTGCTGGGGGATGGCGGGCGCGATGGCCGCGGTGGGGATGGCGGGCACGTGTCGGGCACGTAAGGCTCGTAGTCGGTCACCTCGAGCACGGCGAAGGTCGACTCGGAGTCGACGCAGCCCGTCGGGAAGCCGAGCGTGGCGGCCAGGGTGTCGTACCCGCGGTCGCGGTAGGCGTCGACGAAGGGGTCGATCTCCGTGTCGGGTACGACACCGAAGACCCGTACGGTGCTGGAGTTGGTGCCAGCGCAGCGAAAGGTGCTGGAAGGTAGCTCGTCCGAGCCGCGGGGGACGGAGAGGAACAGCACGTTGTTCATGACACGTGCCGTGAGGGCGCAGTCGTACGGCCGGGGTACGTCGCCGCCGCGGTAGTTGACGGTTACCGTGGCGGTCACGTAAACTGGCGGGGGAGGGGGAGGGGCTTGTGGTTCGGCAGGAGTTGCGGGGACGGCAGGAACCGCAGGGGGAGCGGGAGGGGGGTATGAAGGAGAGGTGGGAGGGAGGGAGGCAGGGGTGGTGGGTGGGGACGGGGAGAGGTGGGAGGATAGGTGGGGCTGGTGGGGGAGGCAGGTGAGACGGGGAGACAGGTGGGGAGGGGGATGATGGGCTAGGAGAGGGAGGGGCAGGGCTGGGGCGGGGTCGGCGGGGGCTGGGGGCTGGGAGGTGTTGGGCTGGGGAACAGGGCTGGGTGGGGGAGAGGGAGGGAGGGCGGGGAGGGGGCCGGGCTGGGTGGCGAGGGTGGGGAGGGCGGAGAGGGAGGGGCGGGTGGGACACCAGGGGGCGAGGGCGGGGAGAGGGGAGGGCGGCAGGGGTGAGGGCGCCAAGGGGCTGGGAGGGGGTGAGAGGCTGGCGGGGTGCCCGGGGAGCGGGGGGCGGGGGCCGGGGAAGGGGCGGGGGTTCGTTGGGGTAGCTGGGATCAGCTGGGGTGAGGGCGGTGAGGGCGGGGGCGATGGAGGGGGGGCGGGGGCCTGGCGAAGGAGGTGAGGGCGGGGAAGGTGGGGACGGAGGGAGAAGAGGCGATGGAGGGGTGAGGAAGGGAGGTCGGGGTATGCTGGCTCGCCAGGAGGGGGGCGGCGTGGGCGGGGAGGGAGGGGGCTGGGAGGGTGGGGGCTGGGGGCTGGGGGCTGGGGCGAGGGAGGGGGTGAGCGGGGGGCGCGGGGTGAGGGCGGGGGGAGGGAGGGGCGATGGGAGATGGGGAGGAGGGGGAAGCTCGGGGAGGGCGGGGAGGGCGAGGCGGCCGGGTGGGGAGGCGTGGGCGGGGGAGACGGCGGGGAGGGAGGGAGGTGGGAGACGGGGGCGCGGGGAGACCGCGGAGGCTGAGGCGGGGGCCGTGGGGAGGGGCTCGTTGGGCACCTCAGGAAGGGAGGGAGGGAGGGGGTGAGGGGGAGAGGGAGGGAGGGGGCTGTTCGGGTGAGGAGGGAGGAGAGGGTGGTGTGGAGGGCGAGGGCGGCGGGAGGATGGGATGTCTGGGTAGAGGGGCTCTGGGGGTGGGGGTCGGGGCCGGCTGGGAGAGCGGGGGGCGAGGGTGGGGAGGGAGGGAGGAAGAAGGGCTGAGGGGGAGAAGGGGGAGAGGAGGGCGCGGTGGGAGAGGCTGGCGGGGAGGGTGGGCAGGAGGGGAAGGGGGTCGGGGTCTAGGAGGAGAGGGCGGAGAGGGCTGCAGGGGGTGCCGGGCGGTGGGCGGCGGGGACACGTGGGGAGCGAGGGGGTGATGGCGGGGAGGGAGGAGCTAGGGGCAGCCCAGGTGCAGCTGGGGGGAGGGTGGAGGGAGGGGGGGGGGGAGGGAGAGGGAGGGGTGGAGGGAGGGAAGGAGGAGAGGTTGGGGGTGAGGGTGAGGACGGGGAGGTGGAGGGAAGTTGGGGTAGGCTGGCTCAGTAGGGGAGAGCGAGGCCGGCCGGGGAGGCGGGGGCTGGGGGTGTGGGGCTGGGTGGGGGTGGCATGAGAGGGGTAGAGGAGGGAGGGGGGTGTTCTGGGGGCAGGTGGGGGAGGGGGACGGAGGGAGGCGAGGGCGGTGGGGACGGAGGGTAGGGTGAAGGAGAGGGGGCCGGGGAGGACGGGGAGGAGGGCGAGGGCTGGGGGAGAAGGTGGGCTCGGTGGGGGTCGGCGAGGAGTGCGGGGCGATCGGGGAGGCTGGGGTGGGGAAGGAGGTGAAGAGGGTTGCCCGGGTAGCCTGGCTCGCTAGGGGCGAAGGAGGGAGGGTGGGGAGATGGGGGTGTGGGGGGCGAGGCAGGGGAGAGGGAGGGAAGGAGGGACGGTGGGGAGGGAGGGGTGGGGGGATGGGATATTGGGGTACAGGGGCTCTGGGGGTGGGGGCTGGGGCGGCGGGGAGGGCGGGGGCTGGGTGGTGGCGGGCTGGGGAGGGAGGGGCGGGCGGTGGGGAGGGAGGGAGAGAGAAGGTGGGCTGCTGGGTAGCGAGGTGAAGTAGGGGTAGTGGGAGAGGGCGGGGGCTGGGCGGGCCTGCGTGGGGACCGGGGTGGGGAAGGAGGAGAGGGTGGGGAGGGAGGGAGGAGAGGGAGGAGGAAGGCGAGGTGCCCTGGGGAGCGTGGGGGCTGGGAGGGGAGCTCGGGGCACTGGGATCTAAGGGGGAGGCAGGGGGTGAGGGTGGGGAGGGAGGAGACGGGGAGGGAGGGCGGGGAGGGCGGTGCGGTGGGTGAAGAGGAGGAGAAGAGGGCACGTCAGGGGAGGAAGGAGGGGAGGGTGGGGGAAGAGGGCTGGAGGGAAGGTCCGGGTAGCCGGGCTCCTTGGGGGGGCTGCGAGGAGCGCGGGGGCTGCGGGGCGGCGAGTGGAGGGAGATTGAGGGGCAAGGGGGGGAGGGGCGGGTGGAGGGAGGGAGGGGCGGTGGGCTGGCGCGGGCCCCGGGGCGTCCGGGGAGCGAGGGGCGAGGGAGGGGGACGGGGGCTGCGAGGGGCACGCGGCGCGCGGGGTGGCTTGAGAGGGGCATTGGGAGCAGTTGGGTCGGTTGGGGCGCGTGGGGGAAGGAGGAGCGATGGGAGTGGAGGGTGAGGACGGGGGTGAAGGCGGGGAGGGAGGTGGAGAGGGGGGCTTCGGGTGGGAGGGTGGAGGGGGGTTTGGCGAGCCGGGGAGTTGTGGGGTGGCAGGGTAGCTGGGCTCGGAGGGGGAGGCGGGGTGGGCGGGGGCTGCGGGGTGGGGAGCTGGGTGTGGATGGACTGGAAGGGAGGAGGGAGGGAGGGAGGGACGGAGGGGCACGAGGGGGGATGGGGGAAAGGAGGGAGGGGGAGGAGAGGAGGGGCGGTGGGCTGGCGGGGTGCGCGGGGGTCCGGGGAGCGCGGGGAGGGGCAGGGAGGGCTGGGGAGTGCGGGGGGCACGTGGGGACCGGGGTGGCCGAAGGGGGCGTTGGGGGCGGCGGGGTCGGTTGGGGCGCGCGGGGGTGAGGGTGGTGAGGTGGGAGGAGAGGGAGGGAGGGTGGGGAAGGAGGGAGGGAGGAGGGGGGTGTGCGGGGAGGGCGGGGTGAAGGTGGGGAGAGGGAGGCTGGGAGGGGCTGGAGGGAGGTCGGGGTAGCCGGGCTCTTTTGGGGGCTACAGGGGGTCGGGGAGTGCGTGGCGGTGGGCTGGGGGTACTGGGCTTGGGGGTGGGGAGGGGGAGAGGGCGAGGGAGGGGTGCGGGGAGGGAGGGGGAGCGGTTGGGGAGGGGAGGGAGGAGGGGCGGTGGGCTGGCGGGGGATGCGAGGGGAGCGGGGGGAGCGGGGGGGTGGAGATGGGGTCACAGGTGGGCTGCGAGGTGCCCGGGGGAAGCGGGGAGGCTTGGGGACGGATGGGGGAGAGGGTGGGGAGGGGGGCGTGCAGACCGGTGGCTCGTATGCAACCCCCTCGTCAGCCGTAGACAGTACGGCGTATGTACTGCCCGGCAGGCGGCACCCGGTCGGGAACTCCAGCGCGTACGCCAGCATGTCGTACCCGGACGTGACGTACGTCTCGTAGAAGGGCGCGGACAGCTCGTACGGTACGACGCCGGTCACCCTGATGTACGACTGGTTTCGGGACGCGCACTGGAAGACGATGGGCGCGTCGAACGAGGTGTCAGCAACAGCTGGGCCGAGCTCGCTCGCCGGAATGCCTGCAAGCTCGCCCGCCTGACCCGACGAGATGTACAGTACGACATCGAGGACCTTCGCAGCGATCGCGCAGTCGATGGGCTGCGGCTGCTGCTGCCGCGAGTAGATGACCTCGACGGCGTACCGCGTGGGCCGTGGTGGCGGCGGTGACGGCGGCGACGGCGGTGGCGGGCGGGCGGCCACAGGTGTCGTACTGGGCAACACGGGAGGCAGTGCAGGATAGTCGGGACGCGGGGCGGCGCCCAGCTGGCAGCATTCGCCGAACCCTGCCATGTAGGAGCCGCCGGTGTAGATGGCCCATCTGGGGACAAGGAGGTCAGGGGAGGTTGCTGTGTGAGCTAGTGCGGTTGCCTTGTGTGCCACAGAGCGTGCTTCCAGGCCCTGTTGACACTGCAGGCCACAGTTACAGCCCCCTTGTGACAGTTCATCAGAGCGCACAGGACGGGTGTTGGGCAGCAGACAGCAGGACAGCCGGCAAGGGCAAGCGCTTGGGACAATGGGTGGATGCTGCAAAGGAACAAGAGGCCGGGCCAGGTGCTGCCCTCGAGTGGCTGTCTCCCTCGGGTCACCCACACAGCAAGGCATGCCACACAGCGTGATCCCCAGCAGCATCACTGACAGCGGGACACAGTACCCAGGTCACATGCCAGCACTCATGGCGTGGCACCAGCCCCTCCGTGCCGTACGGTCTCGCCGGCCTGCCCTGGTGCCCTCTAACAACAAGCCAGGCTTGCGTGCCCGGGTGTTAAGTAGCGCGTGTCAAGCACAGCGTCAGGTTTGCGCACGTCATACCAAGTGCGCACGGGCGAGCGCGCGAGCCCACACTCCCCCAACCCGTAACCCACGCTTCCTCGCGTTATACATGCACCCACCCCCGGGCCCCAACCCACCTGCACGACGGCTCGTTGTAACAGAGCTGCCCGAGGCTTGCGCACTGCGTTTGGGAACCAATTTCCACACACGTCATTACCGCCATGCGACAGCCCGAGTGCCACTCGTTCAGCAGGTAGCAGCAGGGTGCCGTGCAACGCCCTGTAGGCGCACCCCAGCATCCGAGGCGCTGGACATCCGTTGCGTGGCGGAGTCAAGTGGGTGTAAGGGTGCCAAGGAAGGGACGCAGCAAGCAACGCGTCGTGGTCGGCTGCGCATTGCGGCCTAACAGGGCTTGGTACGACATTGGTGCAACCCCTAATGCAACAAGTGCACTGGTTTCGATTCGAGTGATGGGGGCTCCCAACGCCCACAGCACTCTTGACCCTCGTCTTGACCTGGCTAAACAGAAAGCCGTGGAGCTTTACGGCAGGAACTCCGCATCACGCCAATCGTCTGGCAACCCCCGGGAGAGCTCTGTTCCTCGCACGAATTCAACAGCAGGGAAGATTCTTAGCCACAACAGCATTCATGATTCACAGCAGCACCAGGCTCACCGGCGGGCGCAGCGTGTAGCAGATCTCGCTGCCCACCGCCATGCTTGCGTCCCACTTGAGGTTGGAGATCTTGAGCAGCGCCGACGGCCCCAGGTGGTCCACCCACAGGAACGCCTTGCCCGGCCGCCCGTTGACCGAGATGCTCTTGATGCTGCCCTTGCACTGAGGGTCTGCGGGTGGGGGCGGGTAGGGGCGGGCAGGGGCGGGGAGCACGCAGGGGCGCGGAACGGCTGAGTCAGCGGTTTGGGAGCTGTGGCGTGCATTTTACGTTTCGTTTCAGGCATGGAAAGGGCTTGATCTGCTGCCGTTCCTTCGCGGGTCCTGAACGGCTGGGTGTTGGGGAGGAGCGGCTGAAGTGGCGTACATGGGCGCTTGGGGTGCTCCCATGTGGCGAACTACACACACACTACCACCACCGCCGCCACCACAGCACAGCAGTCCACCCATTCCGCCGCCACCCCAGCGTCTGGGCTGCTGCGCGTCCACGGGAGCTGACAGCCCAACGTGGCCCCAGAGCGCCGGGCCTCCATCCTGCCGCCTCGCCTCCAGGCCGGCCCGCCGCGTCCCAATCTCCCAGCCATCGCAAACCCCCGCTGCCCTCCCGCACCCTCCCATGGCCGCCGGCAGTCCGGCATTCCTTGCCCTGCTTGGCAATGCCTCGGCGGCAAAAGGGCCGCAAAACCGATCCGACCGGCCGCGCAGCTGCTGGGCCGTGCCAGCCGCTGCATCCTGTGCACACGTGCCACAGGCTATGCCACGTGTCACGTTCCGGGAACACACGCCCTGCTTTCCCTTGGCGCGGTCCCGTGGTGGCATCCCAGTTGCCCTTGGACGAGGGAACCCCTGGCCCCTGGCAGCCCCCAGATAGACCAGGGCGCCAAGCTGTCGCAGCCCCCATCCCGACGCTGCAAGCGGCAGCCCACAGCGGCGCAACACCCCAGGCAGCGCGGAGGTAGAACGCTGGGCCCTGCTGCAGCCCTCCCCCACCCTTACGCCCGCTTCCCCTTCCGCCTCTCCCGTCCGCCTCCATGCTCTGCTCGCGGCCCCTGACGGCGTGGCCAGGCAGAGAAGCGATGCCGCCCGCGCAGGAAGGACCAAAGCCTGCTGATCCCCATCCACCCATTTCATCGAAAGGGCCCCAGAGTGCGCCTCTGCTCTCCAACCCGCTGCCGCCATGGGAAGCCTGCCCCCCTGCCGCACGGCACCGGCGGCATGGAAACCCGCACTGCCTCCTGCAATACACGCCCGCTGCCTTTGCTGCCCCCGACTGGCGTGGCAGGTACGCTGACGCTGCGCCACGTGCCTGCGCCACCTGCCGTCCGGCGCTGCCTCATATGGTCCAGAACGCGCGCCTGGTGCACGTGTCCAGCTCCCCCAGCCGCTTCCTCTGTGCCCTCTTGTGGAGGCCCACCTCCCTTTCCATCCCCACCGCTCCCTTCGCCAACCCTTGCGCACCCGTTTCACTGATCGACACACGCACATCAGTGCACATCAGTGCAGTCCCAGTCGCAGTGCAGTGCCCTTCCCTGCACACGCGCAAGCAACCAGGCACCCTCGCCCTTGTCAGACCAACACGCCCTGGGCCCTCACGTCCCGCACCCACTCCCCACCAAGCTACCCACCAGCCTCGATCTCGATCTTATTGACGTCGCCCAGCAGCGCATTGCAGCATATGCCCTGCCGCGCCGTGGTATTGAGGCCCTCGCAGCCGCGGACCTGCTCTATCCGATAGCACACCTGGGTGGTGCCATCCGCCTGCGGAAGCACAGAGGAAAGTGTGTTTCAGACCTTGTTCAAACGGTAGCTTATCGTACATCACACATCATCCGACACAGCACAGAGAGAGCAAGTACGGCAGAGTATGGCTTGAGTCACCGAGTGGAAGAAGCCCACGCCGCTCTCCATGACTGAGCAGCGTGGATGCCGTACACATGAAGCCTGTTGCTGCCCTGTCCCTTGGGCCCCAGGCCCTGAGACGCGTCGGGCGCTCACCCTGGCCCTGACGCCTCCGCGCTATTTGTTGTTTCTCGCGTTTCAGTCGGGTTCCAGTGCGCCATACGCACCTAATGAACCCCGCACTAATTATCCATCCCAGGACATCTCAGCGTCTGGATGTGTTACTGCGCGTCCGCACTTACCTGAGGCGTTATGCTACTAATGTTGTACGAGTACGGATTGGTACTCGTCCCACGGCCGCAACGGCAGTAGGGGAATTGCGCGCGGCTGTGGGTCATGTGAACAACGGGGTTAAAGGCACAGCTACGTGGGTGATAAGGAAAGGGCCAAGGTGCCAAAGCGCACGAGCACAGGGCAGCAGCACACCACGTCTGCATTCGGTGCGCTGTGCACGCCGTTGCAAGACAAGCCAGTAACGGACAGTAACGGTTCTCTGCAGGATGGCCCGTCGACGGGTGCCCTGCCGTACGCCCACGCCTGCGCCGTACCTTGTGATTTCCGCTGCGCGCGCCCTCAGGGCTTCAGCATCAGCTGGGTCTACGAATTCGTAAGCAGGTGCCGAGACGTAGTCGTAATCGACATCGCCATCATCGTGCGGGGAAGCTGCGCCCAAGGAAAGGGAAGTTGAGTTGTAGTGCAACACATGCGCAAGGTCACCTAACGATGCCCGGCGGGCGGGCGCGTGAATAACCAGTCCCTTCTCTGACACAATCCGTGGTGGCACCATCAAAGGCGTTGTGCCCCAGTGCAACACGGCCAGCATCAGCCGGCAATGCGCCTAGGGACGCCCCCTTCGAGCCCATACGTAAGGCCCTGCTGCTGCCAGGCCGAATGCCCTCCCGACGTGAATTAAATTGGCAACTGCTAGGTTGGTGGCTGCAAAGCGCCGGCAGGCAGCAGCGGGTGAACAGGGGCAACGGGTATGCCAGCGCCCCGTGCCACTAATGGACTGCAGTAACCCACGTCCTCCCGAGTGGCGGAGCATAAGGCTTCACCACGCTAGCCTTTCTCAGCGGCCCCAGATCCCACAGATGATCCTGCATGGACTGTCTGTAACCCCTCGGCCTTCAGGACCTGTTACTTACGTGCAGGGCTGGACTGCGTCAGCTGGGTGGTCAGGCAAAGCAGGCACCCGAAGAGGAGGAGAGCAAGCGCTCTCCGTCCGCCTCGCAACATTTCAGGCGGATTCCTGTAGGTGCATCCATAACAATAGGGGGTGCAAGAGCAGGTGATGTCAAGTGCGTTCGAGTGAAATGCGAGGCGCCAAAGGCCCAAACGAGAGCCAGAGGCAAGTGCTAAGCTATCCAGCAGCCCAGTGAGTCAATAAATACACCGAGTGCATTGCAGCTTCCTGGCAAAGGGCATGGGTCCCTGACAAAGACGCATTCAGGAAACCGCTTTGGTGCTTTGCCCAGCCCGATACCTTCATTGGTGTCTATTGTTGCATACAATCTCATTTGTGATATTTCAGCCAGGTCCGGGGTTGACGCAGGGGCAGAAGCGTCTCTCGAGCAACCCCGCAACTCTCACCTGTTATGACGCCGTCTCACTCCATAGCCATCTATATCTGGCCCGCAATCGACTTTCGGTTCTACCAACAAGTTCTGTGTTCTGGGTGGCGTGTGATTTGGGACTAGGTGAGAGTCCCAGCGACGGCGGGCGCAGTGAAAGGAATCTGCGCCAAGTACCTATGTCACTATAGTCAAGATCAATTGCTATTGTCTCCAGTGTGTTGGAGTGGGGTAGGCTGCAGAGTGCGTTCGGGCGGGCGTTCGGTACGGCATTCCCTTTGTGGCGAGGGAAATAGGCCATCCTAGCGTTCAGTTGCAAGTGGTCGCATCAATGATCTTGCATGTAAGGGAGCTCTTCGCTTCACACGCTACCTGTTACCGACCTAGGCACGTTTTTAGCGAAAGTAACAATGTATTGCTTACAAGCCGGGAACAAGCTCTTTGACAGGAAAAGAGAAGTCTGAGGTGGATTATGTTCACCGTGCTTGCTAATTCAACGTGTAAAAGTCGGGAAGCGGGCAAATGGGCAAAAGGAAGACGGAGGCACCCCAGCACCTTGGCTTCCAAGTCGTAGGGGACTGCTGAAAGGGGCCTCACTCTGTTTTCTCGAATTGGCATCGAACCATCGTGTACCTTTCAGTTGCCGCTCAAAGTCTCGGCTGCTCGCTGTGTCGCTGGGGAACGCAGGCTGCGCTCGCGTCCCTGAAGCAATAGGAAAGCGAAGGGAGTCGGAGGAAGACGTGCTGGTTTAAACAATGAAGTGCAGTCATGTCCTTTTCGTCGCCCTCACGCCCCATCCCCCGTTGGCACTTGTCAGGACGCTCACTGCCTTCCATTTGCGCACTGAGCAACCCCCAAAGGAGCCCCTGAATTTACCGCTCTGATATGAGCGTGTCGGTACGACGTGCCCACTCGTCCGGGCGCGTTTGGGCAGTCGGACACCATCACTCCACCCTTACCGCCACCACACGCATGCTAATGCCATACTACCTGCTCCTTCCAACTGACTGGAGGCAGACCCGCAGCTGGCGCGCTGCGTACAGCGCCTAACGCGCCTTCAGCCCAATTCACTCTCTTGATGACTCATTTTCAAAGGCCAGGCCGGGGGCCCCCTACCACGCGACTCCAATAACCGTTACCGACAATCAGTACATGCAGGGACGGAAGGGCCAAGCGAACGCAAGGCCCCAAACCCTCTCCTCACAGGCGCAGCACCACAAGCACCACCAGTCCACCACCACCACCACCCCCTAACACCCGTTGGCGGAGTGCCCACTGACCCTCCGCCTGTGCAGCTCCGCCACCCCGTCATCCCCATGCCCCAGCCGCTGGTCCCGCACCTCTCCCAGCCCCTGCCCCCGCCCCTGCCCCCGCCTCTGGTCCCGCACCTCTCCCAGCCCCTGCCCCCGTCCCTGCCCCAGCCTCTGGTCCCGCATCTCTCCCAGCCCCTGCCCCCGCCCCTGGCCCCAGCTGGTCCCGCACCTCTCCCAGCCCCTGCCCCGCCCTTCCCCAGCCGCTGGTCCAGGACCTCTCCCAGCCCCTGCCCCCGCCGCTGGTCCGGCACCTCTCCCAGCCCCTGCCTCCGCCCCTGCCCCAGCCGCTGGTCCCGCACCTCTCCCAGCCCCTGCCCCCGCCCCTTCCCCAGCCGCTGGTCCCGCACCTCTCCCAGCCCCTGCCCCCGCCCCTGCCCCAGCCGCTGGTCCCGCACCTCTCCCAGCCCCTGCCCCCGCCCCTGGGCCTAGCCTGGACCTGGCCCCCGTCCTTGCCCTTGCCTCCGCCCCTGCCCCTGGCCTGGACCTGGCCCCCGTCCTTGCCCCTGCCTCCGCCCCTGCCCCTGGCCCTGTTGCAGGCTCACAGGCTGCCCTAGGCCGTCCGCCCCCGCCTGCCCGCATCCACCTGCCGCGCCTGCAGCTCCAATGCTCCCCGCCTGCAGCCCCACGCCACGACCCCGCAGCTCAAAGGCTCCGTCTGCCGCGCTTGCAGACCCGCGGCTCCCCTTGCTGCCCTCCCCAGGTGCACCGCCTGCCCCGCCCGCCGCGCCCTGCAGTCCTTCCATCCCAGCTAGCCCGCACGTCCCACCCTGCGCTGCACACCCACGAGGCAGCAGCCGCCCTGGCCCAGTCCCACGCGGTGGGACGCCACGCGTGTGCCCTGCTGGTGGCCGCAACCATGCGCCTGGGCCCGCTGCCGCAGCGTGGCCATGTGCGTTTGCGCCTGCGGGATGGCCCGCCGCCGCTGCTCCTGTTCCTGCTGCTGCCGCTGCTGCTTCCCTTCTCTCTGCTGCATCGTTGAGTGCCCCCTCCATGTGCGGCTCCATGTGCTGACGTGGCGCCGTCCAGTCCGGACCCGAAGCTGCTGGTCCTCTTGCTGCTGCTGCTGCCGACGGTTGGTCACGCAGATGTGTGTTACGTCGCTGCCCCGCCTGCCGCCACCCGGCGTCGTTGGGCGGTGCGGGGTTGCAGGACAGGTGCAGGCCGAACGTGCGGCCGTCCGGGTGCGCCCATGTGTGTTGACATGCTGCTGCTGCTGGTGCTGGTGCTGCTGCTGCTGCTCTTTCCCTGCTTTCAAGTGCCTCTGCGAGCGGCCGCCCGGTGTCCTGCCACGGCGCCGCCCCGTCCAGGGGCCCCGCTGCTGCTGCTGCTGCTGCCACGGGTCGGTGTCTTAGGTGTGTGTTAGCTTGCTGCACCGCCGGCGGCCACCCCGTGTCCTTGTGCGGCGCCAGGTGGAAGGCGAAGGGCAGGCCGCTGGACAGCTCAGGGGAGTGCCACCAGGGGCCGCCCTGAGGGAGGGAGGGAGGGCAACAACAGGGTGGGAGAGCAGCAACAGCAGCCGTCTGGGTGGACTGGTGGACGGATGGCATGCCCGCGGATGCACGATACCTGTATTGCGCATGGACCCCTAGGTGTGACAAGGCCATCGGCATGCACACGACAGTCGTACAGTCTTTGGCTGGTATCTAATGAGGCGTGGTCGTGAGGGCCAAGGTGCACCCGCCACCCGCGCCCCGCGCTCCCGCACACGCACCCGCCAGTCGGCCTCCTCGCCCACTCGGCCCCACAGCAGCGTCTTGGCCCAGTCCGCGGTCATGCCGACCTGTTTTTGCGGGCGGGCGAAAGTGGGCATGCCAACACCTCCGTCAAGACCAAGTTCCGCACTACCACGTCACGGCTTTATGTTTAGCAGGGTTCATATGTGTGGGTAGACGCAGCAGTGAGCTGTCGCACCCTTCGGCGCTGCTGCCGGTCAGGACGACTGCAACTGGTGCCATCAGTCAGCGTGTCTGACACTCTTCCTTGTCGGGGGAACCCGCGCCACGCCATGCCATACCGTGCCAGCAGGCGCACATTAGCAGCGAGTGATGGAACGCTGCACGCACGCTCTATTGCTATCCATCACCACATCCAACCGCCCAACACCACCACCACCACCAGCGCCATCAACGCCATCAATGCCAGCGCCAACAACCATCGCCGCGACCACCGCAACACCGCCAATAGCACCGTCGGCGCCAGCTCCCGCGCACCGCGTATGGGAAGGCACAACCAGTGCCAACACCAGCACCCGCCCGCATCCAGCCACCGTATTTTGCCAAGCTATGACAAAAGCCGAATGGGTCCACCCACCGTGTACAGGAAGCCCCCACACAGGACCACCGCCGTGACCACCACCGTGGCGGGCGAGGTGGTGAAGTTGAGGTAGCCGGCCAGCCCCATCATCGCGAAGAATGTGGGCACGCCTGCAGGGTGCGGTAGCAGCAGCCGGCGGGGGGGGGGGTAACCGCAAAGCGGCAAAGGGGAATCGGAAACAGTCGGCCTGCATAGAGCGAGGTTAGCGGCGGCAACGGAAAGCGGAAAACAACTTAATACTTACCACCTGATACGTACCGGCTGGGTTCACGGCTGAGGCTGCGGCTAAGCGTGGCGTCATGCTAAGAAACGCGCCGCTGACAACCCGGAACGCTCGCTGAAGGCTGGCTGGAGCTGACTGGCTGACTGAATGCACCCTCATGCCTATTGTCCCACGACGGTGCAAGCCGGCACAACGAACCCGCGCCCACCCATGTCAACCCGTCTCACCTGGGAACAAGGGCGGAAAGGGAAGGGGAAAAACGGAGGGATGAAAATACGTCAGTAAGGTTCATATAAAGTAGGAGGGAAGCAAATGCACGCGGGCAGGGAATGCGGTGGCTGAGCTGGGCAAGGGTCGCGAGCCGAGGGTGCGAGGGCGACTTGGGTGAAAAATGGAAGTGTATGAGGGGATAAATAGGAAGGGTATGTGGGAATAGGGGCAGAGGGGTGGAAGGAAAGGCAGGTCAGGTGACACGGGAAAGTACGACAAGTAACAGGGAAGCATGGGCAAGGGGACAGGGGGCCAGGAAGGCAGGCAGGCGGGGCGGAGCGGGGCTCGTGTGAGCTCCCCGGTGGGGGTAACAACAGGTGAGCCGCGCGGCATGGGGTCACCTCGTCGTCAAGCGCAGCTGGCTGAATTCCGGTGCTGCTGTACGGACGGCGTGCTGCCGCCGCGACCGCCGCCGTAGCGCCGCCATCAGCGCCGTCGCTGGTGCTGCCGCCGCCGCCGCCGCCGCCGTAGCTGGTGCTGCCACCGCCGCCGCCGCCGCGAGCGCCCGCGCTAGTGCTGCCACCGCCGCTGTCGCCGCCGCCAAAATCGCCGCACGTGCATGTGTCCGATTGTCACAGCAGTCGTGCGCCAGCGGCCCTCAGCGCACGCTGGAGCGACAAGAACGCCCTCAACACAATCAAGCATACGGCAACCACCCACGTGCGGACCCTTGACAACCCACCCGCCATAAACAGCATTATGGCTGTGCGCCAGCGGCCTTTGCAAACTAACCTAGTGGCACTTGTTCATACTGGCACACCATTATTCACTCCGCACGCACACGCACACTAATACCCGCTAAACAGCATCATTGCCGTGTGCCAGCGGCCTACACAACCGCCTGACTTGTTGAACACAATTGACACGCACTGCACGCATGCACACACCGGCTGACGGTCACCCACCCGCCAGGAACAGCAGTATGGCTGTGCGCCAGCGGCCCCCAGACTAGCCTGGGGGACACCTGTTCATGCCGGCACGCAATGATGCACTTTTCAATCCGGCTGCACACAACCACACACAACACTCCGCATGCACTCAAGCACGCACGTACCCGCCAGGAACAGCATGATGGCTGTGCGCCAGCGGCCCTCGCAGCGGGCGTCCCAGTGGCGGGCGAAGTCACGGCGGGGGGCGGGGGGCGGCGTGCAGTGCGCGGAGGTGGGGCTGGGGGCGGGGACAGGGAGGTGTGCGTGGGAGGGAGGAGGAGTGTAGGAAACGCAAGACAGAAAGCACCAGTGTCGCTGCTGCAACAGGCGAGCACGGTAACGGTATCGCTGTGCGACTGCACGACCAGCAGGCAAAGTGTAACGAGGCTTGCAAGGGTGCGCGGAGGATGACTGTAAGCTGGGGGTCGGGCGGCAGCGTGCAATGCGATGGTGCTGGCCCGGGGCGTCAGGGGGATCTGGGAAAAGGCCAGGCAACACAGGGCAGTACACCGCGGAAGCCGTGCGAACGAGCCGAGGACACGCTGGCAACAAAAAGCTGCAGCAGCACAGCCTTTACAATGACTTTAAAAAAAAAAATGACCAGCAGCGGGGGCCTGACTCACTCGTACGCCGCGGCCCACTCCCTCGCCCTCCACATGAACTCAGCTTCCTCCTCCTCCGTCACGTAGCTGCGGGTGGGGGTGCACATGGTGGGTTTGCACTCCGGTGAGGGCCAGTACGATGACACCGCACACAGTTCCGCCGTGAGCGCAGCGGGAGCCAAGCCGCCTCGCCCTCCGCTATCTGCCCCTGTCCATGCCCAACACCCAACAGCTCAGCTGCAAAAATGTTATGCACCTGAGTGGTTCTGTACGTGCTCGAGTGCGCCTATTTACCGTCCCGGAGCATCTACTGCCGCTGCTCCCAGCCCATGTCACCCCAGCCCACGTGCCCTTTCCTTCCTCCTTCCGCATTTCGGGAGAGAAGACTCCGCTGGTGTACCTCCTGGCCACCTTGGTGCCTACTCCCCCACCCTGCCAGGCACCGCTCCTCACCTGGTCCCCACAACCAAAACCCACTGCTACTCCCGGCCGCGTTACCCATTGCCCGCATGCTGCCTACATGTTGGACACCCCTTGGCACAAGAGGTTCCCAACCCTGTCCCGTATCACCCTTTTCCCTGTCTCGTTAGCTGAGCCAGAATCAGTTTTTTCCCACAGCACCACGGCCTGTCTCTCGACCACCTCGACGCGATCTTCCCAACCCAGTCCATCATTTCCCTTATCCCTGTGTCTTCAACTCCGCCAAAAGCTGTCCGTCCCACCTTCCGAATGCATACCTCTTAGCCACCTCGACACGGCACATCTCCATACCGTGCCTCCATCCCTCTCCCATCAAAAGCTGTTCCACACTACGAGTGCCTACCTCTTGGCCACCTTGACAAGAATTCCCCAACCTTGTCCGGCACACCTTCATACCCTTTATGTTCAACCCCGCCAAAAGCTGTCCGTTCAACATTACGGATGCCTACCTGTTGGCCACCTGGGCCATCGCACCACGGCCTACCTCTTGGCCACCTTGACGCAGCTGCTGAGCATCAGGGTGCTCAGCACGCAGGCGTTGAGCTCGAAGCCAAACTGGTGGAGTTGATAGGGAGGGGGCAAGCAGAGGGGTCCGTTGAGTTGGGGCCAGCGGACAAGTGACAAGGGTGTCCTCACGTGGGAGTCCTCAGGACACGTTCCGGTGACTAGGACACTGCTAAGTGTCGTATTCAGGGCTGCGGTCTGGATTCACTGGCCGCCGGGGAGAGGGCCCTGTGACCAAGCAATAGCCGTGGACACTAGTGCGGTGACGGGACATGTCACGCCGGCACGCCTGCCCTGGGCGGGCCTGCGCGGTTGGGCAGCCGTCGGGGCTTGTCCGTGAGCATCAGACGAGTCCCCCCGCTCCATCATAACTACCCACAACGTGTGCACCGCCCCGCCCTTGACCTACGCCCGTGCAGTTGTCGCCAATGATACCTCCCTCCGTGTGACCCCCAACCCTCCCCCATGATCCGTCTACGCCCCTTCCCACCCTTGCCAGCAGCGCCGCGGCCGCCCAAAGGAGGGGTACACCGGCTGGTCTGGCACGTGGCACTGGTCCGTCAGCCAGCGAAACGATTGTAACACCCGGTGCTCCCGCCTGCCCTCTCAGTTTTGGTGCCTGTCCACCTGCGCTGCCCTGTGTCCCCCGGCGCTGGCCTCGCGTCATGATCCCACGCACCGCACCCTTGGCTTACTGTCAGCGCAGTGGCGGCCCCGAACACGGCCACCACCGGGTGGTCGGGCGAGGCGGAGTAGTTGAAGTCGTAGAAGGCCGCCACCGCGAAGCCGGCGATCAGCGCAGACAGCTGGGACATGGCCTGACAGGTGGGGAAAGAAGTTACTAAGTAGAACAATGCTCAAGTGCTGTACGTTCAGCGGGAGGAACGAAAGTGCTATGTTGCGAGGAGGAAGTAGTCCAGGGGGGGAGGAGGAAGTAGCCAAGTGAAGGACTCGGAGGAAGAGGGACCACACCGCCAACAGCGAAGCCAGCAGCCAGCGCGGCAGCTGGGCCGTGGCCTGGGGGTGCGGGGTTGTGGTGTTGGGGGAATCAGGTGGGGCTGTTGATGTGTGTTGTACGCTCATCATACCCCCGGAAGCCTGGGATCAGCGCAGGCAGCTGGACCGTAGCCGTGGGTGAGGCCAAGACACGGGCGCGCAAGGAAGGGGCGTGGCAAGTGAGTGATGAACGGTGCGAAGAGTGAGTGGTGAAGTGGTGAACGTGCGACCGAGCGCGGCGTGTGAGCTGCGTGGGTGTGCTCATGTGCGCAAAGTTGCACCGCCGTGATGCCGCAGGGTACCGTGCAGGGACCACACCGGCAAGAGCACGCGAGGCCAGGGGGTAGTGCACCACCCCCCACTTTGCTGCCCCTGCCTTGGACCGCTACATCCCCTACAGTACGGTATCCTGCCCATCTCCTTCCCTACCGTCACACATGCTGTACAAGTTATGTATGTGTTACTAATCAACATTAGGATAGAGCACAGGCCCTCCTCACCTTGAGCTTCTCCACCGCCGCATCCACGTCCCGCCTGTGGCGCTCCATGAAGCGCCCCCACAGCGCCCGGCAGTTGGCCAGCAGCAGCAGCTCCCGCGACAGGGACCGCCAGCGCGCCTGGAGCTCTCTGCAAGAATTGGAAGGAGCCGCAGCACAGATGAGGGAGCGGGAGGCACGGGAGGTGGTGGGCAACAATCAGCCAGTTGAGGAAACCCCCGCGAGGCGGCAGCGGGTCTGCAGCTAGCTGCGTGCACACACAGGAAAGACGTGACTTGCAGATTACATCGCAGGAGCCGTTGGGTAAAGGCACGATGGAATGGATTGAGGAGGAAGGTGGACAGGGTTCAGGGATGGGAGGGTGCGTGACGCGTGAGGATGGTGTCAGGAGGGCATGGACCAGCACAAGTGTGCTGGGTAACAGCAGCAGGTACTTTTTATTCCTTCCGCAGTCTGTTTGTTGGACTTGCCGGTGTTCCGCTCTTGCCGCATCATGCTCCCGCAACTCCTCCCGCCAGTCCACATCTCGATTCCTCCATTCGCGCTGCTCTTCGCGAAAGCCGCGAGACTGAGCTGTATCCCATCCGCTCAAGAAGGTCTCGACAGCTTGCGCCACCGTGCACCGAGGTCGAGTCCTGCAGGAGTGCTACTCGTAGAAGTACTGACTCGCAACAAAAGCTTGCGTGGACAATCCGCGTCCTACATGACAATCTTGCCTTCTCTTTGCTTACGTACAAGGTACATAATCAGCAAACCCTGGAATGGCCAAGCCTTCTCCATGGTCGTGTGTACTAGCAGGGGAGCTCCCCTGCTCCCCAAGCAGCATACCTGCACCTTTGTAGCCGATTACGATGCACCATTTGTGTGACCTGACACGGGAGCTCCACGGCCGGCAGTGCCGGAAGTCTACTGACTCAGTTTGACTGCATACCATCTTACCAGGTGGCAACACGTGCGGTCTGCACAGCGGGGTAGGGCGGCGCTAAGTAACTAACACCCTGCACGTGCCGACCGTTGACTAAGGATCCCTGACGTTGACCGGGGCTGCTCGCAGTGCCGGTAAGCACTAGCGTGATGTCGGGCATGGATTACCCTCCGGCAGGCGCCTGGCCCCGCCGCGCCAGGCAGGGCAGGGCAGGGCAGGGCTGGCGCTGCCCTCTGGGATGTGGCTGACAAGGTGGATCTGCGGATCTGCGTGATGCCGCTGGTACGGGCGTTAGGTACGACGTACATATGTATGTATGGATTTACAGTTTTGGCCCCCTTCCAGGGCGCAGCCTCGTCCCAAAACGGGGCAGGGCTGGCTCCGGCAATCAGGGACACGGTGTTTCCCACCCCTCTCGCTGTACGGTTAAGAGCCAAACAGCTCCAACAGGTTGGTAGACCGCAAAAAGAACGGGCCTCAAGTTTCACCATACATATGGACGTAGCCATCCAGCACCGTACGTCCGTACCTGGATACCACCATTCAGAAAAAGGTCACGTGCAACAACGGCACCACTTCGTGTATGTTAAGCCCGGCATACCGGCAAATTCAGGGCAGGTGCCATGCCAGGGGGGGTGCCGTGCCGCTGCGCCAACTGCTTCTGTACCATTGCCGATCTGCCGTGTCGCCTCTGTTCTAGCATAGTGCATAGAACATCTTGCGCCTCGTTGGTTGCACACAAGTAACGCTGCCTCCAGGGCTACCGAGGCCAACCCCTGATGGGCGCCCCCGAACTCGCAGCGTCCCAACGCTCAGACGCACATGCGCTGCTTCGTTGCTTATCGTTCCTCCTCCACATTCGCACCACACACCCCACGTCTTGCTGACTTGCACCGTTGTGGGCAAACACGGGCAAACCTGGCCCTATGCACACCCTGGTGTACTCTGTAACGACAGGTTACCATCTTGGGTCCTCCTTCAACCAGCGGCACTGTGTTTGCCGCAAGCTGCTGCAAGGTGCATCTGCCTGGCCCTATCTTACACTTTTGGGGCACCCAACGCGCTGGGAAGCTGGCACGCTGCGGGGTGCGTGCAGCGTGTTACCCTCTCCGCTCCTAACTGCGTGTGTCATGCCGCATTGCAGCTTCTGCGGCACCACCCTCCAGCGCCCTCCCTCCACGTGTACTACAATCAAGGGATGTTCCACCTTAACACACTCAGCGTGCCGCAGACGTGGGAGCCAAAGACGTAGCTGACGAAGCGTTGCCATAGCCTTCTGGCCATAGCAGGGAACGGCATGATTGGGCATGCGTCATGCAGCCTGTCCCGCCAACCGCTGGTGAAGGTGCCTTGCGAATGACGAGCATACTACTCGCTCGCATTGTCGCTGCTAGTTGTGACCCATGCTGCACGTTATGGAGGCATTGGTGTAGGGTGCCTAGGTTGGCGAAGCGGCGGCTTTCGTTCCCTGCTTTATCGCATGTTCGCTCTGAACAGCGTCACACTTGCTCCCTCACAAGGCACAAACCACAAGCAAGCCCTGCCTAAATAAATTAAATCTTATTATTTTGCATAGCCTGCTGCAAACCCGCCGTGGAGCAGGCAGCGCTTCCCGAGAGTGGCATGGACAAGACTGCCTTGTCGCGCGGGCCCTGGCAGAGAGCGCAGCTTCAAATGCTAAACTCCTGCATACACCACAAGATGCTGGTGTTGATGGCAGCTCTCGCGGTATCTGGGGGCATTCAAGCAGGTATGCGGCCGGCAGAGGACACGAACTCCAGGCGCGGCCTGCGCCTGTCTCGCTTACTGTGGCTCAGCTTTCCATGTTTGTAGCACTAGCTACTGACAACCACAGTTAGATTACCATAGGCAGCATGTTTGCAGTCACGCCTGGCGTGGGCAGACTTTATCCATTGTGGTTGGAACGCAGACTGGGGGCTGCACTGGCCCGTCTGTGACACGTGGCTGCCATGTGTGCTGGCGTGTCTGGCGTCTGCGTCGCACCAGCCAACAGAAGATTTAGCTGTAAAAATTCCAAATTCAGTCGTATGGGATGCCTTGTTAGGGTTGTGAAAGTCTGGGGCCCCAACCCGTTGCCGCCCCATCCCCTCCTCGCCCCTGCTTCCCTCCCTCCCGGATGCGCCCTCGCTTCCGGTCTCCCGCAGCGGCGGCCCAGCGGGACTTCCCGTTCTCGAGCCCTGGCCTCAGCCCCGGCGTCGGCCCGAATCCGGATACTGCCCCCGGCCCCGGCCCCGATCCAAGCATTGGCAGCCCCTCGCCGCCCAATGTGCCCAGCCCCTATTCGGGTGCGTGCGAACGTGGGGTGGCCGTGAGGGGTGGTGGAGTCGGTGATGTAAGTCGTACGGCGTCAGGTTGTCTGGTGGTGGAAGTTGTACGGCGTCAGTTTGTCCGGTGGTGATAGTTGTACGGCGTCAGGTCGGGGCTTTTCGAGGCCATGCGACGGAGGGTGCTGCGGTCGTCGCACGCTTGCCAGGGCTGCCCATGCCATGCCGCTGCTCCCCTGCCCAGGGTGTGCTTGCCAGGCCATGGGGCGTAGGGCGCCGGTGAAGGCCATGGGACGTGGGGTGTGGCATGCAACGCAGCCTGTCAGGGCAAGTAAAACAAAGTGCGGCAAACGAGGCCATGGGGCGTAGGGCGCCTGGGAATGTCATGGGACGCAGAGTGCTGCGGTGGTCATATGCGCAGGCCTGCTAGTGCATGTGTGCGTGCATGCCTCGCCGCCGTCATGTGCGCAGGCCTGCTAGGGCACGCGTGCATGCATGCCTCGCCGCCAGCCCCGCCACCCTCGCCCCCGGTCTGCCTGTACCATGCTGCTGCTTCCCCATGTGTGCACCCTTTGCCAGCACAGGAGCCCCTCAGCCGGCACCTGTGGTAGCAGTTGCAGGTGCCGTCGCACTCCCAGGGGCCAACCTGCACGATGAAGAGGCCCCGCGACAGCCATGCCCTACACCGCACGCGGCCAGCGCGAATGATAATCGAAACCACTGCGCTGCCTGGCTCAATCTGATGCCCAACAGGATTCCGCGAGTCGCGCGACTGCCTGAACCCAGGGGAGGTTCCCAGCTTACCCGCCCCGCCACCACTGCTGGACGGCGGCGGCACCGGGGGCGGGTCGGGCCCGACCCGCGGGTCCGCCCTGCTGTACTACAACGTGGCGTACGGCAAGACCACGTACGCGTCTCCCACGCTGTACCAGTACTTGCCGCCGTACGGCAACCTGACGCTGTTCAGCAGCAGCAAGGTCGTGGACGGGTGAGTGGCGGAAATGATGGGAAGCCGGTGGGAATTTTGGGCAAGGACACGCAACGGCGGCTAAGCTGGCGAAGGCAAACAAATGCGGTTTGAGTCAAAAGGGCACCACCTGCATCTGCATCAGCAGCTGCACTGCACCTGGGCATGGCCACCGGACTCCAGCTAACCCACGTCCGAATCACGCTACTACCTGCCTGCAGCTTCGTGTCTCGCCGCTCCGTATCGCCACTTGGGGCACGTCCCTGTCACCCAATCTTCAGTTACCTTGCCAAGCGATCTACAGCATACACCCTATGTTGAACCCCTCCTCTCTTTCGTGCTGCTGGCCCACTTGGCCCCGGCCCCCACGTGGCATTGTGCCCGGCGCGACCCATCCTGTACCCACTGCCGCTGCCCCTACCTGCAGGCAGCGCTCTGCGCACTACATTGCACGTCCCCTTCATTTCATGCTGCTTCCCCCTTGACCTTCCCACGCAGCGTCGTGCCCGGCCGCGACCCCGGCCACCCGCTGCCGCTGCCCCTGCCTACGGACAGCGGCCTGCGGCTGGAGGGCAGCAGCATGTGGCTGTCGGCGTGGGACCCCGCGCCATGGGTGGCCATAGACCTGGGGGTGAGCGGGGCTGGGGGCGAGGGCGCGAGTGTGGGTGGGAGGGGCGGATGGTGAAGTAGGGAACGCCGTTGCAGGCTGTTATGTTGGGTCAAAGCCTCAGCCCATCTGGCTCGAGGCCCCTCCAGGCTGCTTCGTGTCAAGGCAACGGTGCATGGGGGGCTGCGCTTCGCATCAACGTCTGCATGTCTGTTACGCCTTCTCAGCAGAATTGCCCTGCCACACTGCATACCGGTATCCTGCCACCCCAGGCCCAATACGAGGTCTACTTCGTACTGCTGTACTCGCGGTACGAATCGCGCGGCTGGCCGGTGCCGTACGCCTCCATGCAAAACGCGGAGGTACGGGTGGGCGACGCGGCTGTACGGCAGTGTGACGCGCACAGCAGAGGAGACCTGACGGCCAATGCGCTGTGCTGGAAGCAGCCGGCCGGCGCCGTCAACCAGTACCCTGGGCAGGTGGGTGTGCAGGGGGCGGGTGGCAGGTGGTGGCTTGAGATATGGTCTGTACGTCAAGAGTGTTCTTCAACATTTACGGGCAGGTACCCTGGGCAGGTGGGCATGACAGCTGGCGGATTGAATCACAGTATGAAAGGTTTGAATACGACGTGCGGCTGGTGCGGCTGCACGTACACCCAATGACTTCTGCATTTGCCACGGCCAGCTGTGTGGCCATGAGTATCATGTGTACGTGTGGGTCAGTGACAGCACTCCCCAGCATTGCCTGCTCCCTGTCGTGTCTACCACGTGCATGGACTCAGCTGTGTGTTGGCCAGGACCCGCAGCGCTGTATAAAGCCCCGTACATGCAAAAGCAGAATGACACCCCACGTAGACTTGCAGTTCGCTCTCCCAGTTGGCAGTACCAATTATTCTGATGCGTACCAGTCATATTGGCGCTTGTTCGATTGCAGGTAACCAAGGCGGAGTGCGGTCAGCCCCTGGTGGGGCGGTGGGTCACGGTGCAGAACCTCCCAGACCCCGTCGGTGAGTTAGCTACCAGGGGCTGACATGGGGGGACACGCACTGCACTCAGCTCCAAAGCTACTGGGGGTCCCCAGCGCACACCGGGTGACACGTACGGGTGTTTGCGTGCTGCGACAGTAGTGCCTGCCAACCCGCAATAGATATGCAGGTGTGGCCATTCGCTCAGCTCGCATTTTAGGCATCCATCTACTGATGCTCCCTCCCCTGCTCACTGCCGTGCCCCTCCAGACTACTTTGGGCTGTACGAGATCGAGGTGTACGGCGTGCCCGCCCCTGCCGTACCGTCCACCAAGCCGCCGCCGCCGCCGGCGTCGCTGCTGCACGCCTCACTGCAGCCGTCGCCGCCGCCTCAGCAGTACAACGGCTCTGTGCCCGCCGAAGACGGTTGGTCGGGCCGGCCGTTCAGCAGCCAGCCTCCATCAGGTACGGTACCGTACTGCGCCGGGACGGAAGCTAGCACGTAATCAAGCTAATTTTGGTTGAGGTGCCGTCACAGTAAGTAGGCAGTGCACTTGTGACTACTGCAAATGCTGTTAATTGAAGAGGCAGGTTCGTTTCAGTTGCTCCTGAAGCCAGCACAAGTGGCCGTGATGCAAGACAGCAAGAGCGTTTTGCGCGTTGCACCAAGTAGCCAACACAACGCGTCCACGCTTGGCTGGCGTGCGTGTCGCGGTGCATGCCCATGCTAGTCCAGGCTAGTCTGCTGCGAGCCCACGACGACCGCACCCTGACCGCCCGCAGGGTCTGCGGGTGGCGGCGGCGCGGCCGACGACACGTGGCGCTTCCACCCCCTGGCCCTGGACGACTGCGAAGCGGCGGGGCCCGGAGACTCCCCTGCTGCTGCTGGCAGCAGCCCCCCTGCCGCCACCACCACGGGGCCATCCCCGCCGCCCGCCAGCCCCGCACCCTCTGCCGCAGGTGTAGCCCCTGGCCCCGTTCCCACTACAGACGCCATGCGTGCAGCGCCTCACACAGATGCATCCACCGCCAATACCGCCTCCGCCAATGCAAACGCTGCTGGAGCACCTTGGCCGACCGACTCCCAGCTGCCCACGTGCACAAACGTCGCTCGCGGCAAGCCCACCCGCGCCTCCTCCGTCGCGCGCCTCAAGTACGGCACCGGCCTGTACAGCAGCCGCTACGCCGTGGACGGCGTCGTTCCGGGCTTCGCGCCCGCCAGCGGCGGCTCCGGCGCCGGGCGGGACCTGTCGTACTTACCGTTGGAGGTTCCCGTAACGCCCGCCAACGAACACCTGGAGGGGGCCAACATGTTCCACTCGGGCCGTGAGGCCAGGCCCTGGCTGGCCATAGACCTGGGGGTGAGTGTTACATCGTTGTCCATGGCACGTGGTGACATGGCGCACCACACTGTCAGCAGCGCAGCTGGGCTTTCGCCCCTGGGCGCGCACAGCGCAAGGGCCGAAACCGTAACATGCCGTACATGTCGTGGGGCGTGTCGTGAGCACCGGCGCTGCATTGGCCCCGGCACCAGAAATCACGGCATGCAGCATGTGCGTGCGCAGGGTGAGGGTCTAGCATGTAACTGTCACGTGGGTTGGGCCACCGGGGAGGCACCACATGCAGCGTGGGGTACCGTGCGCAGTGCGCTGCTTGCTAGTACAGCTGCCGCATTGCCGCTGATGCCACCAACTGCTCTGCCCACGTCACCCCATGCCCTGCCCACTGCCCACGTGCCCCGTCACCCTACGTCCAGGTCCGCCACGTTGTGTATTACGCGCTAATACACACGCGCTGGAGCGGGTCGCTGTCCGCCCCATGGCCCTCCGTGCCCGCCTATTGGCACATGCGGGGGGCGGAACTGAGGGTCGGGGACACGCCTGTCACACGGTGCGATGGCGGCATGCCCCGCAGCGGCAGCGGCAGCGTTGGCAACAGCAGCAGCGGTAACGCCACCAGTGCACTGCAGCACAACGCGCTGTGCTGGCGCCAGGGCGGACCCACGGGTCGGGCGGGAGAGGTAGTGGTGGCGCAGTGCTCCACGCCGCTTGTGGGGCGGTGGGTCACGCTGCAGGTGCGTCGTGCGTGGGGGCGGTGCACGGGAGTGCCAGAGGTGTTACCCGATGCGTGCAGGGCAGAGGTGTTACCCGATGCGTGCAGGGCAGAGGTGTTACCCGATGCGTGCAGGGCAGAGGTGTTACCCCATGCGTGCAGGGCAGAGGTGTTACCCGATGCGTGCAGGGCAGAGGTGTTACCCCATGCGTGCAGGGCAGAGGTGTTACCCCATGCGTGCAGGGCAGAGGTGTTACCCCATGCGTGCAGGGCAGAGGTGTTACCCGATGCGTGCAGGGCAGAGGTGTTACCCGATGCGTGCAGGGCAGAGGTGTTACCCCATGCGTGCAGGGCAGAGGTGTTACCCCATGCGTGCAGGGCAGAGGTGTTACCCCATGCGTGCAGGGCAGAGGTGTTACCCCATGCGTGCAGGGCAGAGGTGTTACCCCATGCGTGCAGGGCAGAGGTGTTACCCCATGCGTGCAGGGCAGAGGTGTTACCCCATGCGTGCAGGGCAGAGGTGTTACCCCATGCGTGCAGGGCAGAGGTGTTACCCCATGCGTGCAGGGCAGAGGTGTTACCCCATGCGTGCAGGGCAGAGGTGTTACCCCATGCGTGCAGGGCAGAGGTGTTACCCCATGCGTGCAGGGCAGAGGTGTTACCCCATGCGTGCAGGGCAGAGGTGTTACCCCATGCGTGCAGGGCAGAGGTGTTACCCCATGCGTGCAGGGCAGAGGTGTTACCCCATGCGTGCAGGGCAGAGGTGTTACCCCATGCGTGCAGGGCAGAGGTGTTACCCCATGCGTGCAGGGCACGTGCAGTCCTCGGCGCAGTGCTCAACTTCCCAAACGTCTGCCCTGGGTTCCAGGCCCATGCCGTCCCGGTTCTCTTTACAATTCGAATTGTGTTGTCTGCACATTCCATTCGCCTGTAACCCGTATTCCGATCGTCCACAGTCCCAACCCACCTGCTGCTTGTACACACAGAACTTTGGCGAGGAGCTGCAGCTGCCCCTTGCGCTGTACGAGATTGAGCTGTACGGCTACCCCGTCGAGGGGCCTCTGGCGGCGGACGGGGCGGATGGCGGCGGTGCAGAGGCGGGCGGCGACGGGGCCTCCCAGCCGCACCCCTCCTGCGTGCCAAGTGGGTTGTGGGTCAGGATAGTGTGGCCACACCACCTGGACCGTAACGCACAATGCCAAATGGGTGCCTTGGGGCAAGGTCAGGGGCCGCACCCCTCTTGCCTGCCGAGTGGGTGGAGGGCGTTGGGGCGCGCGGGCGTGGGGACACACAGGGCCTAATGCGGTACCTGTGTCACCTGCTAAACAACAAGATAACAACATTACCCTGTGGAACAGGCTACACGACAAGTTGCATCACCACCAACCACCTAATGCTGGGATGTGAGGTTGCCATTTTCCTGCAGGCCCGGTGCTCGTGAACCTGGCGCTCGGGCGGCCCACCTACGCCTCCTCCACCACCACCAGCTACGGCACCAGTCGCAACGCGACGGACGGGTGCGTGCCCATGCCAGCGAGCCGCTACTTCCTACTTGGAACTCAAGCCCCCTGCCAGTAATGCTCAACGACTCAGTTGCATCACGCCCGCATGCGGATTCCTGTTGCCACTGCGAAAGCCTGCTGGTACGGTACCCCTCTCTGCCTCCTGGTCAGGCCACCTGCCGTCCGCTGCCTGTGCAACGGCCTATCTTTGCAATCGCCGAGCGCTTGAACCGTGTCGTTACCATGATGAGTAAGGCCTGTCATCCTTGAGCTTCATCTGCCCCTGGCCGGCCCACCTTCCGACAGCTTCCTCCCGGGCCTGGCCGACGGCCGTCCGGTGGTGGTGGGGACCGACTACGAGTCCCTTGGTGCAGCCGAAGTGGCCGATGGGCCCATGCAGTTCGCCACCGACCCTGATGCAGCGCCGTGGCTGGCGATCGACCTGCAGGTACCTACATGCCATGCACCATGTATTGCATCATGCCGTGCATCACACAGCTGTTCCGGCGTGGCGTGCGGCTACCTTCCGGCAGCACGCGACGCTGCTCCCTACAGGCGCCAGCGAACGCCGTCAGGAACTCAGAATATAAGCAATGTGCATTATGTTGCGGTTGATGGTCATGAAGAGACCACCTGATATGCCCCAGGAACGCGCCTCACACGATGGCCATGGCCGCATATGGCCGCCGCCATTGCTGCAGCAGCAGCTGGAAGTTGCGCCAAGGCTGCATGCGTGGGCCCGCACCAGCTTGCACCCACCAACCGCAACACCCACACGCTTACCCCGACCGCCTCGCAGGGCACGTACGTCGTGTATCGTGTCGTACTGTACAGCCGGTACGGCGCCCGCATCGGCGGGGACGGGCTGGCCGCCTTCCAGCGGCTGCAGCGGGCTGAGGTGCGGGTGGGGCCGCGAGCCCAGGGCGAGTGCGGCAGCGACCCACGGGACGGCGGCGGCGGCGGAGGGGAAGGTACCAGCAGCACCGCCAACCCGCTGTGCTGGCAGCAAGAGGGCTTGGTGCGGCTTCCCGGGCAGGTGGTGGTGGCGGAGTGCGCCACGCCGCTGGTGGGGCGGTGGGTTACCATTCAGGTGAGCGGGGTTGGACGGACGCTGACTACCGGTGTTATCCAGTGCCGAGTCGGGGCACTTGCCGACGGGGTTGCGGAAATTGCAGGTGCGCGGCGCTGCTGCGGTGGCCGGAGGGTGGCACCCGGGATGGCACCTGGCCAATGCCGGGCAGCATCACGCCGCAAGGGTCCCCTTCGACCCCCACCTGTCACCCACCATCGCATGGGCGCTGCGTGCCGTACGCGTCCCTCCAGAACCTGCCACCCAATGGCAACGACTTTCTTAGTCTGCTGGAGGTTGAGGTGTACGGAGAACCGGTGTACGGAGAACCGGTGTACGGAGAACCGGCGCCGCCGCCGCCGCCAGGTGCTGCCGCGCCGCCGCGGCCGCCAGGCGACCAGATCACCGTCCGGCCAGGCCAGGAGTGCTACACAGGTACCACCTCCGCGTCAACGTAATTCGTAATTTGTTTTTCTATTGTTCTTGTTCTACAAGTGTCAAGGGCTGCTTATGTGGTTCGGGCGCTTCATACATTGCCACAGCTTGCCTGCCGGCCGCATGCCTGTCAGTGAGGTCGTGGGGTCATGGCCCATTGGCCTGACGCAAGCAACCAGCGTCTGCGGTGTGCTTGGCTCCAGGTACCCATACTCTAGTTGCCCATCATCAAAGGGCAAAGGGCCAGCTGTAACCACCCTGCCCTTCCCCGCCACCACTTTGCAGTGTGGATTGAAGGCGACTGCATCCCCGTCCCCGCCCAGCCCCCGCCGCCGCCATACTGGTGGAGCAACGGCGCTCCCCCACCCCCACACGGATGGGGGAACACCCCTCCCCCGCCCGCTGGTGATTGGAGCGCATCCAACCCACCGCCGCCCGGCTGGCCGCCGTACAGATCCACGCCGCCGCCGCCGTACGACATGCAGCAGTACCCGCCGTACTCGCCGGACGCCCTGAGCCCTTTTGGCAGGCGCGCCGCCGCCGCCGCCGCCACCGGCAGGGCAAGCTTCCCAGCAGCAGGGTTGGCGTTGTCTGGTGGGGTAATGGCAGGGGCGACGACGGCAGGGGTGGCAGCGGCAGAGGCGGTCGACATTGCGTCAGGGCCGTGGGGTGGTGCTGCGCCGCCGCCTGGACTGCAGCCCGGCTTCCAGCCCCTGACCACAGCCGGTGCGTGGCAGTGCGTGTGTGCCTCTCTGTGTGTAAGCGTGCCGCTTGCGACGTGCAAGTCACGTTGTCGTCGTGGGCAGCTAGCAGAGTGCAATGGCCTGGGTAGTCCAAGAAACTGCGCGGGTGCAACTCTAATGGTACCACAACTAAAGTGCGAGTCCTGCCCCTCACATGACCTCGATCCTCCCCGCCCGACCTCTCCCCCATGCAGACGCTGCCTCCCGCCTGACCAACGTGGCCCTGCGCAAGCCCACCTACGCCTCCTCCCACGCCTCCTCTGCCACCCCCTCCACCCGCCTCACCGACGGAATAATTCCCGGTCTCACGCGGGGGCACCCGGTGCGCCTGCCCATCACGCCCGAAACCAGCCGCCTGGAGCAGGCGGGGGCGTTTGCGACGGCAGCGGAGGCCACCCCCTGGCTGGCCATAGACCTCCAGGTGGGCCCTGGGTAACATGGGTTGCGGGAATTGGTAGGATGCGGGCTGGACACTTGGTGCTGTTGCTTACCAATCATCCGTGGCAGAGGTCAACCCCTGGCTGGCCATAGACCTGCAGGTGGGGCCTGGGCTCTTGGCGTGTTGGGAGCAGCAGGGGTTGGTACTTGGTAGGGTGCGGCCCGCCAGGGGAATTGGGCGCTGTTGCATGCAAATGCTCCGTGGCGGAGGCCAACCCCTGGGCTGGCCGTAGACCTGCAGGTGAGGTCCTGGTGCGTGTTCAGGCGTGCCAGTTGGTGGTGTCACAGCCGCAGGGGCCTACCCGTGGGTGATCGTGGACCTAAAGGGGGGCCCTTGGCAGCGTTTGCGGCTGCGAATTAGGCGCTTTCGCATGTCAGTCGGTTCCTTGGGTGGTAGCTGACTGTACCCATGGCGCAGTGCACTTACGACATACCGTACCCGTACGCTTACTTGGGGCAGCTTGGGGGAAGGTAAGGATTGGGTAACGCATGGCGGTGTGGGTTAGACAGTTAAACCAAAGGTAAGACAGTCCAACCCCGCGCCTCACACACGCGTGCCTACTGTATGTCGACGTTACGAGTGAGCTGCTTACGGTATACTGCACTGCCTTTCAACGCATTCCTTCCCTTGTAGGACACCTACATCGTGCACTACGTAGTGCTGTACAACCGGTACGCCGCCCCCAGCCGCGTTGCGTCGTACGACGCTCCGTACATGCCACTCCGGCCCGGCACCGAGATCCGCATCGGCTCGGCGCCCGCCGACCGCTGCTACGACACCGGTAACGGCTACGCGCCCGCCGAGAACATGTACGACAACCCGGTGTGCTGGACGCTGTTAACGAACGTATATCAGACGCGGATGGGGGAGGTGTGGCGGGCGCAGTGCGGTCGGCCGCTGGCGGGCCGGTGGGTGTTCATCGGCGGGCCCTTCTACGGCTGGGGCCAGAACACGATCTCCATGTACGAGGTAGGTCACAGAGGAGACCCAACAGTGATGCGTCTGTGGCGCACCCTTTGCTTGGTCCCTTTTGGGCATTATGAAGCGAGGGGGCTTGCAGGTGCCGAGCAACCGGCACAAAGCAGGTTTATGCCGTATCCGGCACCCGAATGCACCTGGCTGTCTTTTCCAGGTACACTGGTGCTCATGCGCATGAGCACCAGTGTACGGCAGTGTATGGCATGCCGTACCGTATCTTCCTGCTGCGGACTTGTACCGTGGGTGACTTGTCGCATTGTCAGGCTCAACACGAAGGCGTGCCGTTAGCAGGCAGTGTGGCTCCTCGGCTTTAACGATGATGCGGATCCTCAACTGTGTGCCTCATTCTTGCCGTACAGATTGAGGTGTACGGCGAGCCCTTGGCATCCGCCGCCTCGCCGTACCCATCTCCTTCCTCCCCCGGCCCGACTCCAACGGCTGGGCGCCAACAGCTTCCGTACAACGTGGCCCGCGGCCGCCCCACGTACGCTTCCAGTCGGGCTCGCTTCCCGAGCAGCGCTGTAGTGGACGGGTGAGTGACCCGCGGGTCATTGATGCCCTGCTACACCATGCGCTGCAACGACCACGTGCAGGGAAGGCCACGCGGTAGCAGTTGCTATCGATACACCATGTCGTCTGAAAGCCGTCCAACCAACATGAGCTACAGGCGCCCGTCCGGACGCGTTAGTCCTACGAGTGTACGTCCGCCAGGTGCGTGTACCTTCAAATGTCAGTACTCGTGTCTTTGCTGCTGTCCTGTTTCTTACCTGCAACCTGCCGACACCCCCCGCAGCGTCATCCCCGGCCTCACGCCCGGCACGCAGTTCCTCTTCCCGTACAACGACTACTCAACTGACGTTGTACGGGAAGCCGCCAGCCTGTTCGTGTCGCACCCGTCCGACACCAACGCATGGCTGGCCATCGACCTGGGGGTGAGCGTGCATCTGGTACGGGCGGGAGCTGTCTGTGTAGACCGGAATTGGGGTTTGGCAAAGCATTTGCCCAAGGCTCCAGGCTATAATGTAGATGATTTGCAAACGTTACCATGGAAGCTCGGGATCCAAGGACCCGCAGATACACCCCCAAACGATTCAGGTAGGGGGCTCTGATCCTGAACCACAGGCCAGCTTGCTTGACCGCTTGACCGCCCCTACCATGTGCCGTACAGGTCCCCCATGTGGTCACGCACGTACTGCTGGCCGCCCGCTGGGACACCCGTACCAGTCCGTACGTCCCTTCCATGCCCTTCGACCGTTGGCAGTACATGACACCACCGTTCAGGGGCCTCCAAAACGCAGAGGTCCGTGTCGGCGACACGCCCGTCGACACGTGTGGCATGGCAGCGGGGCAGCTGGCGGCTAACCCGCTGTGCTGGGTGCAGGGCGAGGGTGTGCGCTACCCGGGGCAGGTGCTGCGCGCAGAATGTGGGCGGCCACTGGTGGGTCGGTGGGTCAGCGTGCAGAACTTCCCGGGGCCGTTTGCGGTGCTGGCGTCCATGGCGCTGTACGAGGTGGAGGTGTGGGGATATCCTCTGGCAGCGGAGGCGCCAGGGGAGACCCTTGCTGGTCAGCCTCCAACAGGGGGGCATCCAATGGCGGACACGCCGTCGCCGGTGCCAGGGCCTGTGCCGGTGCCGGTGCCATCGGTGGACGGGGAAGGTGCGCTGACACGTGGCTACCCCAGGCTGTGGTAATCACCATGTCCTGCGGATTGTTGTTGCAGTGCAATGAGCTGCTGGTCAGTCAAGATGCTCGTGCTCGCGTAGTGCGGCAAGGCGTCATTGTCGTGCGTAGCATCGTCGTCGAGTCGCAAGCCGTTGTAGGCCCTATATATGCTGCCGGATACCGGCTGCACGTACCTACCGGCTGCATGCCTGTTGCCCCTCCTGCAGGCCCCGCGCCGTTGCCCCCGCCCTCGTACGGCACGTACGTCAGTAGTGGCACAGGCGCTGGTCCTGCCGTACCTCGGCCGCCGCTTTACCCTTCTCCATCGCAATCGTCGTCCTCGCAAACGGCTGAGGGCTTCGCTGGAAATGCATTTGCTGCTGGTCAGCGCCCCGAGCAGCAGCAGCAGCAGCAGCAGCAGCAGCAGGTGGGCTTCTTCGTCATTGTATGTCCAAAGGGCGGGTATATGTTGCATAAAATAGTATATACCTTTGGGCACAATTACGACTAGCATGTATTGCTGCTGCTGCAGGATGAGGAGGGCGAACCCCCAGAGCCAGTGGAGGCCACAGAGTGCACGGTGGTCATCATCGGCAAGGTGGAGCAGGTGCAGGGCCGGGACGGGGAACAAGACGACGATGACGAAGACATGGTGGAGGAGCAGCAGAAGCAACAAGGTGGTGGTGCTGCTGCTGCTGGTGTATCAGCCAGCAGCTCGTCGTCGGGTCGTGTGAACCACACAGCCACCATCCAGTTTGCCAGAATCACTTGCACTGGCCCCGACGCGCCAGTGGCCATCAGCATCGGGCAGCAGCTCGTGCCCTTCGCCCGTGGTTTTACGGGTGTACGGCTTGTGGACGAGCAGGAACCGTGGTACGGCAGGCCGGGCGGCGGGCCGGAGACCGACCCATGGGACTGCGGGGTCACGTTCCGCGATGCCGTACGGCTGAGGCTGACTAACTCGGTAATCTCCGGCGCGTGGCTTAGCATGGCCGGGCCGCTGCTGCACTTCGCCAATGTGCCTCACGTGGAGATCTCCGCGTCCCGTGTTGACGACTTTGCCGTACTGCCGGCTGAGCTGCGGTACAGCAGGAACGGTACGGACGGCGGCAGTACTCCGTCGCAGTCCTGGTACCCTGGCCTGCCTTCGGCACCCATATCGTCCTCCAACTACTCCGGTTCATCACCGCCGTACTCCTCGCTATCACCTCCGTACGGCAGCCCTACCGAAGACGGCTCATACGCCGGCGGGGCCTGGTTGTACGCCCCGCTGCCAGTGTACGGCGTGGCGTACATGGAGGGCGCGTTACTCGTACGGATCGAGAACTCGGTCTGCACGGGTGTGGCGGTCGCAACCAGCTGGGCGTGTGTATGGTCAGACCTGGTGGAGCAGGTGGCGGTGCCCGAGCCAGAGGGAGGCAGCTCGCCCCCGCCCCTCCCACTCCCCCATGCGGCCTCAACACCACCAACGGCACCGTGGTGGTGGGCGACCTGGCCGACCAGCTGGCAGCCTGCCACCCGCCCCCACCCTCCACCCCACAACCTCCCGGCCCGTCACCTCCAGGCTCCCCGCCCGCCTCCTCGCCTTCCCCCACATCCCCCAGTCACCCTCCTCCGACCGCGCGCCCTGCACCCTCACCCTCGCATCCCAGCAAGCCTCCCTCTCCGCCGAAGAGCCCTAGGAGTCCTGGCCGTCCCACACGCCCTCGGCAGCCGCCCCCGCCTTGCTCCCCTCCCAAGCTCGCCCATTCCCCCTCCTCACCACCTTTGGGAGCCACCCCCACGCCGGCGACTTCACGTCGCCTGCAGCAGCAGCAAGCCCCTTTACATGATGAGAGCAACAGCGACCTGAGCAGCTGGTCGTCTGAAGCCTCGCCGCCCTATCCTGCCGATGATGCTACGCACGACAACACCACGCGCCCCCGAACCAACCTGACGAGGCCCAACTGGACGCCGCAGCAGCGCGCGGCTGTACGGGCGTACAACGACTACGTAACCGCCAATCCCCAACTGCCCAGGATCACCATCGCCAACTGCAACTTTGACAACAACACCGTGTACCCCAGGAACGATTCGTACTACGGTGTGCCCCTTGGCCTGTCGCCCGACTACCAGCACTCCTCTTCCCAGCCGCCGTCCGGCAGCGATACGGCGCTGGGAATGGTTGTCGTACGGTTCACGGCGGACCCGTCGCGCCGGCGAGTGGTGTGCGAGGCGCGCGGCGGCCCCCAACCGCCAACCGTCAACGTCCTAGTCACCGGGTCTGTGTTTGCGAACAGCTCCGGGTCAACCGCCACCAGCGTGGCGGTGCTGCAGAGCTACATCGCTGACACACGTGACCAGCAGGTGAGGCCCGCCACCAGCTTGCTTGCTTGCTTCACGTGCCGCTGCCCCTGAAGCAGGCGATGCATGACGGGGGCATCGCTCTTGCCAACTGACGCTTTTGACCTAGAGCTCTCCAGAGCACACCCGGTGCACACCCTGTCCTGGTCGCATGCTATCGCAATTGCGTTTCTTACGACATGCTGGCGTGCATGATTACGCCTAGCTGCGTTCTGTTGTGCAATTTCTTATGGTTGCCTTTTGGCGCCGTCGCCCCCGACCCGCCATGCGCTGCAGACGCGCCTGGGGGTGCACGTCCAGAACTCGCTCTTCAGCGGTAACAGGGCGGCCAGGGTAAGTGGTTCAGTGGGTGGACGGGGCGGCGTTCGCCGTGTGCCCATGCTTCGGGACCCCCACACCCACGGGCTGATGTATACCCTACAGTAGGTGCCTGCTGGTGTCTCGGGCCTGGGGACCAACGAGATGTGGCTGCCGTTCCTGATGCGCATGTAGTTTGCTTTAGCTCCCACCTGAACATGTACGGTACGGTACACCGAGGCCAGGCTTTGCCGCAGGCAAGCAAGCAAGACCCAGTGCCCCATCGTGTGCTACAATAAGCTGCACGCGGCGTTTTGCTGAACGTACACCTGCAACGCCCTCACCCGGCCCCAGATGGGCGCTGCGCTACTGCTGGGCGGCGGCTGGGGCAGCGCCTCCCTGTCGCTGTACGGCACCACCATTACTAAGAACACGGCGGCGGGCGGTACGGCATTGTACTGCGCGGGGCGGCTGGCCGTGCTGGAGCTGGCGGGTGCGCTGATCCTGGACAACGTGGCCACCAACGGTACGGCAGCGGTTGGAGGTGATTATGACCCGTACGGCGGCGGGTCATCCGCTACTGCTGGGAAGTTGGGAGATCCGTTCCGGGTAGATGGCGGGGTCGCGGACTTCCGTGTCAGGCAGTAGCGTGGGCATCAGTGGCTGGCCTTGCGAACAGCACCGCGGAAGAAGCTGTTCTGTGTGTGCGGTACTGCATCCATGATGCTCACAGATTTTGCAGACAGTGTGTACTTGCATTTTTTACTACGAGGCACACCTAAGTGCACCTATAAGCGCTCGTAGCTGTAGGCATATCGGGCATATGAAATGCTGACACGTGCACGTGCGACGCAGCAGCCATCGCTGCAATCACCAGTGTACTTCCGAACTCATGGAGAACACTCGTGAGGGATGCTGCCGGTGTGCACGACTGCTCCATCTCGTGCATACTGCAAGCTGCCGTACATCTGCATCCTCAGCCTACGTACCCTAAGCACGGAATGTCTGCATGATTATGTGCTGGTGAGGACACGCGTCATCAACACATACATAGCTGATCACAACGCATGCAGCCAGAATGGCGCCGCGGGCAGTTCGGGCACGGACAACTGAATTCTTTGTGCCTCGTGTTGCGTTGGGCTTCCTACTGTGTGCCGGCGTGAAGGAAAGTGGTCGAAGCAGGGCCTTGTTATACCGGCCAAGCCCGGTACTGTAGTTTGGGAGGGCCACCGTTGATGTCTGTTTCTGGTGCCCATGTATAGTGTACATGCATTCGTTGTTTAGCCGTGCAAGACTCCATGTCGTTAGAGGTAGTCGGAGAAAGCTGGCTTCTGAGTGTGACCAGGTGTGACGTCTGTACGGCACAGCCCTGCTCTCACCGGCAGTGAGACTGTCGGACCATACTCACAACCGCAGCAGGAGCCCGCAAGACCGATGCGCAAGGTACGTACGCAGAGGTGGACAACTGGTTACAGCATTAGGCCCCCATCACATTCCTTATTTTCTTCGTGAGGATGACAAGTAATCCGACCTTGTCTGCAGGAGCCCACCTTCGCACGACCCTTCGTGCTGACGCAACAGTTTAAATCAAGTTGCCTTGAGGCCAACGGAAGTGGACCAACGTGGTCAGAGGCTCAGAGCAACATATCATGCAGACACGTGTCATCACCTCAGGGCAGCGGAGACCAGCCCGTGTGGTCCGGCGCAAGGACCCAAGGCATGGCCAACACATGCGCGCAAATAACCTGGCACATTTCGCCCGGGTGCATAGGAAAGTCAAGACAGCATTTCACAGTATGTCTTGGTTGTAACCTTGCGTGCAAAGGGCTACTGATGCCCCACAGCGCGCCATCCTCCCTGTCTAGGGAGACACAACAGGAGCAGCTCGGTGCCGCAAGCCCCGCAGTCAGTCATGCAGCTACATTCGACAGCTGGCTAGGCTACTTCGTTTCGCATGCCGGCCTGAAGCACTGCCAAAGACCTAACCGCGACAGATGCCTCGTCACCACACGCATCCTACTACTCAGGTGCGGTCCGCAATCTGCACAACGTGCCCCCCATTCGTCACCCCCAAGCCCTTCCCCAACAACAGCAACGGTAGTACTCCTGCCCCATGCATTGCAGCGCGGTGTCCCTCAGTCCCAACCCATCCACCAAATCTCCTCCCCTACCACCACTTTTCCTTCCCTTACCCTTCCACAATATGCGTCAACACGCACTCTACACAGCTGCTCAACCACCTATTTCGGCGGTTGAGCCAGCCGCTCCCATTCAATCAGTCCTCACCCAGAAGGCTTGCCATATTCCTGACCCACTAGCCCATGACCCCAAGTACATGGATGAATACCCAACAAGTGATAAACACTGAGGCCGGAAGGGCCGAAACACATGACGCGCAGCACGGAGTAAATAATAGCACAGCAGCACCACTCCTGGGTGAGCTGTGTCGTGCGCTACACACGATGCGAACCGAACTCAGTGCTCGTCACACTTTTCTCCAACGAACGGAGTGCATAGCCAGCACAAACGAGGTAGCGCAACAAATAGTTAAAGGCGGCAATGGCAGCACCCTTGCACACATGCAGCTCGCCGGGATGCTCACGCACCAGCACACCCAAAACACCCTCCGCCGCCCACCCCCGTGCAACCCTTCTGCCCGCAATGCACCTACTCCAAACCAACCTTCGCTCGCAAAACCTGCAAGCTAACCCACACTTTCGGTGGCTTTCCTGCTTCCTGCTACACTGCTAGCGCCCGTGCTGCCTCACACTCCCACAGTCCCAAACCCAAGTACCAACACTGCTGTTGCATGCGCCCCGGGGCGCAAAGCTGAGCGAGAGTGGCGAGGCCGGGCATCGCGGATGCACATCTCCGCAAGCTGCCTTCCTCCACATGCATGCGCACTTCTACTCTACACCACACCTACTTGTACACATAGGCAAGCTCCATGAAAACCCCGGCTTCCGTGCAACGGTCATCCCTGCCGTCCACACCTGACAATGCCACGTGCCGGTCTCTGCCACGTGTCTGGCACGCACGCGCGTGCCGCCAGCGCCTCAGTACCCCCCGCGGCGCAGCGAGTCCTCAAGCTGCAGTATACTGCTCTCCATGGCCCACGCGCCGCACACACGTGTCGAGCACGTGTCTGGCACGCACGCGCGTGTCGCCGGTGCCTCAGTACCCCCCGCGGCGCAGCGAGTCCTTGAGCTGCCGGATGCTGCTCTCCATGCCCTCCCGCTCCCGCCGCGCAGCCGTGAGGGACGCCTCCAGCTCCCGGATGCGAGACAGCGTCTGCGTGCGCGGCGCCGACATGTCCGACACAGCGAACTGCGGGGCCGGAACAAATAGGGCAGCGATTTCTCGGGTGCGGTGCGGGGGTTATGTCCGACGCTGCAGGCTGTGCGGAAGCGTGTCAAGCAGTGAGGCAGGTAGGGGTTGCCGCGGGTGCAGGCACACGCCCCACGCACACGCTAATACACATGCCGCACAGCCCGCACTCACGCTTGCCACGCTGCTGGGCGGGCGCTGCGCCACGTTGATTCGGCCGTCCAGCAGCACCATGCGCTCGTCCACCCGCAGCGCCTCGTCCTTGTCCGTGATGTTGTCCGACAGCTGCGCCGCGGACAGGTCCAGCGCCGCGATCTCGCGGTCGATGGCGCCGATCTGCGCAGGATCAACGCTTAAATGCCTCAGAAACGGCAGTTAAAGGGCAGACATGCTGTGGGTTTCAGCGATCGCGGTAGATGGCGCTAATCTGCAGGGCGGGGTATTACCATTGATCCAGGTGCGAACACGGAAGGGAACAAGGCTACACAGTTGGTCGCATACGGCAACTGCGCCGCAGGCGTCCCTGTCGCATCCGCACACTGCGGGACAGCAGCTGCACGTCCTCGTTCCGTAGCCCACACGCCCCAGGCGAACACCCGAGATGCTATTACACAGACCAGATGCTGATACACACCTTGTCCGACAGCTGCTGCGACACTGACGCCAGCTGCGCCACCTCGCGGGCCAGGGCCGCCTCCACCTCGTCGTTCACCGTCTCGCGGCACGGGCGGGCCTTGCGGATCTGTGAACAATCAGGGAGCAAAAGGCATAAGTTCGTGAGGGGCGGGCCTTGCGGATCTGCAACAGGGGCGTAGGGTGGTGGTGGTCAGGAAGCGACACACCCTGTGGATTGCATGGGGACGGCAAAGTGGTACGCGGGTGGGTCGGCTGCAGTTACCAACAACAGAAGGTACGGCAACTGCATAGGGTTAACGACGAGCCGAGAGGTACCCCAACCGCTTTTGTCCTGCCCAACCGCCCACGTGTTCACCACTGTGCCCCCAACACCTGCCCGCCGCTCTCGCCTGCCCTGCCAAAGCACCCACCGTCAGCTGCTCCCGCGCCTGCGCCAGAAGCCCCTCCGTTGCCTTTGCTCCCTTGACACCCACCTTCCTTGGCCCCACCCCCCTTCAACCACCGCCAGCCGCCCCTGCGCCTGTACCAGTACGCCCCCACTTCACTAGCTCTCAGCCCTGCGCAGCTGTGATGCAGCACCACCCCGTACCCCTGCCCAAGCACCCACCGCCAGCCGCTCCCGCGCCTGTGCCAGCGGGCCCCTCTTGGCCTCCAGCGCCGCCACCAGCGCGTCCCGCTGCTGCTTGGCGCGCGCCCGCTCCTCCGCCACGCGCTCCAGCTGGGAGGACAGGTCGTCGCGAAGCGAGCGCGTGGCGCCGATCTGTGCGTGGAGGGAGGGAAGGTGGGGGTGTTGGTGTTGGTGCCGCATGTTGGGTGGGGAAGGGACAGTGACTGGAAGCGCCATGGGAGGACGGGTCGACGCGCAGCGCAGGCGTGGCACCTCTCTGTATATGTGGTTGAGGTGCAATGGCAACTTGCTTTCGGCTCAAGCCTGGGTGCACAGAGTCATTGCGCAGCATTCGGGGGCGCCGACTAACATGTAGACATGGTGTGCGCGTTGGTTCTTGGTTGTTGCCCGTAAGGATAGCCCAGCAGACCGGCAGACAGGCAGACCGGCGTAGTGTGCCTGTTATGGTATTGAGTGCTGGGTGGTAACTTGTGGCTGCGAGGGTGAGGGTCTTGGTCCCGCAGCCGGACTGCAGCAACCATCCCGTTTACTTCCCCTTGCCCTCCCCCCCCCAGTACTCGCGTTACTGCTTTCTTGTTTCCGCCCACCCCCAAACCAACCTTTGCCACTATGCTCTCGCTGAGGCGCGTCGTAACACACCCCGTCGTCCCAAGACAGCCCCTTTCCCCATAACCCCTTTCCCCACAACCCTCCCGCAGCCCTCTGCTGGTCCCTTCCCCCACCCCACCTTTGCCATCATGCTCTCGTTGAGGCGCGCCGCCATGTCGTGCTCGTTGGAGCGGCTGTTGGCGATCGCGTGCAGCACCGCCTTGCGCAGCCTGCAGCATAGGACGAACGGCACAGGATCGCATGTAACGGCTTGTATCAAGCTGGACAAGGCGTGTTCCTGGCAAACTACAATGTTGTGTTGTTACCGATCGCGTGCAGTACGGCCTTGCGCAGCCTGGGTAGAGAGGACGGCGTGCATGACGGTTCCTCATCACCGGGTTACACTACAGACTACTACCTAACCCAAGTCCGCCAGCCAGCGTTGCACATTACGCAGGCTACCCCTACCTAAGCACACCCCCACAACCAGCATCCGCACCTTGCCGAGTCCGCCAGCCAGTGGTGCGCTTTGCGCAGGTTGTCCTCCCTTCCTAAGACGCGCGCCGCAAATACACACCCCCACAACCAACATCCGCACCTTGCCGAGTCCGCCAGCCAGTGGTGCGCGTTGCGCAGGTTGTCCTCCGTGGACCGCACCCACGTGTGCGGCGTCTTGGGGGAGCAGTCGTGCGGCGCCAGGCGGCGGAACGTGGCGCTGATGCCGCCCTCAACGGAGCGGTCGTTGGGCACGGCCAGCACCGTCTCGTCAACGCGCAGCGCCTCGGTCTGCACGGGCGGGACGGTCAGAAGGGCGGGTGTATTAGCGGAGGGTATGCCAGGGGTTCATTCGGCGCGGGCACCGTCCCGTACACTGACATGCGGGGCCTCGGTCTGCATGGGCGGAGTGGTCAGAGGGGGGAGTGGATGGTGTGGAGCATAACAGGATACGGTATGCTTGGAGCGCCGTTGGCGCGATACGTACTTTGCCCGCCGGTAGGCCCTCACAATGTGGCTGTACAAGATACAGCGAGCTAGGGCGGCCCCTTAGCGCACATCAACCCACACAGGCTGTCACGCACGCGCTGTCCCCCGCCGCACCTTGTCCCGCAAGTCTGCCTCCAGCTTGACACGCACCGCCTCCAGCTGCTGGATCTCGCGGTCGACCTGTGGGTAGATGATACATCCGCATTTCACCGCTGATCATTACTGGAACCAGCAGCGGACACGGACGCGGACGATAGCTGCGCGCCACCGTGTGCTGAGCTGCCTATGCAAAGGACTCCACCTTTTACTCCGCCGATGATGGCTGCCCAGTTTTTGGTACTTCCCAACAACACGCCCTGCCCACTGCCCTGCCGAACTAGCCGAATCGGGCGCACGCCTATCCATGGGGGCCCCAAAGAAGGCCCCCAATGATGGTACCCAGACGCACCACCTTCAACAGCCCCCTCTGGCCCCTCCGGGAGCCCCAGACTCACGGGTCGGTGCCGTGCCCCCCACACCCTGGAACATCCTGGGAAGCCTCCAAGGATAGTACGCCATACACGCCTCACCAGCTCATTTGGGTCCCTCCGCACCCCAAGACCCACGGGTCGGTGCCCCGCCCCACCTGCGCCGCCGCCCGCGCCACGCGCTCCTGGAAGGTGCCCAGCAGCCCCTGCTGCTTCACCAGCGACCGCTCCACGTCGTCCATCGTCATCTCGCGGGCCGGCCGGGAGGAGCGGACCTGGTGCGGGGGCGGCGGGAAGGGGGACAGCAGCCGGGGATGATGGCGGGTCGATTGAGACGTCAAGGCGGTTTGCGGGCTGGTGGTTGGGCTGGTGGTTGGGGTGGTGGCCAGGAGGCACCGGTGGCATGGTCATCTCGCGGGGCGGCCGGGGGAAGCGGACCTATCATGCGTCAAGGCTCAATGGCCGTAGTGTCGGGTGGGAGGCGGCGGAGGCTAGGGAGGTTACTGGTAGTGTTGGACGCAACAGGAAATGTGACTGCACTGTAAGTGCGGCACGCACCGTGCCCCGTTGTGTGCGTCCCCTCAATGCAGCTGTCCTAGCCCAGCCGCCGCGAGTTCCTGCGCCGCTGCCTGTGTTCTGCTGCGGCTGCAGCTGCTGCTGTCGCCCAACCGCAGCGCACCCACGCAAGCCCCTCTGACTGCGGCACCGCGCCCGCAGACTCATGCCGTCCACACCCAGCCACCTCGACCCCTCTTCGCCTCCCTGCCTCCGGCTGCACCTGCAGCCCGCAGCAACCCCTCTGCCCCCCCTCTGACTACTGCCCCCGGCCGCACCTGCAGCCTGCTGCTGTTGACGCCCATCTTGGCCTGCACCTTGCCGCTGCGCTCCTCCAGCCGCTTCTTGGTGGACAGCAGCTCGGCAATCTCCGAAACCACCTCGCCCAGGCACGTCTCCAGCATGGCCTGAAGTAGGGCACGCGCGGGGTGGTAATTGGATAGGGTACGCGAATGGGTATAGGGTATGGGGCATGGGCTTGGAAAGGGAGGGAGCACGTCTCCAGCATGGCCTGGGGCCAACGCGTCAAGCGCAAAGAAGCAGTGCAAGTAAAGGCTGTGCCGATTGAGGGAGTGCGAAGTGCAGCGGGAGAGAAGGGGGAGGTGAGGGGCGTGGGCATGGTGAGTCGGCCGCGGTGGCGGCAAGGACGCGGCACCAAGACGGTACAGGCTGATGGCAAGTGGCAGGCAGTGTATAGTTTCCAGTGGCTTACCCGCAGCTGCTCTGTCTGGTTGAGCTTGGCGCGGAGGGTGTTGTCGACATGAGCTATGTCGTTGGCTACTGCTTGCGAGGCAGTGTACTGCAGGCAGCGTATCAGCGGGGATGCATGTCCACATGATTAGAGTAACAGCGACACAATTCAACACTAGCTCAGTGCGCGTACAAGGCCAGGCAGAGCTTCGGGGCATGGCCATGCGTCGCGTAACTACAGTCGAAATGAAGGAATTGTGCGTCCCACAGTAAATTGTATCCGTCGTAGTGCAACCAAGCAAAGCAAATAATGCTTGTCGGCACTCCTGGCCAGTGGAGAGTGGAGAGGCAGGATAGCCCCTTTAAGCGCCTGGGGACTCACCTGCAACTGGGTGCTGGCGTCTCTCAGGGTTGAAGACATGCGGTTTTCAGCTGCACCTGTCCCAATTTGATCGATGCTCTGCAGGAGTGCGGAGCCATGAGGGTCACTCAACGGGCGCTCGGTCAGGCGGCGGATGAGCAGGACAGAGGCTTAGAACAATGACTTAATAGGAGGGAAAGCGTCACAAGCGTGCTGTCATCGTTGCGGCCAGCATGCAACGCGCGCGACTGCGTGCAACTGTCCATCAAGGCCAGCGCCTTTTGGGCTGCCGGGCCGCGCTGCCTCACGTAATACAGTTAAAGTGTGCAGTAGAAGATGGACGGAGGGTGTGCAGCACACTGAGAGCCCATGATCACCAAGGGCAGCCAGCATTTGGCCATGTCTTGGACGCCCCACTCTAAGGCCTACCTCCATTGTCCACTCGTATGGTGCACGATATCCATTTCTCCCCACGGCATTCTTTCCATTTTGTGTCAAGAGCCGGTAGTTCTGAGGACGACAGGGCCGGCCTACGTTTAGTGCCAGTTCTGTCGCAGAGCGATAAGGCACCAGGTAGCCCAGCCAGAAGACGCACCGCAAGATTGATGCCGTTCTGGGTGTGGCCGTAGGAAGGCATTCTTGCACAGCGCCAAAGTCTCGAACGAAAGCGTTGCTGTTTTCACGCGCAATATAGCAAAACCATATGCAACAACAGATCTATAAAAGTTGAATGGTGAAGTGCCTACAACTGAGTGACAATCCTTATAGTTTTGCCCTACAACACAATGGCGTGTACGGCATACGGGCAAAACTTTAACCAAGGCCGAGCTTGCGCAGCCTCAGCGCACCCGGGCCCTTTGCTTGTTGTATTGAATGTCGTTGAAATGCCAGACACGTTGCGTTTCTGCCTGCACAGTAAACCCGTAGGGCAGGGGGGCTCCCCTGCGCCCAGGTCCCCTGGTCCAGGGTGCGGGACGTCAGGTGCTGTTGCCAGACACCAGCCTTGCGAGCTATTATGGGCCTGCAGCTTGTCCATTCACGAAGCGTAAAAGAGCATATGTTCCCCAGGACGCAGAAGGCCTGTGCTCCACATGCGTAGTAGATGCGTGCCGCTGCGCTAGGTCAGGCTCGGCAGGTCTAGGCCATGTGCTGGGCCATGCCGAGCAGTGTCTCCTGGACCTGGTCCTGGTAGGGTCACAGCAGGAGGCTTCCATGTGCCCTGGTGGGGTTACGTGGTATGCATCAGGCTGCACCCCCGCGCCCGTCCTGCCAGGACAGGAGGCCAGGATGTCAGGTGCCGTGAGGCCTTCAGGGATCTCCCCGTGGCGTGGGTCCCCCCTGGTCCTCCACTCCCGTGTCTCCAGGAGACGCCCCATACTGCACTTGCCCCATCACACAGTTTCAAACCGGTACTCTAGTTCAGAGTTGCAGCTGCAGGCGACGTACAATGCGTTGCTAACGCAGTGGTGAGTGCTGTCGTGGAGTGCCGGATGTTGCTCAGGGGAGCTCCCCTGATGTTGCTCTTGGATGGATCTGTACTCCTAGGATTGTGGACTGATATCTGAAAGTACCATACGACACTTTGAAATCCACAAAGTCATACCTGGCAAAACAGTTACATACCGCAACACCCGCGGTGCGCCACATCGCCAAGGTTATCGTTCACTCATAGATATGTCCGCACAACGATGAGGACAGCAACTGGATGGCAGTTTGGAAATACCCGTCAACGTCGCCGCCGCGGCAACTGCTGCTGCTGACGTTCTGGGCGGTGCTTGTCAGCCAGCTGCTGGCGCCCCGCCAAGTTGGAGGGCATCCGCTCGGCGACAATCCGCAGGGCTACCTGTCTTCTTGCCTCCTTGCCCGTGACGGCAACAGAGACATCCGGGAATGGGTGGAGTACCACCTCTTTGCTGGGTTCGACAAGATTTTCCTGTGAGGCGGGCAGGGGTGCAGCTGCTGGCATCCTGCCACACCCCTGGCACCATGCATGCACATCACGTCGTAGGGCTCCCGACGCGCTGATTTCCATAGCTTGAAGCACATGTGGTTCTCGCTATAATGATGCTTGGGCTTGACCCCAACGAGTGATTGAATGCGTGCGTGCCGCCGCGCTGCTGCTCCTGCTCTACTCTCTTGCAGCCGGTGGCACCTGGCGCCTGACCCCCTGCACCCCATACCCACACCCAGCAACCTCGACGCGTTGCACCCTGCAAGCTCAGCAATTGTGCCCACCCCGCTTCTCCCCCCAGGTTTGACCACAACTCCTCCGTCCCCATGATGCATGAGGTGTCCGACTACGTCGCAGAAGGCAAGGTGCGCCCCTGCGCCCCGTGCGTGCACGGCAAGGGTGGCTTAGGGTGGCTGCGTCACTGCACAGCAAGGACAGCCAACGCTGGCAACGTGTGGTGCAGCCTCAGCTTCAGCCATCAATTATAGAGTAACTGGTCAAGGAGGCTGCTTTCTTGCCTCCCTCTGGCAAGGGTGGCCACCCGGGAATGTTGGCACGTGCGGTAGCGCCGGTGGCCACGTACTGTGCCCAAGGCAGTACCGTTACGCCGTACGCCCACCGTATGTTGCTCCCGCAGGTGCAGTACACGTACTTCACGTCGCAGCACATCCGGCCACGCTGGTTCGGCGCCGGGCTGCAGGGCCGCGTGTTTGAGGAGTGCATGGCGCTGGCGCGGGGGTACTACAAGTGGATGGCCTTCACGGACCTGGTGGGTGCCGGCCACTGTGCATGCTCGTGCTCCAAGACCAAGTTCCGCTCAGCAACGGCACGGCTTTTGAAACGGGTTGAGAAGTGTGTGTGTGCGTGTTCACAAACCACAGCTACCGGTACATCGTGCGTCCAAAGGCCGCCAATGGAGAGCGTGATGCGGGCAACGTTCACTTCGATGCAGCTGCACGACGGCATGACGAGTCGACATGGTGTGATTGGATCGTTGGTGCCGGCGACACCCTAGCGCCGCCAGCGCATTGTGGTTCATGACGGGCCCAGTGAAGTGTGTGGACGCATGCGCTGGTGCCCTGCGCGTGCCGCCGCGCAGCGCAAGGGGCACAGTGCACACCCATGCCCGCGTGCGGAGTGCCACGTGCCCGTGCGGCACGTGCCACATGCCACGCCACTCGGTTGGGTTGTACCTGTCAGCTACGTGCACTAGGAGGCCCACATTGCTCCGCCTCCTTGCTGCGCGCTGTGACCCCCCACAGGACGAGTTCATCATGGTGGGTGCGCCACGCGGGGCGGACACGTCAACATGCTAGCCGTTGGGCTGCACGGCTCGTATGGACAGTCACGCCTGCCAAATGTATCACGTACCCATAAGCCAACGCGCACAGTAGGGCGCGGCGCGTGCACTTAGAAGGGGACTTCTCCATAGCTGGTGCGGGGTGCAACCACACTCCGGAAGAGCGGCTGGGTCATGAAGGAATTCTGCACCACTCATTGCATGTGCCGTTTACTCTCATCTCATGGACTCACCCGGGCCTTTGCAAACCCGCACTGGCAGTTCGCAAGGGCCGATTCGCATCCCTTGAGCCATGTCCTCCATGTCAACAAGGAGGTAGTATCGGCCCCGGTACCGGCCTCCCTTCTTGTCGACAACACCGGGCCATCCATAGCGCCTGCCTGCCTGCAACTGTGCAGCACACTGCTCCACCATCGGCTGCCTTCCTGTCCCTGCTGCTCAACCCTAACCTGTTGTGTCCACTTTCGCTTACTCAAGGCATCACACGCCTGCATGCCGCACTGCATTTCAAACGCTGCTCCACCACGGCTACGACCAACCCCACCATGGCCCCCACCCCCAGGTGACAGACCCCAAGTACAAGCACAGCATCCCGGCGGTGCTGCGGGAGCATGAGGACGCAGGAGCGGTCATGGTGCACTGGTGGGTGGATGTTACGGCACGGGGTGGTGGTTGGGCCGAGGTTGAGTTGTGGGCCTGGGGCAGGTCTGTGCGTACCGATCACGGACTCACGGCGCACTGGTGGGTGGGGAGCGTGTGAGTGAGTGACGGGCGGCTGAAGAGTACGCCAGCCTTGGCGCTGCCTGGTGGGTGGATGTACAGGGTGGGGAGTGGTGGTACAGAAGGCAAGTAGTCAACGTTCAACGCACCGACGCACGGTTGTGCTAGGCGTAGTACCGGCCCCCCTGCCGCGGTGTGTCGACGGCCGCACGTGCGGCGAGAATGCAGAATTACAAAGGAGGGCCAGGGTGCAGGCATGCAGTCCGTGCACACATAAGACCTTAGGGGCGGAACACCCTCTCCCCTCAGGGCGCCGTGCAGCCATGCGGGGAGGCTGCTTGCACTGCTGAGGCGGTTGGACCGTTACCCAGTTACCCGAACGAGGCTTGTTAGTTAATTACACTTACCCCTTTCTGGTGGTTCTCGCACCGGTGTGCCACGTGCCGTGGCTGCAGGCTGCACTTCGGCTCCGCGGGCGTGCAGGAGCGTGCTCCCGGTCAGCAGGTGCTGCCCACCTTCACCAAGTGCACGGGCAGGCCGAATGTACATGTGAGTAATGCCGTACCGGTGCCGTGCCGTACGTGGGCGTGTAGGCTGTACAAGAGTACAACAACTGCAGGTCTTGAGGTTGTGCCCGGCTGCCCGTAGATCTGGATATGGGGCACGCAGTTTCTACGGCGGGCAACGAAGGGCGGTGGGCAGAGGATTTGGGTGTAATATCCGGTAGGTAGGGCCTGAGCCCGACACGCCGTCCTTTGCACGTGGACTTGCGGCCCCGCCAAGCGCAGGCGTGCACCGTACCGTACCGGTACAGCACACACGTGGCATGCCGCGTGTCGCCTACCGGAGCTCCGCCCGCCGCGTGCTGCACCCTATCACCTTCCCCGCCGTGGCCTCCACCCTCACACCGATCTGTCCCCCCGGCCCGCACTGCCCGCCCCCTAGGTGAAGTCCATCGTCCAGCTGGAGTACGCTACGCTGGGCCACACGCCGCACAACTTTGGGCTCAAGAACGGAAAGTGAGTGTGCATGCACACTTGGATGGCCCACCCTCCACGCCTTTGCTTGCACAAATTGGGTTGCTTGTCAGAAGTGGGGAGACTGGAAATGCCTTCCCTGTCTCCCTGCTTCCCTTGCAGGGCCTCCGTGCGTGCAGGCGACTGGAAGGTGGTGTCGGGGCCCACGCACGACCAACCCACACAGTCGCCGCTGTCCATTTACCACTACAGGTAGGGGGCGTGGGCGCAGCCGTGGGTTTTCATGTGCCTGGCGTGTGCTGCTGTTGCGATTCACTCACCATCCTACAACAGCGCACGCGCCTGGGCCATGCACGCATGCTGTGTGTTGCAACGCCTGTTCCTCGGCCCCTCCAGCCGTAACGGCAGTTCCTCGTGCTGGTCCCCTACTGGCCCGAAAGGCACACACGTGGAGACAATGTACACACTCACGGCTCCTTCCCATGTTCGCCTCCCTCTGCAGCAACGGCGTACAGTTTACGGCCTGACGTATAGTACAATGTCACACCAGTGATGACGGCTCCTTACCCCTTCGCCTGCTATTGTAATGGGCGTTTCCCCCCTGTGCTGCGTGTCGAAGTGCACCGCCTGACGCACAAGTATCCGCATGCGGAATATGCCATAAGTACCTTGCTGCCCCACCAAATCCCACCCCCCTGCTGCCCTGCCGTGTCCCCTGCAGCAAGAGCGTGTCCGAGTACACGGCACGTGTCAACAAGCTGGGCAAAGGAGTGAGCGGATTCACCAACAAGAACATGGCGGTGAGGTACACGCCCGTCACGCCGTACATGCAGCTGAGCACAGGATTTCCAGGGATTGCCGTACCATGCCGTACGGTGCCGCGCGATGTCATGTGGTAGGCGTGCGCTTGTCACATCCGGTGCCCCCACGCTGTTCCTCCCATCCCACGGACCTCTCTCCCATCCGCCCTGCGTACGTGCATACCACCTGCTGCTGCAGACGCCGCCCATCCGCTGCGTCCCCATCCTGCCCTAGTGCCCTTCAAAGCACCCCCACCATAGAAACCTTACGTTTCGGCGCCCCCATGCGTGCATACCGTAGCAGCGGCCAAACTCTGTTCCTTGCCAATGCACGGCTCCCTACCTACTATGGTACTTTCCCCAGATATAGACATGGTCATAAGGAATAGGGCTTTATTACTGTGTTTGCTTCCGGCAGATATATCACATGGTGGACGCCGAGTCCAAGCATGACTGCCCCCTGGGCCGCGCCGCGCACGCCCTCATGCCTCGGAGGCCCAAGCCGGACTGCGACTGCGCAGACCAGGGCGGGGACAAGTAAGGCAGCTGGTGCAGAAGGGGCCTAACCCACACGGCGGACACGTGTCAACGGTGGCAGGGCTCAGGCCGCCGCTGTACGGTTGGGAGTGGCGCTGCAATGTGGGCGTGCTCACCTCGAATGCATGGGCGTGCAGCGGCCCAGAACGCCTGCGACAGCTGGGTATTATTATGGACCAGGGGAGGGTTACGCAACGTATGGACTGCAGTACCAATGGTGCTGAGGTAGTTTAGGGCGGGAGTGACACCTTGTGCCCTCAGGTTTCGGCGGTTCCTGCGGCTGAGGAGGCGGGGTCACTGCGGATTTGTGTGTTAGCTGAAGCCACGGCCCACGGGGCTGCAACGCATACCGGTAGGTACGCAGGCAGTGCACGGAGCGTGTGAAGCGAAGTGCTTTCTGGACGCTGCCGACCACTACGAGTGCGAAGAGGTTATTATATGCGTGTCTAGTACGTACGGTCTGGAAATTATACCTGTGTCGCTGTATGGTGCTGCAATTGGCATGCGCACCTAAACATGCAGCACCGCTTTTTTCCTTTGTTTTTAAAGTCCTGAGCCAAGTAAGGAGGATTGGCTGCACCTTGCTGCACAAGAGGGAGGCCAGGGCGGGTCAAATCTGAGGCGCTGACTGATGAGGCGTGAGGGACCAGGCTAAGCGGCCCAGAGGGCCGCAAGCCCCAGGCAACAAGCGGGCAACATGGCATCCAGCTGAATGTGGTACAAGCCCGATTGGCTGGGTTGCCTGGCCTTATTAATGTAACCGTGCAGCACTTGAAGCACGCCGCCATCTGGGTGCAGTCAGTTGTGGCCTGAAGGGAGCTGCCCTGCCTCCCCTTTGCAACCCATCAGGCTCGCTACGTCTTTCTTCAGCAGCCACATTGGTAACTGCACACTGGCTTTGTAACCGCCACTGTTGGGATCCGCAAAAACGCCCAACCAACACTCCTCTGGGTTGACCGCACGCACAGTGCATAAACAGGCCCGGCCCCAGGCTCTTGTAGCACCGCTTGTCAGCCGGCATGTGTCCAAGGACCTTAGGTACTCTCCTCTCCAGCCTGCTCCTCTCCGTCCGACACGGGTAACATCATGCGGTGTACAATGCGGTGGCCTGGCAGTGACCACCTGCTCCCCTACGGATCACGGCCACCCATTCCCCCCACGGCGCACGCCTACCCAGGCCTACCCCTGGCCCCCCACGGCGCACGCCTACCCCTGCACCCCACGGCGCACACCTACCCCTGCACCCCACGGCGCACGCCTACCCCTGCACCCCACGGCGCACGCCTACCCCTGCACCCCACGGCGCACGCCTAACCCTGGCACCTACGGGTCACACCCTAGCCCTTGCCTTACGCCTACACGTCCCTTGCCATCCGGTGCAAGAAGCCCGCGTGTCTGCCACAGGAAGGAGCAACACGCTCCAGCCACAAATGCGTATGCATGCATCAACGGCCCAAGTAAGGCCAGGATCCACTGACCCACAGGCACCAGCTGTGCCGTGCGGCCCATGCCATCCAGGCAGGGCTCGAATGTAGCCGCGGCTGCACGATTCCAAGCCACACCGAGCTCGCTTGCACCACTCCGTTTCCGTACTAGACTTTCCGTTGGCGATAGCTACAGTGGCAGCACGCATGCCGCTGGCTGTGCGTGGGAGCCGGCCGTGCTCCACATGTGCAGTGTACTTGCCAGGCACCCACCACACACCCGCTGCCGCCATCTGCCGTTGCTGCAGGGCCTGAGGGCCTGAGCTGCTGCCATTGTGCTTGCACACCGCTGCCTGCTGCTGCGTGCCTGTGCACCTTTTTTTTCCCAGCACCTATCCCCAGCACCTATCCCCAGCACCTATTCCCAGCACCTATCCCCAGCACTGCATCGCCCGCCGCCGCACTGCCGCGCCTGCCACCCGGCTGGCCATCGCCCACCAGCCCCACCGCCATCTGCTACTGGAGTGCTACCCTGGCGGTGGCCCGCGGTGGTGTGCGCGCGGCAGCATGTGCAGCAGCGGCAGCTAGCCCCCACCCGCACCCCGCCAACCTGCCCGCTGCGGTCACTGCGTCTACAAAAGCCCGCGCTTTGCGGAAATAGATTGCGCTATGCGCATATCGTTCCTTTTAAGCGTAGCGGGAAACAACGTGCCCTTTGCTTGCATGACATCGTCTATTCGATCCCATATCGTCTTCTTCCAGATCACACACGAGCACACTGTCAAATATCCTCGCCACCCACAATTCAGATACTCATCCCACTCCTGTCAGTCCTGCTGGTCCTGCAAAGCCCTCGCTCACATCCGAACACAGGTACAGATCCATACCGTATGGCAGCCAACATACCCTTGTTCCCCGTGCGCATCAGGCCATTGCAAATGCTTTTCATGCATTAAAGTGCGTTCCCCGGCGTCTATTCTCGTCCATGCATGGCCACGCGGCCACGCACGCCTGGCCTGGCCTCGCCTCCCCTCGCCTGCCACGCCGCCCTACGCCCCGCCGGCCACTGCACTGCTGGCCCACCCCGTGTGTATCTTCATCGACGGCTGCCCCTGCCCCACCTGACCCTCCTGTTCAACCCCAGTTGCTACATACCCATACCGTACAGCATAGGTACGTAACAGCAGGTAGGGTTCACTGACGCCCAGATCTGTCAACACTCCACCAGGAAGACACAACGCTGCACCAGCCTACAGTGCTGACCAGCAGCAGTGCACCAGCCAGGCATTGATTGGCGCTTCACGGCAGGCGCACACCACATAGCTCAAGTCGTACGTGTTGGGCCTCCAAACGAGCTGCTTGTTAATGCTTAAGTAAGGCCCCGCACGCGCACATGGCCTGCAGTTCCGTAGCCTCCGTTGCTTGCCCCCGCCGCATGTCTTGGTGGTGCGGGCCAAGCTCGCTCACTGCAGCGCCTTGACGGCCACCTCCTTGATCCTGTACAACAGCGAGTGTCGGGGACACGCGCGCACACACACGCACACGTGCGCATGCACACGCGTCAGCTCATGCACACGGTACGGGTGTTGCTTGGCCAGAGAGAACTGAACGAATAGCTGAGCTACCCGCCGGACGCAGTTGCTCGCTGTGTGGCCGGTGGGCTCAGCTGCACAGTCACGAACCCCACTCTTTAGGCCCACCTACCACCGCCGGCGGATGTGCGGTCGCGGCTCGCAGCAGCTCAGACCCCAACCTAGCTATCGTTATCAAGTGCGTGGCTGGCATGGACCCACAAAGCTTCCCAACCTCCCCTTCCCTTTCCTTCCCTTCCCTCCCCTTCCCTGCCTTCTCCGTACAGTGCATTGGTGCGCTGCGCTGTGCCGCGCTGTGCAGATGGCGAACGAATGGCCAAGCAGCGAGCGTGCTCACGTACTTGCGGTACAGCGGCAGGAACTCCGCAAACGTGTTGGCCCTGCCCGCCAGGACGTCCTCCAGGCTGGTGCCCGTGCCGTACAGCTTGCCGTTGAGGCCGGCGTCGGGGTGCGTCTCGGTGCCTGATGAGGGCCGGGGGCGGGGAGAAACGGTGCCTGCCTGCAGTTCCATGCTTGGTCATGCTGCCTAATCAGAGGGAGAAGGGCGCAGATGCATGCGGCACACCGCGCCGAGTGTGGCGCGGCTTGGTCGTACTGCCTGAGAGCCATGCATGCGTGCAGAAGCAATCGGCAGCGGGGTCGATCGCTGTTCGTTTCAGACGCCCCTTACCTGACCTGCATGCAACATACACGCACCGTCATGCGGAAAGACCCTAGCTACGGGCTGACGCTGTGCTTCCATGACGACGTCTGCCAGAGGAAAGCGACACGGTCAGCAGCTGACGAGACTGATTGACACCTCATCAATCACATAACTACGGTAGGTACCAACGACGCCCCGCCAAACACAAGCAGCTCCAAGCCAAACAAGTGATGAAACACCCCCGTCTCGTCCCCCAACCCCCGTCTCGTCCCCCGTCTCGTCCCCCACCCCCGTCTCGTCCCCCCGTCTCGTCCCCCACCCCTCGCTCCGTCCATACACCGTGCATTTGCCATGTCTCCGTCGTCACCCGCCAGCAGCCCACCAGCAGACGCAGAAGTAAATCCATCACACACACCGCCCGCCCGATCAGCCCATCATTTACGGTATCAGCCCCCGTTTCGTACTAGATAGGCGCAACAAACCCGCCGGACCGCCACCGCCGCCCCACGCACCACTTTACGCGTAGTAACCCACCGCCACGCACCGTTGATGGACAGGTTGGCCAGCAGGCCGTTGGCGGTGCTGTAGGCGAAGCAGGCGCGCCGGTGGTCGGCGTTGACGTCCATGTGCGCGGAGCGGCCGAGGGTGGTGCCGGCCGGCACGCCCGTCATGGCGCCGTCGGTGGACATCCTGCCCAGGTCGGTTCCCACGACCACGTCCTTTGTCAGGAAGCGGGCCACCGAGTGGTACGACATGAGCGCCATGCAGGTCTCCACCTGCAGCAGGAGGGGCAAGGGGTAACCGCAAGGCAGCAAGGTATTTGTATCGGCAACGGCCAGCCTGAAAAAACGATAAGAGGTTAGCGGGGCAGGGTGGAGGGGGGCGCAAGTGGTAGGTAGCTAGGGAGGAGGAAGGCAATGCCGCGTTTCATCAGGGACAGCAGTATCCGGTCTATGTGTGGCTTGGGGCGGGTGCAGGGGACGGACGGACGAAGCTGGGCGTGGCTTCATAATACGACGAGGCCCATGCAACCTGGCCTGCCGCCGAGGTGGAGCGGCAGGGGGCGGAGAGGATGGAGTGTTGGCGGGGGTGTGCGTGTGGGTACCGGTACGAGGGGGGTGGAGTCGGGTGGGGTAGGGTGGGCGTACGCATCGACAGTGTTGGAGTTCTGGTGAGGAACGTTGCAGCAGCTTACAAGGTCACACGAGGCATCCCAAGCCCCGTAACATACCGACGGTAGGCCAACAACTAACCCTTTGTTGACCAGGCATGCATCTGGTTACTGGTACTCAGCTACTCACCGATTCGTATCCCGCCGCCAGGCCCACGCCCAGCTGCGACACGCGGAAGTAGACGGGGGCCGACCAGCGGGAAGGCCCGAACTGGTCCTGTGCGTGCAGGTGGTGGCGCGGGCAAGCACGGGGGTGTGATAAACATGCAAGCCTGCAACACCGTACCGTGCAAGATGTGCCTTACTGGCCCCAGGACCCCCATCGTCAGGGATGGAGCGATGATGGTAGGCAATGACAACCGAACATGGACATGTCAGGACGCAGCTGCGCTTTAGCACACGTGCCGGACATGCCCCCATCGGCGTGGCAGCTGCAGGCGAGCGGAGTGTACTGCCCACGTGCTCAGCGCGGCGCAGGGGCCTGGGGACGGCGGTGGCCGGCTCTGGTGTCAGTTATGAAGTGGTCTTGCGCACATCCGCACTTCCTTGTGTTTCACAACCATGAATCAGGCGGTGGACCAGTAAGGGTCATATTCCTCCAGCTCTATCGGCTCCAGGGAAGGGAATTCCCCCGTCATTTACGTACCTTATCTTTGTAAGCCCCGGCCTCTGAAAGCCCGGGCTCACCTGTTCTAGCTTGCGGATCATGAAGCCTGCAAAACATACAGGACACATGCAGTGTGCACGGTGAATACGATGCCATGGGGGGACTCGATTCAGCGAAACGGCAAGCGCACGACGCGAGCTGCGTGCAGGGGTACGTAGCCAAGTCCCAAGTGCGTGTGGGCTGGGGGGGCCCAGCCCGTACCGTGCCTGCTGACGCAGCAGGCCGCGTGTCCATATCTAACCTGATCCCACAAAGCGCCTTAGCCCCCTGTCACCGAAACCAAGCCAAAGCAAGCTGCACTCATGTGAGAAGGTGGGGCCAAGCGGCCGGTGGGGCGTACACACCCGAGCCACGAGCCAAGGTGATGCCGAGGCCTCCCTTGGCCACCCGGACGAAGGCGACGCCCTCGCACGCGTTGAAGATACCCGGCTTCATGGACTCATCGCCACCGTCCGTAATAAGCCGATCAACGAGCTCACACGCCCACGTGACATCGTGCGCCCTGCAGCTCACCCGCGTGCGGTGAGCTGGTTGCGATGTATGTGGGGTATGTGGAGGGCGTGCAGGTACAAACGCACGAATGTCCAGGCAAACAAAGGGCACACACGCGAGTACGCCAGTGCGCTAGTAACTATCACACAGCAACGCTTACATTTGCTTTCTGAGATGCTCATCTGAAAGCTCCTCGTTCAGGTCATAGGCCTGCGATGGCTTCGCGAAATGGTCGTCGGCCGACACTGTCTCGTATGTTACTGAGGGCGTGGTGGCCATGATGTAATGGTTTTCCCGTATCGGCTTCGACACCCGCAGGTTCTACTGCTCTCTGGCAAGATAAAGTAGGAAACGGGAACAGGGTAACGGGAACAGTTGTCTAGCGTTCGCTTGGTGCTTCTACAAGAGCACGAGACAACTGCGTAAGGCCGTGTATAACTAGTCCAGATGTCCCTGACCCCTGCCAGTAAGAATTATTCCAAGGGTCTGTGTGGACCCGATTCCGTGTCTAGCGTCATGGAGCGGACCTCTCGACCCACGGGTCAATACCAGTACATCTAGGAGTGATTCCCAACCATTCCAAGTATTCGTCCTACAACACAAGAGGGGAGCTGTTGAGGATGGGCAGCGCTTTTCAACAGCTAGGCGCGCGTCCACTGCGTGCAACGTCAGGCAGGATGAGCAGATCCCCCTGTGCGCTGTGCCCTTGGTGTCACACCCCCCTGACCACGCACCCTTGACACGTCAACCGGTCGGAGCCGTTGCTTGTCATGCCAGGTCCTTGCCCTTGCCACAGGCAGCCACCCACCCAGCTTCACCTGAGGCATATGTTGCAGTTACCAAGTTCTGCCCTACCACGTCACGGCTTTGTGTCCAGCAGGGTTTGAATGTTGCATTGACGGAGTGCACGAATGGTTGCGGAACACCTTTAGTAGGCGAGCCAAAGCAAGCTGGCCCAGCCACTCTACGCCCAGCCGTTGCGACGGCGCACCCCGGCAGCGTCAAGGCCATACATGACCATGTCAGCTCTTTTCTCCGACCTCACACATCCTCAACCGTTGCGGCAGTACATAAGCACAAGAACAGGTTCGAAGCCGCTGGTGGCCACAACATTATGCGGCGCGTATCCAAGGGCACCCTGGCCTCAAGACGTCCAGCACCAGGCAAGCCAAAATGCCACTTGGTCAATTAGACTTGCGTGTGCGTGGTCTCCAAGCTCCCAAGACCGATGCATGGAGTCAGCATACGTTCGACGACGTAAAGAAACGAGTCGATATCATACAGCAGATGGCTGGGCATGCAGTGCTGTGATTCGGTCAAGGATACGGTCCATAACCGACTCGACATGCGTATTGTGCCACGATACGCTGCTCTACCCCTTACGTTACGTCAGCCTCGTCCAAGGGCCTTCAATCCACGCCGCCCCAATACAACCTTACCCCCACCCTACTCCTGCGGTCTTACACACACCTCAAGCCGTCAGCTGCGAGCAGCCTGGGTACGTGCCATGCGAAGACACGGTGCGAGGGTGCTTTGCTGCCCTCTGGAATTAACAATGAACCGATGCCTCGAGCCCTAAGTCCACACCCCCGGACTGCATTTGCAGCCCTCGCCATGCATTCAGGTAGCCCCCCCCCCTACGTTTTCATGCTGCACCGTCTCAAACCACAGGTGAGCTCATCAGCTCAACTCCTTTACTCTAAGTCGTCTGTTAGGTCAATGACCTCCGTGTCCTCCTTGCTGTTGGCGGCAGGTGCAGGTGCAGCTGCAGCGGCAGGACGCATGCCGCCCGCCCTTGCTCGCAGCGGCGGCGGGGCGGTCGGCGGACACGGGCGTTGTGGCGGGGGAGTCGCCACCGCCGCTGCCGCAGCTGCTGCTCCGGTTGCACTTGGTGTGGGCCCTGAGGGCCCAGGCTGCTGCCCGTGCGGCTGCACTGCTGCCGCGTGCTGCCTTGGCGCCGCCCGGGTGCCGCCCCCGGGCTCAGGGTCCGCGGCACGGCCTGGGGGCTGCCTTGGTGCTGCCTGTGCGGCCGGCGCGGCTTGTGCTGCTGGCGCCGTGCGTGCAGCAACAGCTGGTGCACCAGAGGGTACTGCTGCTGGTGCCGCTGCTGCCGGTCCTGCTGCTGGCGTTGTGGAGGGCCGCTTGGCTTGCGCAGCCGGCGCGGCTTGCGCTGGTCCTGCCGATGCTATTGCAGCCGAAGGCCCGGCTCCAGCGGGAGCAGGCCTCGGTGCAGGAGCCGGGCCAGTCGCCGGCGCAGGTGGAGGGCGGGCAGCGGCCGCACCACCGGGCGGCGCGGGTCGTACCGCCTCCCCTCCGGCTCCCGCTGGGGCAGCTGCCGTTCCCGGGGCTACGGACCTTGCGGCAGCGGCAGTGGCGGTGCCTGTTGAGCCAGCGCGCTGCAACCCCTGCGGCTGGGAGCGCGACTGCTGCTGCTGCTTGTGCAGCAGCTGTTCCGCCCGCTCCAGGATGGCCAACCCCGTGCTGAACCCGGCGCTCCCCGCCTTGCCCCCGGCACTTCCGCCACCAGCCCCGCCGCTGCCCCCGGACCCGCCGCCCCCGCTGCTCCTCCTTCTCCCTGCCGCCTCCGCAGACCGCACAGCCCGCGGCTCGCCCTGCCCCTGCCCCGCCGTGCCCAAGCTGCCGGCGCTGGCCCGCCTGCACACCGCGGCAGGGGCTAAGACACCGCCCGCACTGAGCCCCGCCTGGGGACCGTTGGTCCCGGACCCATCAGCAACTGCTGCTCCCTCAGCTCTGCCGCCGAGCCCATGTGTACTATCCGGCTTCGCCATCCTCGCTTCCCCTGAGGTCACTTTTGGGGCTGCCTGAACGCCACCGCCTGAACCAAGGGTCCCACCCTGAGGGCCACCGCCCCCAACTGTCTGCGCCCCACCCTGCGGCTCCGTTTCCTTCCTCACTGCACTCGCCGCTTCCTCCGCCCCTGCAGGACCAACACCCGCACCAACGCCGCTAGCCCCCCTGAGCAAGTCCTGCTCATTCCCTCCGTCGCCCTCTGGCGAGGCCCCCTTGTCCGTCTCCCCGTCCCTGCCCTGTGGGGACCCTTTTCCTTCCGGCGACCCGTACGACGCAGCGTCGTGGAACTCGGCGTCGTCGTCATCGGCGTCCCCGTCCTCCAAGCCCTGCGCGCCCTCCTCCCGTCGGCGCTTGGAGCCACTCCGCTCCTGTGCTCCTGGCCCCTCGGCTGCCATGGGATCCTGCTTCTGCGCCCGCTGCTGCTGGTCGTGCCTGTAGCTACCCGCCGGCACGCCGTCCGGCGGCACGTGCTGCTCAGGCCCCTTGGCGCTCGGCGGCTGCGGCGGCTGCGGCGTTTGCAGCGGTTGGTGGTTAGCCCCAGCTTTGGCGGTCCTGCCACTCGGGGACACCGACACCACCACCGCTGGCGTTCCGCGCACCTGCCTTGCGCCCACGTGGTGCACCGACGACCTGCACGCTCCTGACCACACACCCGGCCTCAGCCCGCTGCTGCCTCCGCCGCCTCCGCCTAGGGCCGTGCCTTCAGCTCCTGCAGGCCCCTGATCCCCTGCCGTGCCTGACATCCCCGCACCAAACCCATGGACTCCGCACACCGCCTTCCCTCCCGCGCCTTGCTGCCCTGCAAGCCCTGCGCTCGGCTCCTCCCCCGCACGTGCCCGCTTCGCCGCAGGAGCCTCTCCCTCCCCCTCCTGCCCCGATCCTCTCGGCTCCCGTCGCTTGCCGGTGCCACACACGCCGGGCACCTCGGCACGCCCTGCGTCATCCGGCACCCCTCCTCGGCCCTCCGCGGCCTCCACGGCCGCCGCCGACGGCTCTGGCAGCTGCTCCCCGTCCGGCCTGCGCACCACCCGCACTGCCCCGCCCTCGCTCCCCTCCGCCGCCTGCGCCCGCACCAGCCCTGGCGCGAAGCCTGAACCTGCAGCCCACAGGCCGCCGCCCTCACCCTCACCCCCACCGCCCGCGGGCCTTGCTGCTGTGGTTTCCGCTCCCGTGTCCGTCCTCCACAGGTCGGCCTCCTCCTCTGGCGGCGGCGGAAGCGACGGGGACCGAGATGCCGGTTCCGCCGCTGCACCGCCGGAGTCGCTGCCGCGGCGGCTGCCCCACGCCAAAACCGCTGCCGCCGCCGTACCCGCTTTCACCGCCGCCGCGGCGGCGGCTGCAACTGCAACTGCATCCTTGTGCTTTTGGCCGTGATCGTCGCCGAGCTGGGCGCAACACAGGGCAGAGACCCCGTTCAGGTCGGGCGCTCCGTGTCTGGGTCCCCTTACGTCCGCGTCCCAGTCCCCACTCCCGCGCGCGCTGGGGCGGAGGCTGGGGGGCCCACCGACGCCGTCCTCCTTGCGCATCTGCACCAGCAGCAACATGCGCGTGTCCGCGTCATGGCTTACGTGGTTGACACCTCCAGATGCAACTCATGCAGACCAGCTCCCACATTGCTGCTGCTAGCCATGGTCCTGTTATTGCAATCGCTCCATGCGATGCCGCTGCACCCACCTGCAGTTGCGCGTCCTCCTCGTCCCGCCGCTGCGCTCCCTGCTGCTCCACGGCCGCCAGCCGCTGCCGCATCGCCTGAGGCCGCACAGGACATGGGGTCGCTCCCACTGTGAGTAATCTTAACCCTAACGCGGTCAGGCAAGCGGCCGCCAACCGCTGCCGCAGCACCTGCCGCAGCACCTGCCGCAGCACCTGTAAGCCGGGGATGCGCTCCTACCTGACCTCATTGGGTGAAGCTAAAACCAGCATCGGCACTATGGTTGACTGCGATGGCCAAGCGTGCTGCTTACTGGTGCGTAGCAGCCCCGCATAGATCCTGCCCAGCCCCACACGCGTACCCCCATGAGTGATACGCTTCTGGTCAGGGGCACTCCGTTCCACTCAGGACTCCCTGCCCTGCTTGCTTGCGGCTTTTAAGGCACATTTTGCCTACTTCCCGCACCGCATCCACAGCACTCCCTGCCCTGCCCACCTCCAGCTCTGCACGGGCTGTGCTCAGCTCCTCACGCAGCTGGTCGCGCTCCGAAAGCACCTCCGCGTACGGGTACGGCTGCAAGCCGAGCGGCGCCTCCCCAGCCGCAGCAGCAGCACCAGCCGCCGCCGCCGCCGCCCCCGACACCGCAGGGTGGGGCTGCGCCTGCCCTGTGCCGGTGCCTTCCGCTTGCTGCTCCTGCTGCTGCTGCTGCCGCAGATGCTGGACCAACTCCCTCAGCTCCCGTGTCTCCTCCTGCGTTTGTTGTAGGATGCGGTGAAGAGCCGTTCAAAACACATGACACAGCAAAGCTAGTAGGACTAGACCGCGAGGGCATGGGCGGTTTGTGTCTACTCCTGCGAGTGTGTTGAGAGTGTGCATGCCCCCGGAAGGTGCACAGCAGGCGCTCGCCTGCTGCTTGGTGGATACTTGGTGTCCGTCCACACAGCGCAGCAGGATCTCCAGCTCTGGTAAGCCCTCCCCACAGACCCACACCAGAGCTCACCTCGTGCTCCCGTTGCTGCTGCTGCAGCTGCTGCCGCAGCTTTTCCGTCTCCGCTGTCAGCGCCGTAACACTGGTCCGGAGCGACTGAACCAGCTTGTACTGCAGGCATTGCGTAACATGCACGCGCCATGATGGTTGCGTAATACTGCGCTGATAGTCTTGCAGGTGCATTACAGTTACCAAGCAAGGTATGGAGCCCCCACCAACGTCCCCTGTGGTCCCACTTGTTGGCGTCCAGGATGAGCGGGAGGAAAAAGCCCTTCCTTTTGTATAAGGACCCTGTTCCGCCCCAAGAGGTGCCTGCACGGCCTCACCTTGTACCCCATCACAGCCTGTCACCCGCCCGCATGTGTGCAACCCTGCCGCTGCCCCCGTACTCGCCTGTCCGTTGCCCACACGGTCCATTGATATCTGAACACCCTGTCATAGCGCATCGCCCACCCTGCCCGCTCACCCGCTTGTCGCCATCCCAAAGGTGTCCACAGGTCCCTGGATACCCCTGTCCATAGGTCCCTGGATACCCCTGTCCATAGGTCCCTGGATACCCCTGTCCATAGGTCCCTGGATACCCCTGTCCATAGGTCCCTGGATACCCCTGTCCATAGGTCCCTGGATACCCCTGTCCATAGGTCCCTGGATACCCCTGTCCATAGGTCCCTGGATACCCCGCCGGACCCTCACCTCACCTCGTACCCCCCGCACCCACGTTTCGGCAGCCTACGTGACCTTGGACAACCCGCCGGACTCTGACCTCGAGGCCCCGCCCCCTCATCCGCTTGTCGGTGTCCCATCATCCGATATGAGCCCTGAACGCACCACCCACCAGCGCCCAACTGCCCTTGGGTGTAGCTACATCAGGCTCGTTGTGCCTGCATCCCGCACCGCATCCGCTACGCCCACCGCCCACCCTGCCCGCTTACCCGCTTATCGGCGTCCCAGATGAGCCTGAAGTAGCCCCCCTCGCCGTCGTCCCACGCCAGTAGCACCTCCTGCCCCGCCCTCACGGGGCGCGAGTTGCACACCAGCACCACGGGCCGGAACACCACGCGCCCGCAGGGCAGCACCGCCTTGTGCACGCCCTGGGGGTAGGAAGGGAAGCAAGGGCACGTGGCGATTCACGCCTCCGAGGGGCGCTGGCATAGTGCACAACGCTTGCAAGGTCTGCGCCAACGCGGGCAGCTCGGCCAAATGTATCCCCATGCAAGCGGGGAAAAAGTCACGTACTGGAAAGCGGGAGAAAGGGAGGGGAGAATGAGATTATGGTCCGCGAGCGCGCATGGTGTTTCATGTGATGTGCTGGTCTCAGCAGGGTAAGCCGGAACACCACGCGCCCGGTGGGCAGCACCGCCTCGTGAAATGCCCTGGGGACGAGTGTTGAGTGGCGGTTGTACGCGTGGAAGAACGCGTATGGGGAATCACGTGAGGTGTGGGGCGTGTGAGGAGCTATGGTGAAGCTGTACTACTACACCGCCCACTTTTCGGGCAGCGCCCCGTTGCGCACGCGCTTCCCAGCCGTGCACCGGAAAGCATGATAGCGTGCCGTGAGCACGCTGGTGGTGGCTAATGAATGCCGCCATCCGATGCCAGCCGCCCCGGCATAACGCGGGTAGCCACGGCGTTTCTGCTGCTCCCGCTTTGCATCCGTGCAGATCACCACACAGCCTAGCACCAAAGGTCGCCCTCCCCACGCGCACTCCCACGTTCCCCTTCCCTTTGCACGCAACCCCCTCCGCCTCCTACCTGCAGCGTCTCCGCGTTGGCCACCCGGTGCTGGTAGTCCTTGCAGGTGCAGCGCGTGTTGGGGCCCGGCCGGCCCACGTCGCCCCACTGCTCCTTGCACGTGCCCCTGCGGGGTGGGGTCGGCGCACAAGGGAGTCCAAATCGGGTTTGGCGGTAGGAAGAATGCCTTTGGAGACGCTGTCTGTGGATTGACGTGACTTGGACTTGTGGGTGTGCATGGGGGCCCCGGGGGCATGGACGCACCGGCATCACAGCCACGTGTCAACAGCAGGTGCACGTGCAGGGGTTGCGGACGCAGGGTCAGCGCGCGTGGCCTCGCTCAGTTGATAATGTGGGTGATGTCTAAGTTGAAGAAACGTTACCTATTCATCGTACAACACCAGCTTTCGTTGATTAACACAAAAAACCAATGTTCTACCAGTCGATGGATTATCTCAAAAAGCACAAACTAGACTAAATCACGCTACCCACCATGCGGTCTTCTCGTTGGCCTGTGTCATGAGGCACGTGCGGCCGTCGCCGCGCACCGTCACTTGGTGGGCGCGGGGGACGCAGTCCCGTGGGTTGCCCACGGCCGCGTAGCACTGCGGGCGCACGTGCAGCACGTGAGGTAAGGCAGGCGAGCATTGGTAGGGGACCGCCGCGTCTCTGCAGCATGAGGGCCCAAAGCGAGTGGTGCTACAGCCGCCAGGCCAGCCTTGACTGAAACTGCGCATGCTCTCTTCGCACTCTACTGGTCCTGACTGACCCAGTTGACGTCACATGGCTGAAGCGCCCGGCAGTACGGCACTGGTAGGGCTCCAAGTAGCACACCCCGGCAGCAGCAAGGCTACCCACGCTAGGTGACTGCCGGTGCTGTTGGCATCGCTCCTTTCTACAAACTGTTTGCGACTGGGGCAACAAAGAGAAAGGCAATACATCGAGAAAGCTCTTCAGGGTACGTACTACCCTCCGGGGTAACATATACTATCGGTTTTTGGTTTCGGTACTAGACTGGTACATATACTATGCTCCTGCCATATCCCGCATCGCCGCACACCTACCTTGTTGAGCCAGCTGACGTCGTGCGTGTACTGGCACTCCAGCTGGCGGCCGCCCGTGCAGTCGCCGTCGATGTAGGAGTCGTGCTCCAGCTGGGGGCCGTGCAGGACAACGCGGAAAGCTTGTGGGGCGCCACAAGAAGAGCAACGCAAGCGGGCAGGTAACGACGGGAGGTTGCTTGCCCTGACAGGGGCCGCTTCACAGGGCGGGCGCTGCACTGCTGACAAGCGGACAACGCTCCGCTTTTGGTGGCTTCCCTGCCGATACCCATCGCAAGTGGAGACTCCAACACTCATGCCTGCCCCAAACCCCCCGCCTGCGTGGCCGCCCCCACAAGGGTTATCCCCCAGACCCACCCTACACCTACGCCCTGGTCAGCAACTGCGCTCCCTGCTCACCACCGTCTCCGCTGTCCCAAAGTACGCCCCGAGCAGCTGCTTCTCCGACAGGCTCTCTGAGGGACATAACAGGATGGACCAAACAAAAGCCGGAAATTAACTGAAGCAGGGCGTGACTGGCAGTATCGGTGCACCCCGCTTCACCGGGGCAGCGTAGGCCGTAGGGCAGATGCATGGGGCAGAACCGCAATCGGCGAGCGAACACCCGCAGCTTCGATGCAGGCACCCTGGATTTTCAGGAAGGCACGCTTAAGACACGCACGCAACTCTCCCTCTCTCTCGTGTCCCTGCACCTGCATGTACCTAAACCCGCACATGGAGCACCGTTACCCGGCTCCGCGATCAGGTACTCCTTTCGTAGCCCTTCCCCGCAAATGAGACCCGTGCCGACGCACACCAGGCGCCCCCCTTGCAACCTTCCTGTGTGCACGAGGTAGGTGATCTCGCGTGCTGGTGGATTTGCCCACGGCGTGCAAGGCACCAAATGCACTTGAGCTCCAATCTCCAAAGCATATGGCCCCCATTCAATTGCCCAGTCTGGAAAGTGCCACGTGGCCTAAGCCTCCAGCACCAGTCGCCAGAGTCCCTGATCCGCTCTTGCTGTCCTGCTGCGCCTGCTTCCGGCCCCGCTGCCCGCACCTGTGTAGAACAGTCCGTGCTGCTTCTCGTCCGTGCAGCGCTGGACCTGTGGGCGGAAGAAAGGAGGCAGGGGCACATATAAGCGCAGCAGCAACAGCAGCGGGCGGAGAGCTCCAGGTCTGCGCAAGCACAAAGAACTGAGCGCCGTCCCTGACAACAGCGCCCAATGGCCCCCAGACCTGGCACTGCGTTGCACTACAGTACAACATGAGACGAGAACCTGTCGTAGCTGATCAGCGGAGGGCTAGTTTCTGGCCAGGGGCGCAAGACCTCACATGCTTGTTATTGTAGCAGGGGTGGCAGGGGTCCGTCAACTGCCGGCGCTCCACACGTGGCGGGATGCTCCTGCTCTCCAGCTCCTGGGGTGAAAAAGGGGGACAGCGGCGTGCATCCATTTTATTGCATCATGACATACTGTTGGCGTTGTTGCAGCGGCAATTTGGGGAGATGGCATGGGGGGCCATGCGCGAACGTGTGAGGAATGTTCAGAGACATAGTCGTATGCTTGAAAAGGCGATGGGATGAGTCGCCTGCAGAAAGGAGTGGAGCTTGTCTTTTGTGCATTGAAGGTCGCGAAAACGCTGTCGCGGGGGTGGCCTGGTGGTGGTGTGATGGCGTGGCCGCGTAGATGCGACGCATGAATACCCGCATGAATATGATGAATGCAGTCTTTTGACAGCCTCACAGGCCGCCACGGCGGCCTTACCACATCCACCCACACACACGCAAGGCACACGCCTGCCACGCCCCTGGTGAGGCTGACCCTGCTCCCAAGCCACGTGCGCCCTGCCCCAGTTTTCCGTCCTTCAACGCACCTGTGCCATCGTCTCGGACACGTCCTTCAGCGCCCGAGCGACCAACCGCGGGGCCGGCTCTCCGCCCTGCTCCGGCTGCTGCCACCGCTGCTCCTCCCTCCACGCCTCCTTGCCTGCCCCCGCCGCGCCCCCCACGTCCTTGCCCTCCTGCTTGCCACCCTTCTTGCCCTTCCCACGTCCAGCGCACCCTGCACCTCGCCCTCTGCCTCTCGCTCCGCGCCCGCTGCGGCCGCAGCCTCGCCCGCCCCGCCCCTTCCCAGCCACAAAGTCGCAGTCAAATTCGTCATCTTCGTCCTCATCCCCACTACTGCTGCTGCCCCCGCTGCAGCCCCCGCGCGCCGCCTCCTCCACTTCGCCCGCCTCCTGTATGATGTACACGCCCGCTGGGTATTTCTCCCGATGGAGCTTCAGGCGGCGCGCGTGCATGTCAATGAGCTCAGCAGCCTTGTCCGTGGCCTCGCTGTAGCACTGCCCCCCACTCCGGAGTACCCGGTGCCTGCCCTGCCGTGCACGCGGACCCACCCCCGCCGTGCAGCTCCCAGGGCCCGCGCCCGAGCTGTGGCTGTGGCTGGGGTGGCTGCAGCCGCTGCTGCTGCTGCTGCGACCGCCGTTGGCACGCAGGTCACCACCTCCGTCCGCGGTCCCGTGCTCGTCATCTTGGTGACGGTCCCGAGTGCGCGGGTCTTGCGGAAGGCCCCGGTGGTGGGTTTCGAACACAGGAACGTCTCTTGACTCCCCGGCATCTGGGTCGTGGAGAGCCGCGGCGGGGGCTGCAGCCCGCGCAGCAGCGGCGGTGGTGGCTGCAGGCGCGCCTTGGCGGAGGTACTTCCGTGCGGACTGCTTGGCGCGCTTCCTCTCCCTGCGAAACATCAGCCCCCGATGCACCAGCGGCCGGTCCTCAGTGTCAGTCTCCCCCAGCACACCGCCCAACGAGGCATCCGCTGCACCTGCACCTCCACGTTCCTGCACCTCTCCCTGCTGCACCTCTTCCCCCTGCCGCTCTCCCTCCTGCGCCTCCCCCTCCTCTGTAGCACCCGCGCCCACGCCGCCCATGAAGGACGGTCCAGCACCAGCCGCCACCCCTGCATGGTCCACCAACTCAGCGGCTGCAGCGACTTTGTCGGCCCCCATTTGCGCAAGGGCGGCCGCAGCTGGCCCTGCAGTCGCGCCGGTTCCGCCGCTTGCGCCCGCGCTGAGAGAGCTTTCACTGCGGTGTGCAGGTCCCTCAAGGGCCTCCCCACGTGCCTCCCCAGTGCCGGCGGTACATTCGCCAAGCTCCGCCTGCTCATGCGTGACCAAGCCGTGCACCTGCAGCCCCTGCTGCTGCGGCGGCGACGGCGATTGCTGCTGCTGCTGGTGGCCTTTCCCGTGTAGGATGTCAACTGTGTCTTGCTGCTCCTGCTGTGGGGGTGGGATAGCAGTTCGGCCCTGTAGAGCGGTAGGCTGCTGCTCCCGCTCGTTCTCATAATCAGGCCCGCCCCCAGACACCTGCTGCTGATCCGCAGTTACATGTTCGTCCACAGGCGTATGCTCGTCAACGCGCTCATCGCCATGGTCATCCTCGAAACCATCGTGAACGTATTGGTACTCAGCTGGGAAGTACTCTTCCCCTGAGAAGACGTCCAAGCTTTCAAAGACATCCAGGTTGCCGAAGGCCTCAATATCTGCGCTGGGTTCGGACTCCGCGTCTGCCCATTCCTTTCTGTAGCCATTTAGGCCGTCCGACGACATGCTCTCCCGCTGTTCCAGGCGAGCGCCCGCTGTAGCCCAATGGGCGTGTCTACACTCTACTCTTGTGACATCATATTTTCTTAATTTTTCAACGCCTGCTATGCGCAAAGCTTACACTTTCAAGTTGCGCCTCATTGCGCTCCCGGAGCCACGAAGCGCACTCTAAAGCCACTCCATGCATTTTTCAGCTACTAGACATACTCCTATCTTCATCACTGCTGCGTGCTTGGTGTGGAGGGTGACATCTCTGTTGGTGTCGCCAGAGAGTCCCGTCCCTATACAATTGCAATAATGCGTGGCAGGAGGCAGACTTTGAAACTCTGCATGAGAGTATTGTTTGGGCGGTGTAACACATCTGCGTGCTGTGTCTGAAATGGCCCGTGCGGTCCTGTAATCTTGCTTCTTGCCATGGACCTTGTCGCTGGCCCTCAACAGCAGCAGCACATTGTCAGGGTGCATAAAGTTGCAACCCGTTCTATCCACAGTTCATGAGCAAGAGCTCGCTCCCTCAGCTCCCTGTGACAAGGGAGACGGCCCTGTGAGACCGGGTGAGACCAGGGGCTCAACCCCCAGCTGTTCACACTACGCGCTTGCTTGGACCGCGCATATGGACAGTGGTGGACGCGTGGCACACTTAATCTGGCCGCATGCACACGCACGATGCACATGGGATTCGCGGGCAAATTCGCCCTTCACCGCCTGCTGACAAGATTCACAGCCGTCGAGCCGTGCCGTATGCGAGCTCCCTTGGTGCCACATCTTGATACCGTTGCGGTGCCGTCCTGTTCCATTCCTCCGGGTGTGAGGGGCCCACTGTGACCGCAAGCAGCCCCGAACCTTCGTTTATGCCTCAGGCAGTCCCAGACACCTGTAGGGGACAGGAGGCACGAGGCAGGATTGCAGGCGCGCTCTCACCCACCTGGTGGCACAAGGGCACGTGGGCGGCTGGCAGGCGTGCCCAGGTGAAAGACTAAACAAACTGTGGTGCGGCCCAGTGCTGTGTTGTCCCAACGTGCCTCCTCACCTGTAGACGGGGATCAGACAAAAGGGGTTGGGAACAGGTGGCACTATCGTCGGTATGCGAGTGTACGGAATGTGGGGCAGTCCGCCGATGCAGCGCGAAGCCGGCCCTTATAGGAAACCAGAAACGTGCTGTAATAATATATCATCCTGATTCAAACGATCTAGTTTTGCATAAGCCCTCACCCGCAGGAGCGCGCACGCAGTACATATACATATTGAACCACTGCCTTCCAGTGACAGTTCCGCTAGCATGACAGCAGACTCAATTGGGTCTTTACTTGCATGATAATCCAATTTTCGTGCGAGGTGTAGACCTGTCGTTAAAAAGCATCGCCAGGCGCAACACCCATCTGCATGCCTTCTTACAAGCAACAGTTCCAAGCGGTACTGCTCTTTGTTTTGGGACGAGTTGCTTATATATTGCCTGCGACAGGCAGGCCACTCGCTTTGCATGCCAAGGGTTACTTGGCTGCGTGCCTTCTAGCACGCGATGGCAACCGCGACCTGCGAGAATGGACAGAGGTGCGCCGATGACGTGACGCCAGCTGGCAGCTATGCATGGTACTGTGCTGCGAATAGAGTTTCTTGGACTAGGCTGTCACGCGTCGCAGGAAAGGGCACGGTAGTACGGCTGTCAACGCCAACCTGGGTGGGGTCAGTATCCTGTACCCTGCCCCGCCTGCCCCTACCACTGACTCCGTGCCCGGGAACATGCTCCTCCTCCTTCGATGCTGCAGTATCACCTCTGGGCTGGCGTGGACAAGATATACTTGTGGGTAAAACGTACCGTGCGTGCCCTTGCCGTTGGCGGCGTTGAGCCTTGGCACGACTTGGCACAAGCTACGCGCAGCTGTCGTCATGCTGCTCGGTTGAAGTTCCTTTTGCCGGTGTTCAGAACCCGTAGCAGCCTACGGAGCACGCCTTGGCTCAGGATGACTTTTTAGCAGCCCTCGGTGTAAGGTGCAGTGCATCTGTGCATGCTTTTCCACGTCACGTGCGCTCCACGTGCTCCGCGTCCCGGCGAGAGCCAGCACCTGCAGCAATACCGTACAATGCAATGGCACATCCTGTCAACAGGTTCGACCACAACAGCACGGAGCCGATGTTCAAAGAAGTACACGACTACGTAACGGAGGGCAAGGTACGTGCGTACAAGATGCGCTATGGGGTGCCAGTGGGACGGAGCCGCTACGGGATGGGGCATCGAAGAAGAGATGAGTTCAAGCAAATGCAACTGGTGTCTCCCTCCCTCACTCCCCGCATCCCAACCGTTGATATGATATGTACACTGAATCCGGCCCGCCCCCGTTGCCTAAACTCTCTGTGTGCGCACAGGTGCAGTACACGTACTTTTCGTCCGCGGTGAACCGCATCAAGAACGGGCGCTTTGCAGACGGGCTGCAGGGCCGCGTGTACGGCGAGTGCTTCAAGCAGGCGCGGGGGCTGTACCGCTGGCTGATGGTCACAGATCTGGTAGGTGGGGATGTTTGCCGAAGCCGTTCGGCTACTACACCTACGTTACTGTAGTATCCTTACGTTCCGCGGGATGACGGCCGCCGGGTTGGTGCGTGGGCTGCGGAGGCGCCAGCAGGTGCCAGCAGCGACGCAACAAACGCTACATAGCAATACAGATAGTATCTTATAGGTGTGGCCGGGACTAGTAAGGATTGTGTGACCACACCACCTGGACTGTAACACAGAATGCCAAAACAATGCCAGCAGGATAACTGACTGAGCTGGGCTTTGGGGTTGCTGGCAGCAGCCACGAGCAGCGGGTTGCGCTCGAAGGCAGGCGGATGTTGGTCACGGGCCGGGTGGGTGGGCTGCGGTAGGTGCGGCTGCGCGCCAACATCCTGGGTGGACGCAGTCGTTTGGGTGCGTGTGTAGCGTGAAGTGCGTAGTGGGTAGTGGGTTGGCCAGGCTAAAGACGAAGCCGTGCCGTTGTTGGCCGTGCCGCTGTTGGTAGTGGGTACAGAACGTGTCGCCCTGTAGGTGGCCGCGGCTCAGCGCGTTGCGCTGGAAAGTGCTGCGTGCTATTCAGCGTCGCGTTGCCTGCAATCTTGCGCCGAAGCAAGGCCGTTTGGCGTTGCTAGAGCGCGCCGGGCGAATGGCTGGTGCGCCGTGCTTACTGCTCATGCCGGCCGTGACGTGTGGATGCGGACCCTACATGCTGCGGCTCCTAACGTGCCGCACCGTCCATCCGGTTCCGCAGGACGAATTTCTCATCGTCACCGACCCCAAGTACAACAACAGCATTCCTGCGGTGCTGCGGGAATACGAAGATGCTGGAGCGGTCGTGGCGCACTGGTGAGAGTGTAGTTGGGTGGCTGCTGGTTGTGCGGGTCGTCGGTTGGTCAATTGGTCTGTTGGCGGCCGTACAACACGGTTACGCATTGTGGGGACGAGGACGCAGGAGCGCTCCTGGCGCACTGGTCAGAGTGCATCTGGGTATCTCATCAAACGGGCTAGGGCCATGTTTGTTTCATTCACGACGGCTGCTGCCCCGCGGCACGCCTTGCGTCTGCACCAGCGGAGTCCTTGGAAGGCACCGCGTGGCAGCAGGTGTTGCTGGACTCACCACCACCCGCAGGCGAGGTGCGCGCCATCTGCCGTACTGTATGATACGACACCGCCTTTATGTGCCGTACACGTGTCGTATATATGCAGGCTGCAGCTGGGATCTGGAGGCATCCAGGAGCGGGGTCCCGGTCAAGAGGTGCTGCCCACCTTCACCAAGTGTCGGCCTGCACCCAATGAACACGTGGGTAACGGAAGCCAGTGCGGCGGGCGGCGTGTATTGGAATGTGGTGCTGGGTGCAGGCGTAAAGCGTATACAGCAAGGAGGGACAAAGCCCTGATACTTATCTGTTCAAGGCGCGGGGCGGGGTAGAAAGCGCGTGATGTGCCCTCTGCAATGACGCACTTGGTAAGCACCCCGCCATGCACGCATTACCGGTACTCAAGGCTTTCCCGCTGTCCAAATGATATTCCGGGTGTGTGATGTACCGGCAGTGTACTAGCCCGGCACGCCCTCTCGCTGTGGCACAGGGGAGCTCCCCTGCTGTGGCACGTTCAGCGGCACGCTAGCATGAACGCCGCTGACCCACGCACACGTGTGCCTATCCGTATACAGCTGCAAAGCAACAACTGGTCCCGCCTTTTCGCGCATGTTACATTTTCGCCGACACAGCTCAAGGGCATCGCCAACCTGGAGTTTGCGTCCCTGGGGATCAATGCCCACACCTTTAAGTACAAGGCTGGCAAGACCGGCGTGCGGGCCGGCGACCGCGCCGCCGTCCCCGGCGGCCTTGCCGCCCTCGCCAACCCCACCAGCTCGCCGCTGCTCGTGTACCACTACTCCAAAAGCGTTTCCGAGTACGCATCTCGGACGAAAACGTTGGGCGCGGGCGTCAGCGGCGCGACGCAGAAGAACATTGAGCTGTACAGTTTGATCGATGCCAAGTCGAACGAGACGTGTACGGCAGGGGCGGAGGCGCATGCGCGCATGACTCGGCGGCCCACGCCGCTGCTGATAAATGTGCGGGACAGCAGCGGGGAGGGTAGCTAGGGTCGCTTTTCGTTGGGCAGCGTGGTGTCTGTTGTGTGTTGGACGGTGCACCATTGTGCTGAGGCGGCGGCGGAAGGAACGGGGCAAACTGTTTGATGCCGTGTACCGGTAGGGCGCACCCAGGCTAGGGGGCGGGCCAGTACACTATGTTTCTATCCGTTGCCCTTGTACGTGTAAAGCAGTAGTGTTGGCAAGTTGCATGCTTGGTGCCACTGTTGGGTCAGGTGCTCAGTCGGGTGCTTGGGTACTCGGGGGTCGGGGCTGGCTGCCCCGCCCCTTGCCAGCATCTGCCCCTGCATCTGTGTCTTGGGGGCCCTTGGGCTCCAGGCTCGTGCTGTACACGGGTCGTTGCGCTTGCGGAGGGGACAACCCTTGCTGTATACCACTACTGACTGATATGCATGTGTCCTTCCTGCTTGTGCGTGGCAGGAAATGAGGGCTGATGTACTGGTATTGAGAGGAGAGAACGTGTGCGTATTCAAATTAATCATGACGGGCGCGCAATGCGCGTGTCACGAGGAGGGTGCTGCTGAGAGCGGGGCAGGCGAACGGCACGTGTCGTGTCAGAACGATTGCGGGTTGGTTGGGCGGCGGCCTGGCTGGGCCGCATAACTTCGTACCTCCTGTGCACGCCTCATGTATGCCCAACCTGAGAGTGTCTGTACAATAATGGGGGTTCGTTGTACCACGCATAGAAGCCTTAGAAGATAGGTGCCGTGCTTTGGACCTGTAATGAACATAGGCAGCCTAGCGGAGAGCTACTTGTGCGCGTGAAGACTGATTGCGGAGGGGAGAGCCCTCGCCGTGTAATACTGGCTGGCTGACTGACAGCGGAGAGCGGAGAGAAAGGAGACACGATGGAAGTTATCGCAGCCCGGGTAATTACATTCCCACGGGGGAACCAAACACGCATGTGCGGATGTTGGGGGAGAGAGCGCAATGTATGGAACAAAAAGGATACATGCAGCATGCGCTCAGATGTAGAGAATGACCGTGGGGAACAGAAGGCCCTCGGGTGCACCGACACCACACGAAACTGAACCATGCCATACACAGGCTACCATGACTCCCATCCTGCCCCAAAATACGTGGAATGTGAATGTGAGGGGCGACAGCCCAGTGTATGTACCAGTCTAATACCAAAGCCGTGAAGCCGTGACAGCCCAGTATGTCAGTCCCTGGTCATGTGCAAGCAGTACCGGCATTGGCCATGTGCAGGACTGTTATAGACTGTTCTCATCCTCTGGAGCCACGCGGGTTCCCCTACCTAGCAAGGGCCACCCAGCCCTCAATTCGTACGTCCAGCATGCACTTGCTTTGCATAGACAAGCAAGTGGAGAGCCCGTAGACAGGGGCCCGGCGGTCGTTGGCCACCCTGCCTACGGGAACTGCGCCACTCTTCTCGTAAGCACCGTATGCGTATGCCACCAAGCCAGCGCACGTTCAGTGCAGTTGACCTCAACCCGCAGGTACCCATCAGGCACCTCATCCGTCGCCGCCACGTGGCAGCCAAGGTACACGGACGCGGTACGCGACGCGGCACACGCCGCACGCACGTGCCACCACAACATCTCTGGCGGCCAAACATGCCAAAGCTCCAGCGAAGAGGTGGAGTCTGCTAGACGGCCATGGCCAACGATGCAACTGTGAAACCACCACGTATTCCTCAATCACATACCGCCACGGCCTACATGTGAAGTTGTGAACGGCGCACGCGCCTTGGTACGTATCAAGACAGCACGTGCCGTTGCACACCAACAAGCAAGGAAAGAGCCACCATATTGCAAGGCGAGGTAGGTACAGCACCATAAATCTGCACGAGTTCGTCGTAAGGGTATCTTGAAAGAATAGCCGCCCTGCCTACGCTGCTTGGAACGGATGCACGGCATGCCACCCGTCCTCGCCTAGACACGGACTGAACCTGCAATCAAACGGCACCCACATGCTGCCCACCGTCCCAAACCGAACGCCGTTCACTCGAGTCCATTAATAGCAAGTCCATCAATAGCACGCATGCACGTGCGCATGTACTTTGGCTAGCCCACCTCCCCCTAATGACAAGCCGAGATGCAGCACGCTCTGCTTTGTTATGTTCCACTCACCTATCGGCGTGCAGGCGACCCAGGACACGGATACAAAGATGGCAAGATCTACAAATGCAGACAACCAGCGCCGCTATCCAGCCGCCGCAGTCGACATAGTTTCGCTAGATCCAGTACGCCCACGCAATGTCCGGTTAACCCATTGTGACCCCTCCCCGTTCGCCCATTAACACAACAGTACGTCGATGCCTACCTAGTCATAGCATTCCCCATCCCCTCCGCACTTGCGCTCATCAATAAGCTTTACGCTCGCTTTCCTATTATGCACGTTCGCGCGCTATACGCCGCCACAGCAGCAGCTGCTGCTGCTGAGCGCCCAGGGGCACCGTTATCCACACCGCCACGTGCCAAACCCTGCAATTGATACATGCATCGTGCGCTCGCCAGCTCTCCCCACGCGGAAACACCCTAACCCACTACCGACATGTGAACCACATACACGCTGCGCTCAAACCTGCGAGATGCATGCAACGAAACGGTACGGTACGACATTCCTTCGGCCAACTGGAAGCTGTACGCGTACCGAACCAAAAGCTCAGCTCAGCTCCTCCCTCCACGCGTGCCGGCCCCTCACGGCCCCAGCCTGCGTTGCAGAATCTCCGGAAGCGCCGTAGGCTTTGGTCGCCTGTCCATGTGCTTCCACGCAGCCTGGCCCATTTTGCAATCTGACGTCGCCATGTCGTCCAGCATTCTGTACATGTCGGTCGACTTGCTGGTCATTCCGCTGACGCCCGCTCTAAGGCGCTCCGAGCGCTCCGTGTACTCCTTGATGGACTTGGAGTAGTGGTACAGCGCGAGGGGCTTGTACAGCGGGTCGGGCACCCTGTGCCCGAACGCGGGCCGCTTGTCCCCCACACGGACCCCGCGCTTGCCGTTCTGGTAGCCGAACATGTGGGCGTTGTTGCCCACCCGCGCATGGTCCAGGTGCGCAATGGCCTTTACCTGCAGGGTGGAGTCACAGCGCGGGAGAGGAGGGCGGGGTGCCATTAGGCGGGGCGGGGCGGCATAGGGGATGGTGGAAGGGCAGGACGCAAGCGAATTGGGCGGGGTTCACGAGGGCGGCCCATGCATGGGGCAACGGAGCCCCTGCAGGTCGTGGGGTGGGGTGCGCTTGTGACACTTGAGATTTGGCTGCAGCACAATGCGAATGTGCGTTGCTTGTGTGCAACGTCATGAGCAACGCTTTCACGCTGAGCCGCCGCCCCGGAGGAGGCTATTGAGTACCACATTGTGGGCATATGAAACGCGTGGACCCTGAGGGCATGCGGGAGAGCGGTGCACGGGAGCAAGTCTAGTCGCTCACGCGCAGCCCGTTGCTCACGTGTTCGTCGGGCGGCATAATGCACTTGGTGAAGGTGTCCAGCAGCGACTGGTTGCTCGCGCGCTCCTGCAGCCCCCCGGAGCCAACGCGAACCCTGCAAGGAAAGAGGACGGAAAGCAATGCGACCAAGAGGGCAAGCGGCATCAAGTTGACCACGGGAGCAAGCGTGTGGGCCAGGACTGTGTGCCCTCTGCCAGGGCTGCTCCCGTATCAGCCCCCGCTCGTGCACGTCCTGCGTTGCCAAGAACCGAGACCTGAACGTGCCTTTGCTTATAATGAGCTCGACTCGCTTACGGGACCATGAGTATGGGCTGATGGCCATTGACGCACGACGCGTAACCGTGTGGCACTGCCGTATGGTGCGGGCAGAGTGAAGCGACCAGCCAACCAACGGACCAACCGGCGCAACCAGCCACCCACCAGTGCACCATAACCGCGCCGTGGGTCTCGTACTCCCGCAGCACCGCAGGGATGCTGTTGTTGTACTTGGGGTCGGTGACGATGAGGAACTCGTCCTGTGGATTCACGGTGACAAATGCACGGTGTTGGTGCTGGTGTTTTGGGGTCCTTGCAGTCACAGTGGGTGCAACGGTGTGGTGCCACGCAGCGGGAGCGGGGCCATAGATCCACGGCACGTGGCAGGAAGGTGCATAGGACCACCACCTGGCGACCGTAGCGTGCACAGGATTGCACAGACTGACTGGCAGCCAGTTTGCTTGCTTGCCTTTAGGTTCACTCACGGTACTGTGTCTCCGTATGTGCTTGCCATCTTCGTGGATATTGATGTCATGGGGAAACAGCTATTTGATTTGACAAAAACTCTTGAGGAATTGAGGTACGCTCTCCTCTCCACATTTCCTCCCTTTTGACATGCTCGTCAACAAACCCCACCTCCTTGGCTACTGCCACACCGACACTGAAAGCAACCCTCTAATCGGCCGCCCGCCCAATGTTCCTTGTCCGCCTTGGGCATCCGGTCCCGTTTTGTATGCTGCCGTCCGCTCCCGCCCCCACTCCAACGCTGACACGTACCCTGCTCCCGTGTCCTGCCCTCTCCCAGTCCAGCACCGACTCATGCGCCTGCCACTGAGCTGCTCCATCAGCATTTGTAACCCCACGGCGCGCTTCCCATCCACACACGCCGCCTGCGTCTGTTCCTCGCGTCCGCGCCCCCAGTCCCCACCACAACCCACCATGTCCGTCATGATCATCCACTTGAACAGGCCCCGCGCGTTGGACATGCACTCATGCATCACGCGACCCTGTAAGCCCTCCCCGAAGTTGGCGCCCTTCTGCAGCCGGTTGATGTCGGACGTGAAGTACAGGTATTGCACCTGCGACAGGTACCGTTTGGCGGTCAGCAACGCATGCGCGCGCATCGTTACGGTGGCAGATCCGATGTGGAGGCTGTGGGAACCAAGTCAAGTGCTGCTACGTCAGACTGCTGGGGCCCCAGGGAAGGAGCGCGCCATGATCTCACACCATGGCTATTATTACACCCAAGAACCTTGAAATGATGATCTGTCAGCCTCTCACCACTGCGTGCCAAGCTGTCATCCTTGTTGGCTAGCGCGTCCTCACGACGTGCTTCCCCAAGGCGAGCTGACACGCTATCCCAGGCTCCCTGAACTTCCTTTGCCCGTTGACCCAGATGGGTCGTGATCGTACGACCCATCTGGGTCGGGGCCAACGCCCACGTATTCTGCAACCCTAACTCGCATACCTTGCGCTGCACAGTTTAAGTCTGCTGATCGTCTCAGCCCCAATGCCAACGCCGTTGTGCGGCGCTGCCGGCCGCCACTCGTTAGGCCTCACCTTGCCGTCAACCACATAGTCCCCAATCTCGTTGATCAACGGCACGGTGCTGTTGTGGTCGAACCTGCGCACGTACAACACAACCAGTATGGACGGTATACAGCGCGAGGGGTAGCGTCAGTGACTGTGGGCATGCGCAACGCGGTGCCAGTAGGCCAACATGAGGGGCTATTAGTTCCTGTGCGCAGCGCTCTTGCTGTCATGAGTCAGGCATGGTGGGAACTGGAGCGCCATAGGGTTACGCACTCTGCACCACTTCCTCGAACTTTACCCCACCACTCTTACTGCAGCAACTGGGCTGATATCCCCGCAAAATAGCTGCCCTTGGCACTTGGCAGCGCAGGAACACACATCCACACGATGCACCTACTCACAAGAAGATCTTGTCGACTCCCGCCCACAAGTGGTACTGCGGTTCGGTGAAAGGCAACGGAAGTTCTGTTGAAATTTGTCCTCTTTGACACTGTGTGCCACTGCAAAATTAATGTGTGTGCCACTGCTACACGCTGCATGCTGCACAGCCCCCACCTAAGGTTGGTACACGGGCACACGGAATCGTGCTGGGGTTGGGTCCGCGTTACGTTTCTCCCTAATAACGTGATGTATGCAGACGCTGGCTTTAGTGGCTTATATGCACTGTAGCATGTGCGCACACCAATGGCATGGAAGCAGCAAAGAGTGTGCGCCAAGGGTGGCTGTTGCACGCTACCCGTCTGACCAGGGTGAACCTAGAGCGCGGGCGTCGCGCTGGTGCTGCAAAACCGGGCAGCCTTGTAACAGCCACACTGGTCAATTGTGCCAGTTGTCCTGCATGCATGCTTGCAATTGACTTACTTCAACCCAGTCCCGAACATCTTCATTCCCGTCGCGGGCCAAAAGGCAGGCCGATAAATAGCCCGGCGGATGAAGCGCCACGCCAGAAGCAATTACTTTTTGACAGAGCACAAGACCCAAAAGGATAATCAGAGCTCGTGAGACCATCGCTCCTGTAACAGCCCTCCTCCTCCACCTCTAGCAGCTTCGAACGTGCTTCCCAGTATGGGCTTCTAAAATTAACGTCTTGCGTAGTACACGTTTGCGCCTGCTAAATAATGAAAACGTCCGTGGGCCGTTTGCGCACGTGTTGCAGCTATGATTTGACGGTCAGCGCGGCTGGTCTATTCAATTAGTCTACGCGGAGTGAGGCAAGATACTTGTCATGTAATGGTCCAGCACAAAGCATGTATTTAAATTGTCGGTATTCCTCTGCCCGAGAGCCTAGGCCCGCCTAGTCCCGGTCCCGGTGCAGCCTGGTTTCGGCGCGGACATCGCGGTTGAGCTACACCAGTCCAATCTGTACATTGCAAAGCTGTAGGCAAAGTTTCTAGTTCATAGACGTTTGCAGTTAATCTACATGCATTCAACATCTATCACTTAATCAAAGCCCTGGTTTCGGCGCGGACGTCGCGGTCAGCGATCGAGCTATAACCAGCTACGCCTTCACTACTCAAAGCTGTATCTGACATACTAGAGTGCCTTTGTGATATATCTGCATATAAACAGCCTCCACTTGTCGGTTCGATTCTATTGGGTTCTCCCCTGGGGTTCCAGGTTCTCCCCAAGGGCCTCAGATGGGCCTCGTCGGGTCCGGTTTCGCCCTGACGAGGACTGAAGCACACTATCAGTGCCTTACAGACAATTGCAGCAATCGCACCATCACCTCACTGTGACGTAGTGCTTGGCAGGGGTCCTGCACCTGGTGCTTGGTGAGTGCCTGCACCTTGTCTACAGCCCCTGATCGCCAAAGACGTCACTGCCACAGCACGCGCAAACGTGCGCGGGGGAGCACAAACGTGCGCACCATTACCCGCCACATCCCTATGCCGTGTGCCTGGACTCGTGACTCGTCAAAAGATCAGCACGACCACCCGCTGGAACAAGTCCACTCCTTGCGTACCGTATCCCCCTTGCCCCCTGTCCAAGGACCCAACGACAACACCCGCCCCCACCCGCCTCAACTGGACGACCAGCCACTGATGGTATGCACATAGCTCTCTCCCCGTACAACGCCGTGGCCAACGCCGTGGTCCTCAACCCCGTTGGCTCATCACACGGGTTGGCAGCGGAGCGCCTGAACGCCCGTGGCACCCGTGCTCCGCGAGCTTGTAGCGGCCGCAGCGGGATGCGATGGGTGGTACGGTGGGGCGGCGTGCGCCAGCACAGCCGCTACCCGGACATCACGTGGGCAGGCGCCGCGCTGCCGTGTACTGCTGCACTCGTGGGTGGTCGTGCAATCGGCAGGGCGTGTCGCCAAGAGAGCTGAAGGAGGCTCGCCAGTGGAGTCCAGGCGTGATGGCGGTGCGGACAATGGTGTGCCGCTACAGCTCGTAGGAACGTCGCTGTCATGTTGGACCGACTTGCTGTCTGCAAATGGCCCCCACGCACATTCGGCGGCTGGTTGCTAGAACTGTTGGCGGGGCAGCGGCTGCGGCGGCGGCTCAGTGCACCTCCACCTGGACCGAGCTGGCCTCCGGTTTGCTACTGCTGCTCCCCTGCGGCGGCTGTGCGTCCTCAAAGTCCTCCTACGTGATGGTTCAGATGGGCAACAGACAGGCTCATTATTGGCACGGAGTCTGGAGCGTCAGCAACAGAGACGGTTCGTGTGTATGTTGCCCGTTAAGTACCTACAGAATGGGGTGCACTGCATGGGTGCAAGGCAAGATACCCCTGAAACTGCCAGTATCAGCGCCGAATATCTTTATCTCTTGGAGCTACACAGGCGGCTGAGTTGCGTCAGTATACGGCCCCAGGCGGCCTGGAACAATCTTTACAATACATACCTGCGGCTGCGTATCCCACACCATAATCCTCCGCCACACCCGTGTGCCACCCTCGTGCACCCTGTGACGCCTCCTCCTGCAAACCCAGCATGCGTGCACGTGCCGCTTTGTCAAACGACTACTCACTGGGTCGTATACAACGGTGATGTAAAGGCTACAGCTTGGACACCGTGCGATCTCCTCGCCTGCTCGCAGCTCCTCCTGCAGAAGCCCACGTTCCAATCTTTGAGGTCGCGTTCATATTGTCATCCACTCATCATGTGAATGCTCAGCACCTCTGCTCTTTCATCGCTGAATCGCCACAACGCGCCAGAATGGTCCATTGCGTACCAGGGTGATTTGAAAGAGGTCGCCGCAAGGGCAAGGGTACGTGTACGCTTGTAGTTTATCATTCCAAGTCATGTCCTCAATCTCGACCTCGTCATACGACATCGCTGCGACGCGCCGCCTAAGATGAGCCCAAGCACTAGTCTAGTCTACCAGCGAACGCCGATGAATTGGAGTATGTCTTGTGCTTTACCGAAGTAGCGTATCCTCCAAACCAGAAGCGCGTTAAAGGGCCGCTGCCTGAAGCCGTCACAAGTATGTTGCGATGGTCACAGAGACTCAGACTGGATTGAGGCAGCAAGCGGAGCATCAATGTAGCACAAAAGTATTGTAAGAAGTTGTTGCTTGATGCACCGAAGCCGACAACGCTGGGTGGGTCGTGGTTTGCATGCTGCGTGGTCTCATGCCAGGTGCAATGCCCCGTCACGCGCCACTCCCACATGGCAGCGGTATGACCACTGCTGCCATTTTTCATAAAGCAGAATAGGGGTTAGCACAACGCACCAGAGTCATCCTAGAAGGCGGCCTGAAGGCCCCTTGGGGCCCCTACGCCTACAGGTGCTGCGGCTTAGACCTCTGGCGGAGACCGGCGCAGACTTTGCCCCATTTGATCGCCGTTTGTAGCCGGGCGTGTGGTTTTGTGAGGAGGGTTGTAGAGCTCCTCACACACCCCGATATGCGTGTTGACCTTGAACAGTCCCACACCCTGAGCAGGCCACGGCAGTGCACGTGACCACGAGGAGGAAGGGCACGGGCGTGCTGAAGGGCCAAAGCCCGTGCCGGTGTGGGACATCTTGTTTGACCTATAGCAATCCAATCGGTGATTCTGCCTGCGTTTGCGACCTGCGTCGCACAAGTCGAAGGGCGCGCCGATCGTGCAACACCCCCAGCACCTCAATGCTACAGCAGCTCAGCGCGCCCCCGCACCACATTATTACTATCACCGTTCCACAGTCATAATGCAAGTACTTGTATGCTACTGTACTTTACTGGCAAAGTAGCTATGGGCCGGTAAGCCTCCTGAGCCTGCCTGTGGCTGGCATTGTCATGAAGAACATTGCCTCTATTCTTGCTGCTAGAGAGCTAGGATGTCATGCAAAAAGGAACGCCTCGCGGGGCGGCGGCGTGGGCTCAACTCAGTCCTGGGTAGAAGCCGATTTCTTGCAACACAGCTCGTCGGAGTACGTGGACTTTCGACCCTCTCCTCGCTCTTCTATAGCAGCTGCATTTTCTCCAGATGGTCGCTACCTGGCGTCGACGCAGTAAGTCCAGCACGGGCCTGCACAAGGGCTACCCGGGTGCAACTTTGGTCTTTGTCAGCTTACGCTCCACACCCGCTGTCCATCGCAGTGGAGACCACACGGTTAAGGTTACTGTTGTTGCAACGGGCAAGGTCCTGCACTCGCTGGCGGGGCACCGACGAACGCCATGGGTGGTAAGCGCATGGACAAATCCAACCCAGACCGGCTATGCAGCCTGCAACCGTTGCCAGATGCCTTCGCTTTGAAATACTCTATCTTTACATGGCACGATTGGCAACCTGTGTCCGATGACTGTTGAACGGCAACGGGGTTTCCCACGGCTTGACTGAACTCCCCGCCCTACGTGCCCTCAGGTCCGGTTCAATCCAGTGGACTCAGATGTTATGGCCAGCGGCTCCTTGGATTCCATGGTGGTCATATGGCAAGTCAGCACGGGACAGATGCTGTACAAGCATGACTTTGGTGGGTCCACAGTCTGGGTTGTGAGCCGAACCAGCAGCTGCAGCGGCAGGACTACCTTGCTCGTCCGTCAGCGGGACGTTCTGGGATAGATTGGTGGGCCGAACGCCTGAGTGGACTTCCGGCCAAGCTGTCTGGCCCTATAACACTGGTGTTACCGTCCCTCATCCTGTGCATAACCTCGGACCGCCTCGCCACCACGCATGACCCTGTCCAGGCAAGCCCATAGCTTCTCTGGCCTTCGACCCATTCGGCACGGTGCTGGTAGTGTCTGCGGGGCACAAGGTAAGCATGGCATTTCTATATGTTTAGTAATGGAAGAGCCATAAGAAGGGCACTCATAGCTTGCAAACAACACGCGATGCTCTCCCGCGCAGCTGCCTCCTACGGTGCTGCGCGTGCCTCCTACCCGGCAACTGTCCGCTGCGCCCCCTCTCCCGACCCCGCCCTTACGTCCAGGTGTTCAGCTGGCAGTACGCGCGGCGCGCCGTGCCGGTCAAGATCCTCAAAACGCGCCGCTCCCTGCGCGCCCTGCACTTCCACCCCACCGCCCCGCACGTGCTGTTGACGGCCGAGGTCACGGAGCGTCGCCCCGCGCCCACGGAGGCATCCATGGGCCAGCCGGGCGCCCCGGAGCAGCCCGCAGCACCGGGTCAGGGTCAGGCCCACAGTCAGGGCCAGGGGCACAGCCAGGGGCAGGGGCACAGTCAGGGTCACGGTCAGGGTCAGCCGCAGGGCCACAGCCAAGGGCAGGGGCAGGGGCACCCGCTCGCCTGGGCTAGCGGCGGCACACCCACGGAGCGGCAAGGAGAGGCGGAGGAGCCTAACCCGCAGGTAGGGCTGCACGACTGCACGGCGAGTTTGTGAGGGAGCATTGCACTATGCGGTGAAGGGCCCAGCATGGACGTGACGCGGAGGGGACTGCGGTGCCGGGTACACCTCCATGATCGCGTGCACGCAAGGGTTTTTCGTGCCTTGCTCGAGCAGCTTTGACCACGCGGTGCTGGCTGCTGTTCCCTTTCAGCCAGTGTGGCAAGCCAGCCAACACACGCGCACGCACACCCGGTGATTGAATAGGCGTCCCTGTGCCTGCAGCTGCATGTGCCTGCAGCTGCATGGCACGTATTGCATGGCACGCCAGGCTGTCGTTTCCCGTTTCCGCCCGCCTTCCCCGCTGCACCCTGGGAAAGTATCCACGTACACGGCTATCTAATTGCAAACCCCAAACCAGGACATGGTGGATGAGCTGTCCGCCTTCATCGCCGTACACAACAATCTGCTGCCCCCGCACGAGCTGCTGGCCAGGCAGCACCAGCAGCGACACCAGCAGCAGCAGCGGGCGCACACGGCGCATGGGGCTCTAGCTGGCGGGGCGGGTGCCGGAGCCGGGGGCCAGCGGACCGTTGGGGCGGGCCAAGCTTTGGGGCAGCTGCCGCAGCAGCAGCCGTCGGCCACGCAGGGTGCGTGGCCAATCGGGCTGCTCAGAAACCTGCTGACGGGCGTTACGGGCGTGTTCACGGGAGGGGCGGCGGGCGGAGCGACAGCCGCTGCGGCGGCGGCGCAGAACCAGCGCCACCCCGCGACGCAACAGCACCAACAACCACAAGGACACAACCGGCAACAGCAACAGCAGCAACAGCGTCAGCACACCCACCCGCCCATCGCCGCCGCCGCCGGAGCACCAGCAGCAGCGCCCGACAACGCCACGCACCGTGCCCGTCGTGCGGGTAGCGGCGGTGGCGCCGCTGGCGCGTCTGTGAACCCAGGGGCCGCGGCCGCCGCTGCCGCGGCCCTGGCCGCAGCTGCAGGCTCCCCAGCCAGTCCCCCGGGGGGCGTACCCCTCATCATGCCCCGCTTGCGGGTCCTGGCGCCCGAAGACGTCGTACGGCATACGAGCCTAGGGGGGGGCGTTACGCATGCTATACCGCTAGTGGCGCCGGTAGCCCCGGAGCTGCCCCCGCCGCGAGGGCCGGGGCGGCCGTTGGGACTCGCGCGAGGGCGCAGCGGCGTCGGGCCAGGCCACGTGTCTCCGACCAGCGGCGGCGGCGGCGGGAGTGCGATGGAGCTGGCGGCGGCAGAGGATCTGGCGGCGTACGAGCTGGCGTGGGGCTGGGACCCCAACTTGGAGCTGACGGAGAGCGAGCTGGAGCGCATGCGGCAGATGGCACTGCTGGTGCGATGGAGGGCTGGGGGCTGTGTGGAGGGTGCGGGGTTGGGTAGCCAAGTTGTTGAGAGCGGGGTGGAGGCTGGGGTGTGGGCAGCCTTGCCAGGGCGTGGCTCTAGGGGGCTGCCTTCGAGATTGCCGGTACGGCGAGGCTATGCACAAGGCGCTTGAGTGAGGCAGAGGGGGGTGACACATGCCCTCCGTCGTCGCGCTGAAGGGGTTGCGTATAGGCGCCAGCATTGCGTCCGACTCTTGTTAGCCCTTCGTTCCGGGCGCAGGCTGCGCCCGAGCTGCCCACAGCCGCAAACCACGACGCGCCGTGCATCGTGACGGTGCGGCTGTGGGACTTCCGGGACCCCACGCGGGAGCTGCGCAAGGAGCTGCTGGCCCTGCCACGGGTGGTGCTGTGCAGGTGGGGTGAGGTGGGGTGGAGCACAGGGACGATGTGCTAGGATATTGTGGGCCAAGTTTCCGGGTGCATAGAGCAAGAAGCATGAACAAGTAAAGTTGGCGACGGGGTCGCGGCCAGGGCTTCGAATCCATTCATCCCAGACGGCGACGAGAGTCGTTTGCGGTTACGTGTTCGTGCAAGCGCATGCCATTTACGAACTGGGTTTCGGGCCGCACGTCCCCGCAGCGAGATGGGCATCCACTTCTCGCCCTGCGGCCGCTTCATGGCGTGCTGCGTGCTGCGCGACTCGCCCAGCGAGGCGAGCGTGCGGTGGCACGCCACGCGGGCGGCGGCAGCGGCGGCGCAGGCAGCGGCAGCGGCGTCCGAAACCCACGTGCACCCTGGCGCCTGGGGTTCCGGAGCCGACTTGGACAGCGACGAGGACGGGGAGGCGGAGGCGGGTGCCAAAGGGTGCCATGGCGGGGACGAGGAGATGGGGGAGCTGGGCAGCCCTACTCGGGGAGGGGCGCGGGCGGGGGCTGGCGCGGCGGCGGGGAGGGGCGGAGGGCCGGCGGCGATGGTGGTGGATGGGGGACCCGGTGTGGGCGGGCCAGACTCGCCGGACTCGCACCGGAGCGTGGAGATGGCGGATGCGGGTGGGTGGCCTGGGGGAGGGGTAGCATTGCACCAGGGGAGGCCCTGCGGTTGGCGCGCGCTGTGAGCCGTTTGCCAGCGCGGCTGGAAACGGCTTTGGAGCAGAACGGCGCGCAAGAGGCTAAATCATGTAGCGCAGTGCCATGAGCGGACAGGAATCCGTTACTGATTGATTGGTGTGGGTTTGTGTTCCGTGTGCGGGTGCAGAGGCGCCGTCGCCTACCGCTGAAGTGCCAGGCGGGGAGCACAGTGTGGCGTGGCCGGTGCCACGTGCCGCCGAGGACGCGTGGGTTGACACCGCCGCCACGCAGCGCCCAGACGTGCACAACGACAACAACTACCACCACCTGGCGCCTGTAAGCCCGACCAGGGGCGGCGGCGGCGGCGGTGGAGAGTACGGGGAGGGCGACGGAGACGGCGCCTTCGGGGAGGTGGGCGCCGGCGGAAACAGCACGTGTACGGCGGCGGCACACGTCGCAGCGGCGGGCGCCCGGATACCCGCCCGGTCGGCTATGTCCAGGTGGGGTTCGTGCTTGCCGTTGCTGGCCAGATGTTTGCCCCGGTATCGGCTCAGCCAACACAAGGCAGGAGCCTTGCATTGTCTTGTGGAGCCTTTTGTCCGTTCCTCGTGTTGGCGCAGCGTGTACGCCGTGAGCGACTGGCTGTCATGTGCGGGAGGCGAGAAGGCAGTTTCAACACCGCAAGGTACAGTACTCTACCCGCGTGAATTGACTCGATACTGCCTGCACTCGGTTGGCTGCAGGCCGGACGGGCCTGCGTACGGTACGGAATGCGACTCGGTGGCCCATCGCGCCGCCTCCGCGGTCTCCGGCGCCGTACCCATCGCCATCCCCGTGCCGGCGTCCCGCCGGGGACACCAAAACTCCAATCACCAGCACCACGAGCAGCAGGAAGAGGAGGAGGACGGGAACGGCGGGAGGGAGCAGCGGGAGGCGAAGGACAGGCATGACGCCAAGGCGCGGGAGCGGCCGCAGCGGCAGTACGGGGGCACAGGGGCGGGGGTTGCGCCGGTGGTGGCGGTGCCTGAGCCGCGCGTGACACGGGCACGTGTGCGCGCGGCGGGCGCGCAGGAGCTGGCGGCGGCGGCGGGGGGGCCGAGGGCGGCCGAAGGGGCCGCAGGTGCAGGTGCGCTAGTTGGTGAAAGAACGTTCAGGACTGCCCGGCGTGCGTGCAGATCTTCACGCAGCGTCTTACCTACTTGCCGCGTGCGACCTTAGCCATGCAGCGGGTTTACCCCCAAGCCTGGCAGGCAGGCAGGCCGTGCCTTCGCGACGTGTCGTTGCTTACGTGCTAACGGTGCATTTTACATGTGGCTACGCCCCACCCTGCATGCCCTTATCACCGGTCCCCAGCAGGCACGCAAGCCCCCGGCCGCCCTCCTCAGGCACCAGCAGTCCTGACCCGGGCAGCAGCTGCCGCGGCGGCTGCAGCAGCTGCGGCCGCCGCCCAGGCCGGTGCAGCGCTGCCGCCCTCCGGCCGCGGCCCTGTCCCCGCCCCCGTCCCCGTCCCCACGCCCGCGCAACGGCAGCAGCAGGCCGCAGCCCCTGTCGCGGCCTCGGGCATTGCAGCTTCCATATCCGCAGCTGCAGCCCAGCAGCCCATCCCCGCCGCCATGGCCAGCATTATGGCACAGCTGGCCATGCAGCGCGCACGGGAGGGGGGCCTGGCGGCAGCCCCGGGCGCACGGACAGAGACGGGCATGGCCCCTGCGGCAGGGGCGGTAGCACGGGTGGGGCAGGCGGAGCGGGAGCACCTCCAGGCGTCGGCCGTCGGTGCTGGCCGCACGGTGCACCAGCAGCGTACGGCAGCTGGAGGTACGGCGGAGGCGGAGGCGGGGAACGAGGTAGAGGCGTCCGTGGCTGTGGGTGGCACCGTGGCGGCCGCGGCACGGCCGGCCGCGAGCGGCAGCGCACCCGGTGGCGGTGCCGGAGGCGGAGGCGCAGCCTCCGCCGCCGCCGCCAACGCGGCAGCGGCTGTTTCGGGCATCTTCGGCGCGGTCTCCGCTGCGGCAGCGGCGGCCTTCAGGGCTGGCAGCGGCGGCGGCGCCGCTGCCACCGCCGCCGCCACCACGGATGTGCCGCCAGGGGGCGCAGGCCGCGCAGCTACTGCCGCGGCACCCGCGACACCGCCGCCGCCGCCGCTACTGCCGCCACAGCGGAGTCCTACCGCCCCTGCTACGAGCTAAGCATCTACTACGTCGGCACCTCACCCCTTCCCGCCCCCTCGGTCACCCAGTCCCCGGCCGCCGTGCCCTCCGCCCCTCCCGCACCCGCCGCCAGTGACGCCTCCCACACCGGCGCCGCCACCGCCGCCGCTGCGCCCGCGCCCGCCGCCGCTCCCGCCCCGCTGCACGTACGCATGGGCCGCCTCTCCAGCAGCCTGCACATGCGACACTTTGGCGCGCTGCTGCACGCGCGGCAGGTGCTGGCGGCGCACTGCATGACCAGCGTGCAGTTCAGCCCGTCGGGGGGCCACGTGCTGCTGGCGTACGGCAGGCGCCACATCAGCCTGTGCGGCTTGGTGGCGTGCGGGGGCCAGCTGGCGGCGGTGCACAGCGTGGTGGAGGTGTACAGGTGCGGACATGCAGACTGGAGGGTTGAGGCCGGACATGCATTCACATGTTCATGACGTGGCGGCTAGGGGGCAGCTGGCAGCAGT